>OY744610.1:62951297-63126297 GCA_963556255.1 Allolobophora icterica | reverse complement strand
GCATGTACCACTTGTGATGTAAAGATATAATAGCATATACCACTTGTGATGTAAAGATATAATAGAATATACCACTTGTGATGTAAAGATAAAATAACCTGTGCCACTTGTGATGTAAAGATATAATAGCCTATACCAGGTGCTATGTAGATATCTTCATTTTAAGTGCACTTCGCATAAAGACGAATCGGACAGAGGGGTCTCTTCTGCTTTTCTAAGGAAGCTTGCTGTCAATAATAGAAACGCTGCCACACTCGTCGACAACGCACGTGTGACAGGAAGTCTAATCGCTGTTTGATTAGTCATAAGGAAAGCAGGATTATGGTTATTATGACTTGCCAGAAGACTGAATGGTGACGCCAAGGGCGGCTCTGACCTGTAAGACTCGTTTAGTTAGTAGCAGTTCGACGACACTGTGCCATAATAAAGATCATTAGCTTCCCTCCTCCTTCTTACAGGCTTCGGACTGGCACTAGCATAGCACGGGCAACGTAGGCGTTAAGCTACCAATTAGTAGCAGTTCCAGTGTTTAACGACATCTTATGAAAGACCCCAGAAAAACGAGACTGATGAATGTAGGTGCTTATATATAACCAAGATTTAACTGGATTTACAGGTGTCCAAGGAGAGCGTCATCTAGCGCTAACCCTAACAGACGGCCAGTGGTATAAAGCACCAGCGACTTCAGTTTCTTTGCCTCGGCATATGAAGATGGGTAACTATACGTCTCCCTCACCGCCTGATCATCCCACTGACAGTATATTCATTATAGCTGAGTTGGCTAGGAGGCACTAGTGGAGTCGAAATTCAGAAACATGTTTCTGCTCTGTCGGGGATTTGGAACCCCCGCTTATCTTGTCATTTACTGAGCGTCCGTTATTAAGCTTGTTCTCTTCGTTCGCGTAACTTAATAATAATAATAATAATAATAATAATAATAATAATAATAATAATAATAATAATAATAATGATAATATTTTGTGACGCCCGAGGGATTATGTTTACCTCGGGACAAAAAAAAATAATAATAAAAAAAAATAATAATAATAATCTTTATTAATTCAAACTGACAAGTACACAGTAAGAATACATTGAAACATGACAGTACAATCAAGATCTCAATTAACCCTCGAATGCAAAAGGGGGAGGTCCGACCGGACCCCAGACCCGCTTTTCCACGGATAACTTTAGAACGGCAGCGAAATTGTAAAAATGGTTTTAGGACATCCTAAAGCCTTCAATTGAGCTTCGTATGATATATTTTGCGTGATTATTCTACCACCCTGTAGCCCACAACCATAGCATATACCAAGGACACCCCCAAGATATTCGGCTGATGGTAATACTGGCACATGGTTTACCAGCCCAGAAATAATTTTTGTAGCGCACGTTTTTGTGAAATACCATATATCAGTCGAATGCAAATTGAATTTGGATTTAAAACAAGCCAAATCCCGTTAAAATATTCCAATCCTGCACCCCACAACCAAGCAACAACTACATGGGTACAATTGAATACCTGCGAAAAATCCCGAAATTGCAAAAAACTACAAAAGAATAGGCCCCCTATTAAAGTTCAAATAAAGTTTCACCAGGTGGCGCTATTGTGAAATACCATATATCAGTCGATTGTACATTGAATTTGGATTATAACAAGCCAAATCCTGTTAAAATATTCCAATCCGTTGTCCAGATATCACAATGAAAACATTGGGGTCCGGTCGGACCCCCCGTTGGGCATTCGTGTACCAAAAAATAGCTTGGGCACTCGAGGGTTAAACACACGGTTTGGCAGCGATGCAAGGCGCCGCCCTAGAGGAAGGTTACGGGTATCGAACCGCGAATCTGATGCTCTCCTGGCCATGAGTGTTACCATTACTCTATTTCCCTCACAATATCACTAAATGTGCTGGCGCTAAATAAATTCAAATATTATGATTATGAACCTATGTAATCTCTTTGAAAAGGCCCTATTAGAACACCAAACGCAAAGATCCATGCTTCTATTTTGGAAATGAAATCTTTAATATAAGATCAATGTCAGCGGCCTTGGCAACCGTAAGTTGTCGTTAATACATTGGAACTATTATTCAGTGTTTATGCTTTCCTTAGACACCTTAGAGTTTATTATTTTTTTGCTATAATTACATTCGTTTCTATAACTTTTGATATCTATAACTCTTTCTACGTCTTCCTGTTAGAACTCTCGAAAAAAGTGCCCTCAAACTGAAAACTACTACTTTTCATATCTCATCGACCTCTTTTCGGCATTTTGGCCAAGATAAAAGTGTTCAAATTTTTTTAAAGAAATTGTCTTTAAAAATATAATTTTATAGAAAACGCCTGTACTCTGGTAGTACCAGTCCAAAGCGTAAAAAAAGAAAGAGCGAGGTGCTAATACAATACAATGCAATACAATACAACTAAAAATTTATAGCGCGCTTTAACAAGACAAGTCTTGCACAGAAGCGCGTTGCGCTACATTTCTTGTCATAGTACAATGTGAATAATTACCGGTAAGTTTTTAATTTAGATTTGAATTGTGCTACAGATGTGCATTGACGGACTGCAGTTGGAATACTGTTCCATTCTATAGGTCCTGAGAACTTTAATAATCTTTGTTAGTCACACAGTTTCATTAAATTAAACAGAAATTTCTTTTGTTAATATTTTGTTGAACTACTTTTGTTAAACAGGAAGTTGACTAGCAGGGAGAACTGTTCAGTAATATTTTCTGCTATCGATGTCAACGGCCTTTGCTGTCACATGACCTCGTTGACCTTGACCGTAAGTTATAGGAAATCATTTAGCGACATCATAAGTGATTGAAAGAGTTATATGATATATATAGGGTCAGAAAGAACTTATTTAAAGGTGTCTAAGCTGA
The DNA here is from genome assembly GCA_963556255.1 of Allolobophora icterica. Classification (NCBI taxonomy): domain Eukaryota; kingdom Metazoa; phylum Annelida; class Clitellata; order Crassiclitellata; family Lumbricidae; genus Allolobophora; species Allolobophora icterica. The sequence continues at coordinate 63,123,410 of OY744610.1, read as the reverse complement.
GCCTAATATAATATCGTATCGCATATAGAAATTTATATGTCACTGGTGTTTGTCCAAGAGCTAGGAGACAAGATTAAAGCAGTGACAGGAGACTTGCGCGAGACCATCCATGTGCTCCTAGGCTTATCATTCGCCCTACAAATTGTAAACTTCCTCTCTGTTTCAGGCACCTTAGATTGGAATAATCAGAAGACCGAGCAGCCCACACTGTCCTCAAAGAATTTTTAATACTCGTCTGCATATGAGTTAGTTGACTTTATGAAGGAATAAATTTAATTATTTAAAGGTGTCTAAGATTTTCTTGTCGTGTTTAAAAATTTCATGCTTCATTTTTTTGACGACAATGGGAATTAAATCGTTTTCGGTGACTCAAAGGAACTGATTCTAATAGCCATTGGACAAATTTTAAAAATATGTAGGAACGGAAGAAACTAATTTAAAGGTGTCTAAATTGAGCCAAGTATAGTATGTTTCGTTAAATTGTCTATCGCGATCGTGCGCTGCCATCGATTTTACGTTAAACAAAATTAATTTGCAGAACGAGGTTCTGCCAAAAACAAACAATCAAATCGTCTGTTTAGAGTGCAAAGGTGCTATCTCCATTTTGGTCATTTTTCAGGAGAGCAAATCTAAACTTTTGATAGTTGCTACAAATCCAATAGTTTTTATGTGATTGTGATTTATAGTCATTTGGATAATAAATTATTTCCCTAGTTGGAATGTTGTAATAATTTTAAATTTTGTGACGCCTCGCCTTAAAAAATGCAAAATAACAGCAAGTGACCAACGACCTCTCATGCTTGTGACAGACGATAGCACCTTTGCACATTTCAAAATATTTTCTTATCTGGAGATAGCTATAATGTTACAACAACTTAAATTTGCGATTAAAAATTACTTTTTACAGAAAAAAATATTATAAAATAATAAATAATGATCTGTGTAAATTGCATTGATTTATTTGAACAAATTAATAGAAAATTTAGAACCTGAAAAATGTATTATTGGCAAACACTCGAAGTTCGAAACTAACGGTAAAAATGATGTTGGCCCTTCATAATATTTTCAGCTGCATACAATTACAGGGTTAAGGAATCAATATTTGCAAAATCTTAATTTATATATTCTGTGAATATAATTGATTCACTGATATCAGTTTCATGAAATTTGGATTTTATTTCAATATTTTCTCTTGACTCATGAGATTCACCGACATCAAAGTTTACATCGGATTTCTATCGACACGCGAGATTCGTCGACATCAAGTTAGGCCTACCATGATTAAATGCCATAATATTTTCAGAATAATAAGTGTAACTAATGCAAAATGTTACGAACATGATTGCTAGAAACTTGCAATTTTCATTTAAAATACTTTTGGATTAGTCTTCAGCACGACGCCGTATGTATACTAAATTAAACCATGGAACCTATTTTTTGGTAAACGCAGTGCAGTAGGCCCTAGCTCTATTGGAGATAGAACCTTTGCACATTTCAAAACTAGGTTGTTGGAGATAGCACCAATATTAAAATAGTTGCAGTAGATGTATAAGGGGGCTTTGAGCGCAGGGCCCTCTGAGGGTCCCGAGACCAATGGGCCCTTACAGCAGATCGACCTTCAAAGGGTCTCCAGAGGCCTACGAACCCATATAGCATATCCACTTTCTCCTGTGTATTTTAGAACAAAATATGCGGGCCCTTAGCGCAGGGCCTTCAGAGAGGGTCCTGAAACCCACGGACAATTATAGCCAATCGACTTCCAGGGCCTCCAGACAGTCCGTGGGATCCACGAAACGATTACAGCTTAGAAGTCCTGAAGTGTGACCATTTTCACAGTGTGACGATGTTATCAGTCACAAGTGTCACAGTGTCACACTAAAAAGACGGTTATAATTCTGACTGTTATGATATGGTATGATAGATAGTAAAATAAGATCTACTACCACAACAGTACCATTTTTACTATAAAAAATAACAAAACAAAACAAAAAAAATTTTTGGGACAAAACAAAACAAAATCATTATTTGGTCTAATTCGTGCAGAAAACGCAAATTTACGATGTGTGGTTTTTTTTCACTCTTACAAAACATGAAAAGTGCCTTTTTCGCACTTTTCTGAAATCATAAATTCTGTCACGCTTTCGGTCGAATTGTGCTAAAAAAGGAAATTTGCGGCGCCAGGGGCAATTATAGCAGATCAACCTCTAGAGGGCAGCCAGACAGTCCATGGGTCCCACGAAAGCTTATAGCGCTAAGGCCTGCCACGCAATTTGTGTACTTTTGTACAAGTGTGACAACTTTCAGAGTGTGACAGACAATATTGTCACAACTGTCACACTAAGCTAGGAGTGCAATAACGGCTTTCCATTTAATTTTAACACGGATAGGATACCTGAAATGTCATTTTACCATAAAAACAGAAAAAATAATTTAAAAAACCTTTTTTTTCACAAAACAAAAGAAAATCATTATTTTGTCTAATTCGTGCAGAAAACGCAAATTTACGATGTGTGGTTTTTTTTCACTCTTACAAAACATGAAAAGTGCCTTTTTCGCACCTTTCTGAAATCGCAGTTTCTGTCACGCTGGGTCGGCCGAAAAATCGCGGCGCCAGGGCCAATTATAGACAGTTCGTGGGACGCACGGACGCACGGACGCTTATAGCAGAACGGATTTAAACAGTGCCTTTGGCTATCGTGGTTTGTAAGTTCTCAAGTGTGACAAGTTTTACAATGTGACTGATAATATCGTCACAACTGTCACGCTAAGGTGTTTTTTCCACATATTGTCGTAGTCGTTCGTCCCGAGAGCGCAGAAAATCGTGTAGAAAAATCATTTTTACGCTGTGTCAAATTTTTCACCCAACCCCAAAGACTCACCCCGAAAGAAATTTTTCATTGTCAAAAATTCATCAGGCCAAAATCAATATTTCCATCGGAAACGTGTAGAAAACGCAAATCTGCGATGTGTGAAATTTTTCACCCAACCCCAAAAACTTTTCCCCCAAAAGAAATTTTTCATTGTCAAAAATTCATCAGGCCAAAATCAATATTTCCAGCGGAAACGTGTAGAAAACGCAAATCTGCGTTGAGTAAAATTTTCAGCCGGACTTTGAAATTTCAAAAACGTGACACTTTTCGTCGTTTTCTGAATACCATTATTCGGTCACGTTTTTGGCCTTGTGAATTATGGAAATCGGGGAACTACGGAAATCGGGGAAATACGGAAATCTGGAACCATGAAAATCGGAGAACTGCGGAAATCGGGGAATTGGGGAAATCGTACGGCGGTGGCGCGGTGAACTGCGGAAACTTGAGCACATAAAAAATTATAACTCCGCTAATCGTACGGCGGTGGTGCGCTAGGAATAACAGACTCACTACTCCAACCACCTACGATGAAAACTTTTATTTTGAGGTTCGCGGGGAAGTCCCAGCGCTGGTTAGTTTCTTTATTAGTTCCGCCACCATCTGGTCTTTGCTTTGACTCGGCAACTCTTTTTTTCCATTCTTGCTTTGTATATCACGTTTCATCGTTCTATATTTCTCCTCCTCTCCCAGAATAAGCTTATATTCTTCATCGCTAATAGACGTGTCTTCCAACGCCTTAGAAATGTGGTCATGAACAGTGTTTAGTTTACTTTCCGCCAAAATACAAATTTCGTCGTGCTTTGAAGCTTTAGCAACAAAACTTCTACTAATAACATTTCCAATGATATCCAGAAAACTCGTCGCTATGGCTAAACTCTCCTGAACAATACCAGGAATAAAACCAATACCAGTGGCTAACATAGCTGCCCCACCCACCCCAGTTCCAAGACTCACCATAGCAAGGCCGGCCGAGGCCCCATTAGCCACATCTACAACCCTCTTATACTTTTTGCACAGTTGTCCTCGACTTATCGCCTCAGATCTCAGGAATGCTTCTACTTCACCAATCTTCTGCAGACGAAACGTCTGCGACTTCGTGTCTGACGAAATTGTCGGCTCCGTAAGCGTTGGATACAAAGACATTGTATTTTTATAGTTGCTCTATTAGTAAAGTTACGTTTAAGTCGATAGATGAAGTACTTTCAACGCCTCTCTTTTTGCCTTCAATTCGGAAACTCGTTTGTCCTGGAACGAATATTGCCCTGGCTTCATCAAATTGCCCACTTGAAATATCGACTGTACGATCGATGCTACCACCAGCAGCTGCCGGTGCTATTACGCGAACTGTTGCATCACCACCGCAAACACCAAAGACTGTTAGCTTCCAGAACCCGCACTCTAACGAAACCCCCTCATTGGTGGTTTGCAAACTTATACACGGAAAACGCGCAGCGGTCAATGGAAGAGTTTGCCACGCACTGGTGGTTACCGTTCCGGCCGCCGTATAGATATCGCGGCTGTGGTAATCGTCAGACACGAAGTCGATGTGTTGTTGAGGCACCGCGGTCAATAGCTCTGCGGTGGGCTTCGGGATGTCGTACCCCCAGTGGCCTACACCACCTAGACTGTCTATGCTGTATTTACACATGTCTATTTCTCCGTGTTGACGGAGATACCCCCGAATCTTGTAGTGCGTGTCAGTCATATTTTTCTATACTACTGACTGTCCCCCGTGTCTAAAATATGTATAGATCTGGAAGTGGGATATTCCAAAAGTAGCTTGTGGTGGGCTGGTGGCCAAGACCACCAGCTTGAATGCTTTGAATTCTGTGTTGTCGGCAAAGCCAGTAGTGAAGATGAACTCTTGTGCAGAATTAGTCAAAGTAACATTGGAGGTCATGAGAGCATGGTAACTCGTCGAATCGGTGGGTGGAATCCCATAAATCTTCCAGGACGTGATACGCGGAGCAGTAGAACTAATTCCCCCAGCCAGACTAACCTTCCATACTCGCACAGCCGTCGGGCATTCAATCTGTAGCCAAGTCCCACTAACCTGAGCCAAAATATCGGCTCTCGATGTGGACGCCGTCTTCCACTCACCTCTCACACCCGAGTTGAAGGCCATATGAGGCGGGTTAGTGGGTAAAGATTCGTTGGCTGAGGCAATAAAACCCGTTTCGGAAACGTTTCTGGATAGGGGCGGAATATGGCCGCTGTAGTTGAGAATCTTGATATTCTGCGCGTATCGCCTTTCAGTAGCTATCTCGTTGTCTACATACCGTTTGTTAGTCAAGTACTTTGGTCCAGCCGGCACAGTATCATTATTCGTAGTGGCGATGGTGATCAGCCGCGTCACTTGTTTAAAACTCACAGCGTCGCTATCGGATCCTGAAATTTCTGTTGGGAGCCCAGTCACTCTTTTGCCACCCATAGCCAGATCACCGGTCATGGTACTGCCGGATTTGAACACGCAGGCGTTCATAACGATAGCATCTTGCTCGTTGGCGTACCTCTTAGCAGCTTCAGCTTTCTGGTCCGCATAGAGTCTAACGGAAGCTCCAATCTCAGCATTTTTCACGTCAACGTATCGTTTATTTGCCACATGCAACGGTTCTGTTGGTACTCTATCACTCTTTGTCATGTTGTCGGCGATCAGCTTCGATACTTGTGCCATACTCGCCGCGTCGCTTTCGGACGTTGCTGCGCTCGTAGGGAGCCCGGTAACTCTTTTACCGCCCATGATTAAATCACCAGTCATTGCATCACCAGCTTTAAGCACGCATGCGCTCCTAACGATAACATCTTGCTCGTTGGCGTACCTCTTAGCAGCTTCAGCTTTCTGGTCCGCATAGAGTCTAACTGAAGCTCCAATCTCAGCGTATTTCGCGTCCACATACCGTTTGTTAGTCAGGTACTTTGGTCCAGCCGGCGCCGTATCATTATTCTTAGTGGCGTTGCTGATCAGCTGCGTCACCTGTTTCAAACTCGTGGCGTCGCTATCGGATCCTGGAATTTCTGTTGGGAGCCCAGTCACTCTTTTGCCACCCATGGTCAAATCACCAGTCATAGAATCGCCGCTTTTGAGCACATGCCCGCCTCTTACGATAGCATGCTTCTCGTCCACATATCTTCTAGCGGTGGTGACCTTCTCATCCACGTACTGTCTGTAAGAAGCGTCGCGGGAATCTACATACCGCTTATTCACCACATGCAAAGACTCCGTGGGTACTCTATCGAGTTTTACTAGAGCGCCAGCGACCGCTGTTGACACTTGTTTCCAACTCGCTGCGTCGCTATCGGATCCTGAAATTTCTGTTGGGAGCCCAGTAACTCGGTGGCCACCCATAACTAAACTTCCAGTCATTACGCCGCCGGATTTGAGCACGCACGCATTCCTGACGATAACATCTTGCTCGTTAACATAACTTTTAACAATAAGGTCCTTGTCATCTGCATACCGCCTAACGGAATCTCTCAGTCCCGCATTCTTCTCGTCCGTGTACTGCCTGGCATCGATAAGCTTCTGGTCTGCATGATTTTCAGCTGCGGTTGCCTTCTGGTCCGCGTATCGTACAACTTGTGCCCAACTCGCAGCGTCGCTTTCAGACACTGCTTCGTCTGTGGGCAGCCCAGATACTTTGTGACCGCCCATTTTTAGAACACCAGACATCGTTCCACCGGTGATTTGTAGGTTGTCCTGATCTACGATGTCCGCATAAGCCTTTGTTGCAGCGTCCGTTTCCATCGTGGGCGTTCCCACATTTGTCAGCCGAAAACCTCCAGCCGATAGAATTCCCAACATGGTATCACCAGCCTTGTGGACGAGCCCAGCGGCGCTTATCTGCCCCCCTCCCACCCCACCTCCACCGTCTCTTCCAAATTTATCAACCGGCATTTTTTTATATACAAAAATGGTGACGGAAGTCTAACATAGGTCAAGAATGATATCTTCAAAATTCTTTCCAGCAGTGAGCTCTCTTAGCACGGTCAGGCAGAGATGACCACAGACCACATCATCGGGACCCTGCAGCTGGAACGTCTGTGTTCTTATGGAACGGTTTAAATATCGAGAGACTTCGGTAGGCGGATCCAGCCCATAACTGTCAAAATAGACTGCTGTAAGTCCATCTATCCAATAGGCGACCCAGTGAGTACCATCGCCGGAACCGGAATCTAAATTAACAACTCCACACTCCTTCTCACGAGCCACGGCTGGCAGACCATCTCGCATGAAAACACCGCGGAAATGCGGCAGACCTCGGGCGACTTTCTCTATGTCAAAGTTGCTCAGCGGTTTTAGTTTTTTTGCCCGATATAGTAGAGACCGGATCCTTTGCACATTGAACAGCAACCACCATAAGTCTGGCGCCCGAGATATAAACCGGTTCCGCGGACCTGAGCTTCGAGTTCGCGATTATGACGCGCGGCCTCTGCTAAAGCCGCGTCGTCGATCCGTTTTTTCTCGGCTTGGGCCGCATCGCTGGCCTGTTTCTTGCGCAGAGCCTCTGCATCGCTGGCCTGTTTGTTGTGCACGGCCTTTGCCACCTCGGCGGCCCCTCCAGCCGCGGCACCCACCGCGGTTAACCCACCAAAAATCAGTGGGAGGAGAGCCAGTAGTGGAAGAAATCCGCCCGATTTTGTCATCTTTTTCAATTGCGTTTTGGTGAATCTCAGCTCCATGCCAACGCCTTCCGAAATCTTCTTCACGATTCGGGCGGCTTGAACTTTTGTCAGCGCGAGCTTATCGTCTCCACGAAGCTGGCCATGAGCGAGTCGGATCGTGGCACCAGTGCCGGCACGCGCAGCTCTAGCCAATGTTTGCTTTTGCCCTTCGGTCAGTGAAAGGCCGAACGCAACGTATTCAGTTTTCATTTTTGCAAAAAATATATCAAAAGAGGGCCTTGTATCTAAATGTGAAAAACGATTTCTAGTAAACGACGTTGAATTTGCTGCCATCCGATTCAAAATTCAGGAGTCGGTCGCTGATCAGGACTGCATAGGCTACCGTATTATTTGGTACCACTTCGTTAAAGTCCACCTTGATTTGTATGTCCTGTACAGAGGTTTTTAGTCGTTCAGATTGCCTGCGCACGTCCAGGACGAAGATCGGAAACATATCTACAAAGTCGATTGGTGTAACTTGGCATGACGACTCACGCGCGTCTATACCGCAATATTCTTCCTTGAAGTCACGTAGGGCCTTGTAAGCGCGAGAAGTTGTCCTCTTGGTGAAGTCGAGATTCATGTCAACCACCGGGTAGCGATCGCTGTTGAGCATAGCGAAAATGTTGCGAACCTGTGCATGGTCAAACAGTGCAGGATTCTGGCCTTGATGTGCATTCCTTCCAGTCTGAAAAGCAACAAGAATCCACCGCGGTTTTTCCGTGCCCGACTTAACGCTCAAACGCCAGGAAAAAGTAGTCGCTCGTGGCACCGCAATGTTGTCGCATTGCATGGCGCGGAATGCTACAGGTACCTTAACCTTGGCTTCAATCTGCTTCATAAGCATGCTTTTATACTCCAAAGCGGGTATTATATGCGGCATGAACCAGGAGAGTTTAGTCAGCGTGATCTGGCCATTGGTCGCAGCGGCTTCCTTGAAGATCGCGTCTGCATCCCTCTGCCGGCTCAGCAGTAAGGAGTGTTTAATCCCGTATACGACCTTGTGATAATCATCGCAAAAACCGAATAGATGTCTTAAGGGAACGATGAATGAGAACGTTCCAATAGGGATGGGTTTTCCAATGATCATCAGTCGACGGTTCTCAAAGCCGAGATTCAGAGCCGCCGCCGCCGCGGTCGTGTCCTTTTGCCAACACATGTTTAAACCTTCGGCTTTGGAAAAATCATCGCCGTATACCAGCATGCCTTTCATCGTCGTGGCTTGCCCAGGAGACATGACATTCTCTATCTCGGTGTTGTTAGCCAAGTATCGAATCTGAGAAAACATGTACGGGATGGCGTTGTTGACGAATGACACCAGCGAGTCTGCGATGTAAGCCGCGCCAGTTGATGTAAGCCTGCCCTCCACAAGAAGGTAGCTCTTGGAAGGCTGTGTGAAAATGTCTTGGTTCTGGATGTCTATCTGTATGGCCTGGCCATTGTTGATAGCCGCGGGATTTTGTGACTCATACTCGCGGTATTCAAACGATTCAATGCTATTGTCATCGGGCACCGCCGAAGCGATGTCCAACATTTCACTCGGCACGTCAAATGCTGCCATTATTATAAGTAAAAAAGTTCAAGCTTCAATTATTAATCATGCTGTAAATGAATTTCATATGTGGTGAGTTAAACATTTGTTAAATTGCGTTTTGTGAATTAGTCAGAAATTTTTTTTATTTTGCGAGAAACAGACCCCTACCACCACGACTCGGCTTTATAGTCTTGAAACCGGATCCAGCAATGCGGCTGTTTATGTCAGCCATTGTCGGAACAACGGGTGGCGGACTTACAGCCAGTTGTTTTAAGTACTCGATGCTCTTGTCGCTGAGCGCCTTCTCCAAAGGTGCGGGAACCGCTATTGGTGCTTTTGCGCCGGCAACAGCGCGTCTCGCTTTCACGGCATCAACGATCTGCCTGACGGCAGACGCTGTTGTGGCCCCAGCTTTCACCACATTACCAACTACATCCGCAACATTTGTTATTACACCTTTATTAGCCGAGATGAAGGAGCCTGCACGGCCAAGGAAGCCCGCGATTTTGGGTATCCAGTCGAAAAGTCCACCACCCACAACACGACGCCGCTTTTTAATTCCAAGAACAAACATGAGAATATTTAAGTGTGAAAATCTACGCACTGCGGATGTGAAACCTTATAGTTACTGTCTCACCGCGGAGGTTTAATTGTTCACCATTCTGGTCGGTCAGCCACACACGAATGCCCTGTACGTTGCCAGCCGGTGCAACTGGTAGGTACACCAGATTTTTCGGAGACTCGATTACCTTGTAGCCGGGCGACACATCCGGGAAAAAACTGTAGATTACTGGCAGCTGGCTACCGTTGCGATACGATCCAGAGATGATGTCACAATTTACCAGGATTGTGTCCACCCGGAGAATATCGACTGGATTTTCTCCCTCTTTATAACCTTGGCCAAGCCTCTGAGGGTTAAAACCGAGCATTTGCCTGATGGTAGATTGAGCCATATTTACCTTATATAGAGCATTCGTAATTTTTATGAAGGCGCGTAGGGTAGATGCGTTAGCTCCTATGGTAATAGGAGAATTAAAGCCGAGTGGTGTCACACCCGTCGGAGAATTTTGCTTTTCTAACTGCCTACCGATTTCATCATTAATCTGTGCGATCTCGTAGCTTCCGTCGGGCAAAATGATCGTCTTCCACGTCACACCATTGTCGGTGCTGTAGACGAACTTGTTATTTGTGCTATCGATGTTTGGAATCGAATTATAAGTTTCAAGATTGACCAAAGCAAGCTCATAGCGTCTTTTTGGATCCAGTTACAGCGGTGGTGAGAAAGCCGTGGTCCACCCTGTAGTATCTGAGGAAACAACTATACTAAAATTTTCCTTAGGCTGCAAAAGGTCTCGAATTTCTTCGAGCAGTTTCTCCGAGCGTTCCATCTGAGCCATGAATTTTGTTTTCTATTTCTATTTTATGAGCATGTTTCTATTCAATTCGAGTGCCAGCTCTTTGGAGATCGCACCGGAACGCAGTAACTCGTCAAGAATGGCGGAGATTTCGTTGCCGAGACCAGTGTTTCCCGCGGCCCTAGAGGCCACCAAAAGCTGCAACCTCTCTACCAGGGCGTTTGGGTCATTATAAAATTGCACCGCGCCGCCACGAATCAGTTGGAACTTTTTACTTTTCCGGCCATGAATAGGCAGACCAGACATCTGTACGAGCTTTTTGAAAGTTTCGATTGCCTGAGGCGAATATTGCTTAGTCTTAACGAATCGTTTTGTTAGTAGGCTGAACAAGGACTCATCGGCAGGAGCTTCGAGCACCAGGTTCCCACCTTTAAACACTCTCAGTCTACCAGCAGACAGCGCGACGGGGTCAACGGAGAGCTCACCCAAGGCGTTACCTTGTAATTTCAGAGGAACGGCTGGGATACTGAAACCCTTTCCCTTTTTAATGAGGCTGTGTCCCGCTAGCAGTGTATGGATTCGCTTTTTATATTCCCTTAGGGCTTCGATATCTGCAGTCACCGCATCTACCTTTTCTTCGTCTCCTTGCTTATTGGCTTTCCTTTTCTCTTTGCCCAGGGTGTGGCGATTATAGTGATTTACCTCGCCGATTATCTTTTCAGCACCTGCAATGTCGGCTAAATCGAGCTCGCTCGGAGGCTTAAACCCATGTCGTGTGATTGCCGCGACGTTGAGATATTTGTTTGGATCGACTAACAATGCGGGGGGGATTCGGGGTGCTGGAAGCGCTGGAAGGGCTGGAGCAGCTGCTGTTCCTGCGGAATCACCGAACAAAGCTGCTATCGGGTTATAATTAGCAGACTCTGAAATCTGCGCCGGCAAATCCTGTAAAGCGCTGGTAACTTTCTGCAGCTCCTTAGACGTAGCCGCCTGGGATTCAGCTGTGGCTGTGGCGATTGGTTTGAAAAGCTTTGCCGCATCGTACTGAAGGTTGGCTTCACCGAGCTTCTCATCCACGAAACGCTGTCTCAATCGATTTCTGCGAGCTAAGTAATCCTGAGTTAACGCGTCTCGCTCCTGTTTAGAAGAAACCTTTGTCCACATCGTGGTTGTATGTCGACTATATCTTGTAAGTTCTTAAGTGTGACAAGTTTTACAATGTGACTGATAATATCGTCACAACTGTCACGCTAAGGTATTTTTTTATACACATTCAATCAATCAGTAACGATAACTTTTGTCCACATCGCGTTTGTATGTCGGCTATATGTTGCCTATATCATGTCTTTAAATACTTGCCTTCGGCTTATAGAAGCGATCGAACCCGCAGCGATATTTTCCATCGTACACTTTGGACGTCAAATCTATGACTGCGAATCCATATGGTTGGGCAGCGCACTCGCTGAAGAACGTACGGAATTCATCGAAAGACATGTCGCCGCCCACGAACGTATCGTGAATGGCTCGCAAATTTTTGCTGTCTTGGTTGAAGAGGACGATAAGATTAGCATTGTCACGGATCGCTTGCTTGGGAATGCGGAAGTAATTTTGAGTTAAGTAGAAGCAGTCCGCGCCACCGTTTCGACCCATAGTGAAATACCTTTCGATGGGCGACTGTTTTTCAAGCATGACGTCATCGAAAACTAGAAGGCTTCTGGCATTCTTATTTAATGATTCAACTGGAACTATTTCATCTGAGCAAGAGTGAAAGGAAGCCACTTCCTTCCCGGCAACTTTTTCGAGTTCTGTTATCCAGTCCCGAAGGAACTGATATTTTTCCTGCCCCAGAGACTTTGAGTAGAGGTATAGCCGATCAAAACGCAGGTACCCCTTCTTCAACAGAAGGTTAAGCAGTAGGTTTGTTTTCCCACATCCGCTAGGCCCACAGATTATACACCGTATGCTGGATGGCAACAACCAATGGTGGTGTTTTTTTCCATCGTCGGCTTCGAGATCGAAATTTGTTATTTCCATATAGAGACAACGAGTTATGATTGTATTCAACGAAAACAATGTATTGCCTACGATGTAAGAAACATACTGAGACTTCAAATGAAACAATCGTCGAGTTACGAAACGGTCGGCCAGCCAAGAAGGGAACCTGTGCTGTCTGCGGTGCAAAGAAGAGCCAGATTTTGCCTTCTCAAGTGCGGAAGCATAAGTCTCGTGAGCGCAAGACTCATGAGTCTCGCGGAGGCTCTCTACTGAATAGCGCTCTTAATGTTCTGCCTCTGCCAGAAATGCATTTGAGTCTTCCATCCGGTATGTCTTCGGAAGATAATCCGGGAGGTTATTTTCAGAATACAGGAAAGTACTCTTATTGTGGACCATTCACAAAACTCGACAAACGGCTGTCACAGCGCTATCATGGTGTTAATCAGCTCGACCGTGCGTGCCTCCACCACGATGTGGCTTATGCAGTTCATAAAGATACCCCAGGGCGTAACCACGCAGATGACATCCTCGCTGCAGCCGCGTCGAAGATCGCACTCACCGATGAAACTCCGGATTATGAGAAGAAAGATGCCCGGCTCGTATCGGCCATTATGTTGGCGAAGTCGAGGCTGGGGATGGGTTTTGGAATAAAAGGACGGCAGGGAAAATGTAAATGAAAAATCATTTATGCTTGTGTTTACCTGTTTGAAATATATAGTTTTACTGAAATGTCTAAGCACCTTTCAACTATCTATTACAGCCCTAAAGGTTACTGGCGAGGCAAGGCTGCAGTGAAAAAACTAGCCTCAGCCGCCAAAGTTTCCGAGGCGGAGGCTCGCGATTGGCTGAAGAAACAAGCTGTGTGGCAGATTTATCTACCCGTTCCTCGCCCCATACCGCATCCAAAGTTTGAGGAAAATCGACCAAACGCCGCACACCAAGCCGATCTCTTGTTTTTACCTCACGATAAAGTAGGTCGAAAGACTTATAAATACGCTCTCACTGTTGTTGATGTTGCCTCACGATACAAAGAAGCTGAACCGTTGATCAACAAAAGTGCGACCGAAGTCGCCGCCGCTTTAAGCCGGATCTATAAGAGGGGCCCATTGACTTGGCCTCGACTCTTACAGGTCGACCCTGGTCGCAAATTTATGGGTGCTTTTACACCGTTGCTGGTGAAACACGATGTTCTTGTAAGACGGGGACAGGCCGGTAACCATCGTCAACAGGGAATCGTTGAACGTTTCAACCGAACACTGGCCGAGCGACTTTTCGGCGCTCAATACGCTCAGGAATTGCTCCTGTCTGCAAGAGGTTCATCCGAACGGTCAGTAGAATGGGTTCGCCGGATGCCCGAAGTTGTTGCTGCACTAAACGATGAGCCGACGCGCTTGCTCGACATGAAGCCGGTTGAAGCGATGAAAGCTGCTAAAGTGACACAGAAGCCCTCTCATTCGCAAATGAAAACTCGTTTGTGGGGAATGGATGAGCCTATTCTCGGACACGACGTTCTCGTCCGATATTTATACGCTCCCGGCGAGCTCGAAGGTGGAAGCAAACGTGCCACCGATCCTAACTGGTCGCTCACCATCCACGCTATTTTGGATGTTGTTCGGCAGGCTGGCCAGCCGGCTTTATACCATCTGGTAGACGGTCCTGCCCGCGGATTTGTACGTGAGGAGCTGCTTCTGGTGCCTATGGGCACTGAGTTACCCCCCGATAGAATACTCAACCGTCGTTGATTTTGTAGTGCCCATATGCCAGCGTTGTTATCCCATCGGCCTCGATCCACTTTTTTGTGTCTAATGGAGAGAGGCTGATCTTATTCTGCTCGTACACTCCGATCTGGTGGTCGTGGCTTCGAATCACGACTTGTGTGTGCCGCATCTCTTCTCGTTCGAACAGGCACTCCTTGTATAGCTCGTGGTGCAGATCCTTCTTCACAACTGCTCTCTGAACGCCTTTAGCTTTCCTGATCTCTGAACCACCCGATTTTAAGATCGAGTACATCTTCGGACGCAGTCCCACGAATTCGGCTATGGCAACTCCGTTACATTCATCCTTGAACTTGCCCACGACTTTCTTGTTCTCGACGTCGTAGTATGGGCTGTCTCTTGGAAACTCTGAGAGGTCGTATAGGTGTTTTTTGTTCCACATATCGACATAGGCGTTCGGAGTTTCCACCTGAAATAAGAGGCTGTCAGTGTCTGTGTACAACAGTTGAGCATTGTTACCGTACTCGTTTTTCACATCGTTGTACCAGAAGTCGTACATCAGATGCTTGCTGAGGTCGAGGACCGCCTGGCCGACATATACAGGTCTGTTTAACTTGAGTTTACTCTTCAAACTGTGAATCGCGGCGAGTTGGTCGTTGAAGATTTTGTGTGATATGTAGGCCGGGTCAGCAATTAGTTTACGAAGTTTGTCAACTTTTGAGGTCGGTACCAGGTCAACTCTGATTCTTTTTCTAAGATTTTCCATGGTCTTGCCAAAGACCGCATTATTAGCCAGTTTGAAGAAGTCCTTTTCAAATTCCGAAGTTGCCTTCGCTCTCAATTTAGTATTCATCTCGATGTATGGAGCCATCCATGCCTCCTGTCTGAATTTAACGGCACGATGGATTTTAGAAACTCGTAGGCCCAACGAATGGTAGAGTTTGAGATTTCGGTAATGGACCACATACCGCTCCTTAGGTCGTAGGCTTGGTATTAACTTTGTGAACTTGCTTCCCAACTCGTTCATAAGCACATTCTGATAGTCACTCAACCACTCCTCTTGGACTGTCAGGGTCTCCGGTGCTAGGGGATAGTCGTTATGAGCATCGTGGAGGTGCTCCGGGTACTCGAGATCGACTTCGAGCAGGAAGCCTTCAGGCGCGTCGTCTGGAGTTTCCAACACATCGTCGAGAGTTGGACTTTCCCAGCTAAATCCTCCAACTGGCAATGGCTGTTGCATCGCCCAGCCGTAGAGGTTATTAGCATCGAGATACATGATCCAGTTGTCTGGCTTCGTGGTATCATGATCTGGGCATTGCGGGTTGTTGTCTTTTGCGAATCTCTTGGACACCATCGAAATTCCGCCTCTGAGACCTTTCTCTACGAACAAATGCATGTCTATGTCTGTTAAAAGTTCGAGCTCAATTTTCGTCTTTTTCAACAAAGCGTCCCAGGCCATTCCTGGTAGGCTGAAGTAGTTAGCCGGGTCCAGACTGTAGTGCTTCATCGATGTGGACCTGAAGGTCTCGAAGACATCTGCCAGTAGGAGTACATCCGTACGGAGATACAAGTCGTGATAGTCACCTAGAGTTTTACAGTCAAACTCGTCCCACACTCGTTGTGCGTGTTGATAATCCTCGTCAGAAATGCTCTCTCGTGTGAGCTTGCTGTAGAACGCTTCCTTGGGTGGAAGTCGGTCTTCTTCGAAGCGGTGGTAATCATGGATGTATTCGTAACAATATACGCCCTTTCGTCTCAACAGATCTAGTTTTGTCCTTTCATTGTGAAGAAAGTTTTCGTTTATATATGTCGTTGTGACTTTAAGATCCTCTAACGACAGATTTCCTGATAATTTATCCAACGAGCTGTTTAGAAACTGGAGACTATCGATGAACTGTAGTTGACCAATGTTAAATGTCATGTATTTCTCCATATTGTTAGGAATACAGTTAATTTCAGTTTCCTCATCCTGTGCGGCCTCACAGCTACCTATCGCTTGCATTATGAGGTGGCTGTCGTAACCTCGCAGATTGTGGAAGACCACCGGTACCTTACACTTATCTGGATATATTCGAAGTTTGAGGTTGCAGGCGTTATGAGCGGCACCTCGGTACTTACCGGTGATGTGACAGTGGTCCCGAACTCTATCCGCTTCGAGAGCATTTCCGCAGATGTGACATTCGATAGAC
This sequence comes from Allolobophora icterica, assembly GCA_963556255.1. Lineage (NCBI taxonomy): Eukaryota > Metazoa > Annelida > Clitellata > Crassiclitellata > Lumbricidae > Allolobophora > Allolobophora icterica. The sequence goes on along the minus strand of OY744610.1, from coordinate 63,107,090 downwards.
TCGCGGAATGATTGGCAATCGGCCGCTGACATAACCATCTTAGCTGGGGTGGCCAGCCTTTGTTTGATAGAGGCCAGCTCGCCTTGTAGTCGTTGTAGGAATTGTTGCACGGCGTTCTCTCCACGGTATAAAACTGGTTTCTTCGTGCGGCCATCGTAACGAACCAGTATATAACAGAAGCTACTCGGTTTCTGCTCAGCTATCTGTCTGGTATTGCTCTCGTTGGGATTCATGGCCGCATTTAGGACAGGCACATTCAACGCCTCAAAGTCTGCGTATATGATATATGGGGTTTGCATCTGTTTGCGATGGTTCTGAAATTTGAGGATATTTTCATCCTCTTTTGGCATCTCAATCCGCTGAGGCTTCTTACTGATGCCCTGGCAATCTTTGATATGGGCATCCAGCAAGTCTTGTCTACCAAATATGTGTAGGCAGCGGCGACATGGGTGCTTTCGCTCTTTATGATCGTTGTTTTTGTACAGCATTCGGGCCAAGTCCTTGATCCAGACATAGTGATAATTCTGTAAAGGTAAATTTTCATTTACATCGCTGGCCAACAGTAGAAGATCAATATTGTGAACTCTAGTCTCGGTTGAGACATAAATCGGATACAGCCCTTCATTCCATCCAAAGACCGATATGGACACCATCGGGTTCTGACGTTCGAACTTACCGATATCTGTGACCTTCACCGGAAATTCTATACCGTCGAAGTTTAGTTCGTGGAGGTGGGCTCGATACTTAGTTGGGCGTTGAGGGTCCTTTTCTACTGGATACATGGCACTTAAAATGGCCCACTCGAAGCAACGGTTGTCTTCATTCTTGACATTAATAACCGTACGAGGGGGTATGTACTTTGGTGTGGGAAAGTAGCTCTTACCTCGGAAAGGCTTATATCTTGCAAAACTGAGGTCTAGCGCCACGACCCGCTTCACTCTCCACCCCGACCCTTCATTGGTGTAGTCCTCGAGGAGTTTTAGTACTTCGGCTTTGGCCTTCCGTATAGCCCCTTGGACTTTACCAGCATTGGTAATTGGGACTGCTGTGCTTCGAAAGTAGGCGGTATTAGTAATGATGCCGGGGGGCGCATTTCCACCATACACATTATCAACGGTCGGTGCCAACTTTTCCAAATCAACAGTCAACACTTGCGAGTATTTCAAACCGCCATATTTCAAGAGCTCTTCGTTTAGCTGCGACTCAATGTTGTGCTCCATTGCACTCAAGAAAGCCAACGCATCTCCTTCCAGCCTGTGGTTAAGAGGTACTTCTGCACGAAAGTCTCTCAGAAGCTGATTGGCGAGCTCTTTGTGCACTAGAAACGGTGGTGGTCCACCTCTATCCTTCTTAATTAGGAGTGGGTCGAATTCTGCCAGAAGGGCCTTACGTTTTGCCCCTCTGTGCTTGCGCACTGGAGGAATTGGCTTTGGAAGCAGTGGCTGTAGTAAGCGCCTTTTGACTGCATCTGGGATAGGTTCGTCTAAGATATTCTGTAGAACAGCTCGAAGAGCTGGGGGACCAGTAAACTCACTCAGCAATTGTTCAATTTTTTCATTCGTAGACAATGCCATAGTTATAAATTATTTTATACTACTATGGCAAACTTTTCTTTAATATAATAATTATGTCGTTTGTTCAAATGATAATTTTTGTTTACTGATGTTCGATTGTCGCTTGCTCATCTGTATTAACACAATACAATAACTATGTCGTTTGTTCAAATGATAATTTTTTTATTCTACTGATATATTCGATAGTCGCTTCCATTCTTTATTAAATTCACGGACTAACCCACCACGTCGTATTCTTGATTGTATAGCATAATACCCACACTTCATACACTCACCTAAGTGGTTTTTGATACCCCTTCCACATTTGGCGCATGGTCTTGTCCCGCAACCGTTTCGCAGTCGTGCTAAATGCTTGAAACAGTACTCCCCAATGCATCTGTGACAGCAGAGAGTTGTTTTGCCTATCATAAGCCATTTGCAAAAATTTTGCCCCAACATTATGTTTTATGTATACCACAACCAATTCTTTTATTTAAATTGAAAAAATTCTGAACGACTTATGATGCTTCTGCAGGAAGAGGCTCCTAGCTTAGTGTGACACTGTGACACTTGTGACTGATAATATCGTCACACTGTGAAAATGGTCACAAAAAGAGTTGCCGAGTCAAAGCAAAGACCAGATGGTGGCAGAACTAATCAAGAAACTAACCAGCGCTGGGTCTTGCCCGCGAACCTCAAAATAAAAGTTTTCATCGTAGGTGGTTGGAGTAGTGAGTCTGTTATTCCTAGCGCACCACCGCCGTACGATTAGCGGAGTTATAATTTTTTATGTGCTCAAGTTTCCGCAGTTCACCGCGCCACCGCCGTACGATTTCCCCAATTCCCCGATTTCCGCAGTTCTCCGATTTCCATGGTTCCAGATTTCCGTATTTCCCCGATTTCCGTAGTTCCCCGATTTCCATAATTCACAAGGCCAAAAACGTGACCGAATAATGGTATTCAGAAAACGACGAAAAGTGTCACGTTTTTGAAATTTCAAAGTCCGGCTGAAAATTTTACTCAACGCAGATTTGCGTTTTCTACACGTTTCCGCTGGAAATATTGATTTTGGCCTGATGAATTTTTGACAATGAAAAATTTCTTTTGGGGGAAAAGTTTTTGGGGTTGGGTGAAAAATTTCACACATCGCAGATTTGCGTTTTCTACACGTTTCCGATGGAAATATTGATTTTGGCCTGATGAATTTTTGACAATGAAAAATTTCTTTCGGGGTGAGTCTTTGGGGTTGGGTGAAAAATTTGACACAGCGTAAAAATGATTTTTCTACACGATTTTCTGCGCTCTCGGGACGAACGACTACGACAATATGTGGAAAAAACACCTTAGCGTGACAGTTGTGACGATATTATCAGTCACATTGTAAAACTTGTCACACTTGAGAACTTACAAACCACGATAGCCAAAGGCACTGTTTAAATCCGTTCTGCTATAAGCGTCCGTGCGTCCGTGCGTCCCACGAACTGTCTATAATTGGCCCTGGCGCCGCGATTTTTCGGCCGACCCAGCGTGACAGAAACTGCGATTTCAGAAAGGTGCGAAAAAGGCACTTTTCATGTTTTGTAAGAGTGAAAAAAAACCACACATCGTAAATTTGCGTTTTCTGCACGAATTAGACAAAATAATGATTTTCTTTTTGTCAACCCAATCCTTCCGTTGACAATCCTTCTGATTAAATCCTTTTTCTCTTCGTACTTAACGCCTATTTAACGTTCACCTTTTGAACACTAATTCTACGTATAAGTATAACCTGAATTAATCACCAACACAGTTTAATATCTTTTCGTTTAATAAGAAACAAACAGACAGAACTCAATTCGATTACAACTCAACTAGTCAGCCACACTACTACAGCGAACACACACGAATGCAAACTTCTCTAGTCAGCATAATTCTTCGCGCCTCTTGACACACCTGTCTTCTGTGCGCATAAGCGAACTCTAATAATATACATATAGCGCGCCGCTGCCGATATCGGCCGGCCGCGCGTGTCACTAAGACTAAACGTTATACATCTATCATATATACATATACACGTGAAACTAAAGTAAGCGCACTAAATATATACGCTAAATATCTCGCACTGCAAAACTGTACACAAAACACAGTTCACATTACCTCCTTCCTTTTTCTGGAATTGAGCAAATTAAATTTCAAAATTTGCGAAATTACCAAAATACATGAAACAAATATATATATCTAACTAATTAATGAACAGTCTTACGATTACTTATAACCTTGACAAACAATCAGCAATAATATTCAATCTGCCCTTCTTGTACTTCACCTCAACATCAAAAGTTTGTAAGGCTAACGCCCAACGCACAAGTTTAGCAGACTTAGACATTGACTCAGTCAAGTATGTAAGAGGATTGTGATCAGTAAAAATGAAAATTTTTGATCCAATTATAATTTCTTTTAACTTGTTTAGAGCCCAAACAATAGCATAGGCTTCCTTTTCCACAGTAGCCCATCTCTTCTGGGTATCAGTTAACTTCTGACTGATAAATGACACAGGGCGTTCTATTCCCTTGTCGTCCATCTGTGTTAAAACAGCACCGACTGCAAAGTCACTACTATCGCAGTACAAATTGAATGGTTTTCCCACTTCAAAAACATATAACACTACTTTGGATCGCACAGCCTCTTTAAGTAAATCAAATGCTTGCTGATGTTCAACAGTCCAATCAATCTTATCAGAAACACGTTTACTAGTTAAATCAGATAAAGGTTTCGCAATCTGTGCAAAGTCCTTAATAAACTGTCTGTAATAATTAAAAAATCCAAGCAGTTGCTTAACTTGCTTCTTAGTTTCTGGGATCTTCAAATTAGTCAAACTTTCAATTCTGTCTGGATTCATCTTTATCTTACCAGACCCAACCACATGACCGATAAACCTTACTTCAGACTTACCAAATATGCATTTTTTCAAATTTAAGGTAACGTTATGCAATCTCATTTGCATCAAAAATGCATCTAAATGCTGTAAGTGAACTTTCCAAATGTCAGAATGCACAGCAATGTCATCAACATACGGTTCTGCAAAGTCGCTTATAGGCTGCAAAACTAAATTTATCGCTTTAACAAAAGTTCGTCCAGAATTTATCATTCCAAAAGGAACACGAGTAAATTCATACAGTCCATTATGTGTTACAAAAGCTGTCTTCCATTGATCAGATTGTTTTACAGGACAAGTCCAATAAGCACTTCGACAGTCCAAAATAGAAATCACATTAGACTTTCCAACTTTGTTCAAAACGTCTCTGACAATCGGTATCGGATATTTACAATCCACTGTGAATGAATTAATGTATCTGTAGTCACAGGCAAGTCTTAAAGATCCGTCTTTCTTTTTAACAATAACCAAAGGGCTTGCCATTCTGCTCGATGATGGTTTAATAATGTTTGTTTTTAACATTTCTTTGATCTGACGTTCCACTTCTGCTCGATAAATCAAAGGAATTCGATATGCTGCAAATTCCTTTTCACGAAATCCTGGTTTTAGTTCAATTTCATGTTCAACCAATGTACATAATCCGGGTTTTTCTGAAAATCTGTCACAGTATTTGTTTAAAACGTTCAACAACTGTTCTTGTTGAGTTACTGTCAAATGGCTAATTTGTTCAGGATCGAGGTTAAGTGAATTCTTGTCATCTTGAACCTCATTCCTCATTGGTAATTCAACCACTGAACCAAAATCTTCATCTTCTTCAACGATTAGACCACAACTTAATGCTCGAGTAACATATTTTCTGATCTTGTTGGCGTGAATTATTTTTCGACCATTTTCACCCATATCGACTAAATAAGAGTACTTTGATCTTCGATGTATGATCGTACATGGACCATGCCATCGAGAAATAAGTTTGTTTGTTGACGTTGGATACAAAACTATGACTTTCTCACCAGCTTCAAATTCTTTGTGCTTTGCTTTCTTGTTATACTGATTCGTGTATTGTAATTGCTTTTCTCGAGAGTAGGATTCTGCAAACAATAATGCTTTCTCCATATTTTCTTTGAGTTCTTTTAAATACTTTTCTGGTTTAACTCCAACATGAGGTGGTAAGTTTATTTCTCTAGTCCAACTCTCTTTTAATATTGCCAATGGTCCTCTCGGAATTTTCCCATAGACAAGCATATATGGTGATACTCCAGTAGTTGCATTCGGCACTTCTCGTAATGCCCACACTGTGAAAGGAATTATCTTGTGCCATTTCCTCGGGTTGTCTATTATCACATGATGGATCATCTTTTTAAATGTCTGATTCCATCTTTCTACTAATCCAGCAGCCTCTGGGTGTCCTGGTGTGTCGAATCGTGGACTACAGCCCATTAAATTGAGAAATTCTCTTGTCAAACTGGCTGTGAAGTTCGTTCCTTGGTCACTTGTAATCACGGACGGCACACCAACGTTCATGAACAGTTCCGTCAACGCTTCACACACAGCCTTCGCTGTCAGCGATTTCAATAAGAAGATTGTAGGCCATCTGGTGCACGAGTCCACAATGCATAAACAATACTTGTGACCTGCAGCAGATACTGGATCGATCGGGCCAACGAGGTCCATCGTCATTCTCTTGAAGGCGACCTCTTCTCTTGAGACCGGAGTGATAGGCACTCTATCCATCACCAAACTCCTTGCCTTTAGTTGACATTTCTCACAAGACTTACAAAATTTCACGATGTCTCTTCTCATCTTTGGCCATACAAAAGATAATTTTATTCGTTCTCTTGTTTTCTCTTCTCCTAGATGTCCTCCAAATACCGATTCATGCGCCAATTCCATCACTTTAATTCGTCTCTCTTTTGGTAACACTAGTTGATATATCGTCTGATCTAATATCTGATATTTCTTATGCAATAAACCGTTGATCACACAGAATTCAGATTCTTTCTCTTGTGCTAACTTCCACCACGGCTTCAATGATTCATCCTTTCTCTGTTGCTCTTCGAACTTCTTCGAATCGGCAATCTGCACCTTTTGTTCTTCGTCCATTTCTTCATCTCTATACAAGTCTCCTATCCCCACATCACATTCATTGTCTTCTTCAGTTTCATTTAATGTGCCATTCTCGCATGCAGCCATCTCTTGCTCGTTCATCTCTGCTATTACACCATCTCGCGATAAGCTTCGTTGCTCATTACTTTCGTTTTCCTCATCACTGGAACTTTCAGTTTCACTCTTCTCATCAACATCTACCATTTCCTGTTTCCGACTCTGCGCTCTCGTCATTACATTTGCTCGTACACTCACATCTCCTTGTATCGTTTTGACTTTCATCTGTGGTACGGCTTTTAATTCGGCAATTATCTCTGGATGTAACAAGAATCTTTCTGTACTGCCCATCTTTGCAATACTAGCACACATCAAGGTGACATAAGGTGTAAGTGAACACTGGATTTTACGCGGAAATCCCTCTTCTTCCACGTCACTACCACACAGTCTAACATCCACTTTCACTAACTTCGCAGGAATGGCATCTCCTGCCACACATTGCAAATTCACTTTTCCAATTTGTTCCACCTTCATGCCTTCCAGTAATTCTTCACTAATCACCGGAATTTCTGCACCCGAGTCGCTTAGTGCTTTGACTTTCACTGGCTCTTTACCGTCTACTGCACGAATTTCAACCTCGACATATTGCAAGAACGATTTCTTCAATATTCGACTGTCATCTTTTCCTATGACTTCTTTCTGAATTTCAGCATCCAATAGAATTTCTTTTTGAATACCACATTTCATTACTGACTTTACTTCAGTCTCTTGGTTTTCTTGACTTGCGGTTTGATTATCTGTATCACTAACCACTTGAATCAAATTCACCCTTGTGTGTTCTTGATTTCTGCTAGAACTAGCTGCTGCCACTGGAACTGGACAAAATTTAACCAAATGTTTGTCTGAACCACAGTTGTGACAACGCTTCACAACTGTATGGTATGGTTGTGAAATACCTCATTGTTCATTTCCTTCATATCTCTTATACTGCGTAGACGATGTGTTGCCTTCCCTCTTGGCAAACGGCGCTGACGATTTGTTAAATCCCTGACGACCAAACGTCACTACTCTGGTTTCATTGGGTACAGGGACACTAGCCTTGACTTCTTTACCTTTGAACTGACTCCCTGTTTCTGGATTACTTTTCCACTTTCCACTCTGGCTTTGGTTTACGGAACGTTGAGAAGGATAACTGTTTATATTTGGGATCGCAAACCCAATTCGATTGTTTACATGAATGTCTGCTAGGTCTGCCACTGCACTAGCTTGAAGACAGTCAGTTCCTTCCTTCGACAATACAAACTGTAGTGGACCTGGCGGTAAACATTCTTTTAGCTTATCCGCTACCAGCAAATCAAAGAGCGTATCATACTCTCTGTTCACGTTTCGACTTCTCACGTAATAGTTTAACAAGTTCTTAAGTCTTGCCGTAAACATCGTATAAGTCTCTTCTGTCGTCTTCTTAGCATCCACAAATCTCGCTCTGTATTCTCTCGAGGTCAATTTAAATTCTTTTAATAAGTGCTGCTTGACTCTATCATAATTGTCTAGATCATCGTATGACAATCTATTCAGAACGGTTCGAGCTTTCGGCGTCATCAATGGTAGTAATAATTTAACCCAAAACGGCTTCTCCACAGCAAAGCTACGAAACGCGTTCTCGACTGTTTCAAAATATAATGGCACCTCCATCATATCAGTTGGCATTTGAGGCAATACATGCTTCATTGCATCACCTATTTTCTTAATTTTTGACACCAAAGTTTCACTTTCTTGCTGCTTCCTTCTTTCAGCTTCCCGTTCTTCTCTCATTTGCGTTTCTTTCAATGTCAATTTTGATTTCTCCAGTTTCAGACGTTCTTGTCTTTCTGTCTCTGCCTTTTCCAAACTTTCTTTCTGAAATTTGAGTTCTTCTTGTCTTATCTGTTCTGCGCGTTCTAACTCTAACGTTCGCGCTTTTTCTTTTTCTTCTTCACGCATTCTCTTTGCTTCAATCTGTTGCTGACGAACCTCTTCATCACTTTTTCTAGCTCTTTCAAATTCAATCATCTGCTCCAGTCTTCTTCTTTCAGCATCTTCCCTATCTCTTTTCAACTGTTCTAACTGAATCTCAAACTGATGCTTTTGCAATTCCAGTTCTGCCTTACGTACTTGTTCGGCTTTATCTTCTCTCTCCCTCTGCAAGCGCAGTTCTTCTTGCCTTGCAAGTTCCGCTTTCTCTTCTTTCTCTCTCTGCAAGCGCAATTCTTCTTGCCTTACAAGTTCCGCTTTCTCTTCTTTCTCTCTCTGCAAGCGCAATTCGTCTTGTCTTACACGTTCTGCTTCTTGTCTCAGCTCTTTCTCTTCCTGTCTGCGTTTCTCCTCTCTATCTTCTTTCATCATCATCCACTGTATTAACATTTCCATAGACATAGGCGCAGGCGGTTTTTCAATAGCCTTTTCTACGGCACCGCCAACGGCACCTTCTTCTTCGACTTCTTCTTTAACCCACACATCGGCGAGTTCCTGCATCATGTCACCACGTGACATACCTTCTAATTGTTCTTCTTTAAAACCGGCTTTCAACAAACGCTGTTTTAGCCTTTCCGTAGACATCTTCTTAATATCTGCTTGTCTTTCAGCACTTAGTTTCTCCATCTTACTTGTTTACTTTGGTGATTTCTCTTTTAAAAGAAGTCACAGTTTTTCTTGTTGTGTGAATCGATAAACAAACGGGATTTCTTTTGTATTTGTTCGTGAAAAACAACGAAATTTTTATACCGTTTTCTCGTGTTCCACCGTCGATGATATCGTAAACTCGTCACACAGCAACAACGCGTAGATTCTTCTAACACCGTCGTAGATTCTTCTAACACCGTTGTAAATTCTTTTATCACCGTCGTAGATTCTTTTATCCGCCGAAGGAGGTGTTAACGTGAATTTTAATCCACTGTGAGTTTATATCCACCGTGAGTATTTATCCACCGTGAGTATTTATCCACCGTGAGTATTTATCCACCGTGAGTATTTATCCACCGTGAGTTTTTTTCCACCGTGAGTTCTTTATCCACACCGTCACTGCCACCAATAATGTCAACCCAATCCTTCCGTTGACAATCCTTCTGATTAAATCCTTGTTCTCTTCGTACTTAACGCCTATTTAACGTTCACCTTTTGAACACTAATTCTACGTATAAGTATAACCTGAATTAATCACCAACACAGTTTAATATCTTTTCGTTTAATAAGAAACAAACAGACAGAACTCAATTCGATTACAACTCAACTAGTCAGCCACACTACTACAGCGAACACACACGAATGCAAACTTCTCTAGTCAGCATAATTCTTCGCGCCTCTTGACACACCTGTCTTCTGTGCGCATAAGCGAACTCTAATAATATACATATAGCGCGCCGCTGCCGATATCGGCCGGCCGCGCGTGTCACTAAGACTAAACGTTATACATCTATCATATATACATATACACGTTAAACTAAAGTAAGCGCACTAAATATATACGCTAAATATCTCGCACTGCAAAACTGTACACAAAACACAGTTCACACTTTTGTTTTGTGAAAAAAAAGGTTTTTTAAATTATTTTTTCTGTTTTTATGGTAAAATGACATTTCAGGTATCCTATCCGTGTTAAAATTAAATGGAAAGCCGTTATTGCACTCCTAGCTTAGTGTGACAGTTGTTACAATATTGTCTGTCACACTCTGAAAGTTGTCACACTTGTACAAAAGTACACAAATTGCGTGGCAGGCCTTAGCGCTATAAGCTTTCGTGGGACCCATGGACTGTCTGGCTGCCCTCTAGAGGTTGATCTGCTATAATTGCCCCTGGCGCCGCAAATTTCCTTTTTTAGCACAATTCGACCGAAAGCGTGACAGAATTTATGATTTCAGAAAAGTGCGAAAAAGGCACTTTTCATGTTTTGTAAGAGTGAAAAAAAACCACACATCGTAAATTTGCGTTTTCTGCACGAATTAGACCAAATAATGATTTTGTTTTGTTTTGTCCCAAAAAGTTTTTTTGTTTTGTTTTGTTATTTTTTATAGTAAAAATGGTACTGTTGTGGTAGTAGATCTTATTTTACTATCTATCATACCATATCATAACAGTCAGAATTATAACCGTCTTTTTAGTGTGACACTGTGACACTTGTGACTGATAACATCGTCACACTGTGAAAATGGTCACACTTCAGGACTTCTAAGCTGTAATCGTTTCGTGGATCCCACGGACTGTCTGGAGGCCCTGGAAGTCGATTGGCTATAATTGTCCGTGGGTTTCAGGACCCTCTCTGAAGGCCCTGCGCTAAGGGCCCGCATATTTTGTTCTAAAATACACAGGAGAAAGTGGATATGCTATATGGGTTCGTAGGCCTCTGGAGACCCTTTGAAGGTCGATCTGCTGTAAGGGCCCATTGGTCTCGGGACCCTCAGAGGGCCCTGCGCTCAAAGCCCCCTTATACATCTACTGTTGCTGCGTTTTTATTTACACTGTGAACGATACCATCTTTTCACAGTTCATACACTACATTGGTAGCAATAGAATAAAACAATAAAAAAAAATTTGAAAATTTGGAGATAGCACCTTTGCACTCTAAGCAGACGAAATGTGGAAAACATTTATTGTCAGAATGTTATTCACATATTAATTTATCTCGATGTATATATGCTGATGCTTGTTGTTCAGAGTGCTGTTTGGCAACTGGTTATATAAAGACTTACTTACTTACTTACTTTTTAGTTAACAATGTCCATGATACATGTATTAGGATAATAAAGTATCTGATGCAAATTAAACGACATTTTACACCAATTGTCATGCAAAAATGTAAATGCAAAACAATTATTGATGAACAATCTTAATACACATGAGATTTTTAATAAGTTGTTTATATAAGAAATCTTTGTTTGCAAGTTTATAATACGTATAATTTCGACACGAAATTCTTATTCTGCTTCTGAGTTTTCAACAAGCTAAATAGTTAAACAACGTAATCTATTCAATGAACTAAAATGAGAAATATATACGTTCTGAAGTAACCGCTGTAAAGTAAGTAAGTAAGATGGATCCAGAGTTTAACTACATCTTATGGCATCAAAGGCCGTTGACGACCGTGACGACGGCAGAAATTATTTTTACTAAATTCTCTTCGTTTCTACTGTATAAATTAAGGCAGCCTCTTTGCCTCCGGAGAAACTCAATGGATTCGACGAGTCGGGATATATTTACGAACCAGATGAAACTGATGATTATATAGCCACGGATAAGTTTGATTTAAAGGTGTCCACAGAGAACGGAGCCTGACGCTATAATAATCCCGAGAGGCAGCCATTGGTATGAAGCATAAGCGACTTCATTTTCTTTGTCTCGGCATATGGGGTTGTTTGGCCAATCGCTTCCCTCGCTGCCTGATCTTCCCACTAACAGCATACGGTTAGTGTATTTACTACAGGTGAGTTGGTTAGGGGGCGCTAGTGGAGTCGAAATTCCATATTCCTGTCATATCGGAGATTTGAACCCCGAACGTGGGACTGACAGCGAAGCTCTCTAACCACTAGACCAGCGTTGATTTTGTCATTGACTGAGCGCCCGTGAATAAGCTGGTTCCCTTCGTTCGTCTGATTAAAATGTGTTGGCGCTGATTTAAATTCAAAGATTACGATTTCGAACCCGTGTAATCTCTTGGAAAAGGCTCTTGCAGGACTACGAGCGCTATAAACAATATTAAATTTTCTCCTTTTGGAAATATAGTGATGCAACGTAATGTAAGTTCGACTTAAGCGGCCATGGCAGGCGCAAGATGTCGCTAAATGCAGGGGCTATATTTACACTCTCAGTGAACTGTTATCCATTGTTTGACGCTCTCCTTACACACCTTAAAGTTACATATTCTGATGCTATAAATATGTTAGCTTCGCTTTACAGTTGTTTCATAGTCGAACTTGCATATTGGTTATTGGAGAACCTGTATGACCATTTTCTTATCAGTTGTTATATTATATTATATATGTAATAAAAATTTTATGTTAGTAAATTACATATATAAAATATTGATTATTGAGTATTTATGTTACTACCCTCTAACATTTTGTTTCTTAGATATGCTATGATTTGGTTTATGTATTGGAAAATATACTATATTGCATAGTGTTACAATATTGTGTTGCAATACAGGAAATATAAGGTAATTGTGAATATAATACACTGAAACACAACTTTAAACAATTGTAATTATATGTTTATATATGCTTTGTTAATTAATTACATTTATGGTGGAGTGTGTTAAATATCTGAACAGTTTAAAAAAAAGCAACTTGGTATACCATATGTTTCATTTAATCTGTATGCGGTTTGTGAGTTTGTTATTATTTCGTGCATGGTGTAATTGTAGCAGTTGATATTACCATGGAATGTCGTTAAGCTGAAGAATAAGAAATAATTGCTTAGAAATTTCAAATGTAGAAAAAGAATATAATGTCATAATTATAATTATATGTACTGTGCATTTATATATATATATTTGAAATTGTTTAAATATATCTTATGTGTGGTAGTTGTTGCAAAATACTGTTTAAATTGCATCAAGCATTTTATTAATATGTGTATTATAATCTCAAACAATATTAGATATAATGCTTTAAATGATGTGACATTCTATGACATTGTACGGCTCTGGTTGACACTTTTAAATGGTGTCTTTCGGACGCTATAAGTATCTTGTTTTCTGTAAATTGCATTTATGAATTGTCGTCAACGGCCTTTGATGTCATAAGACGACGTTAAATGTTTGGATTAATTAATTAAAACAGTTGTTTCATTCTAATTGTCTTGTTTTGAAATCGCTCTTCTCCATTTTGGCTAAGATCAAAGTGTTTAATAAATTATAAACTAAGTGTCTTTTAAAATATAATTTTATGCAAAACTCCAAGGCCACTGGTAGGCCTAGTGCCAGTCCGAAGTCTGAAAAAATAAAAAAGTTTATGCTAATCAACTCCTCCTGCAAATATTATGTTGAAATAATTATGTTAAAGAGGAAGTCGAAATGTTCGAATATGTTTCCTGCTATCAACGTCAACTGTCTTTGGTGTCATAAGACCTCGTTCAATTCTTTCATCCGATCCATTTTCTGACGTATAGCCACTCATTTATTTCACCCTAAGGTAGCCGTAAGATGTCGGTAAATCCGCCACTACTCAGGTGGTGCCAGTCTGCAACTGGATAATGAAGGAGGGCGACGCTGATAATCTTCGTTGTAGGCTAACAGCATTTTGACTTGCTACGTAACCAGTAGCATTACAAGTTGTAATGGCTAATATCTACAGTAGGATCAATGGTCCGGGCAATGCAAGATGTCCTAAAACAGTGATTACTACTGATAAAGTTGCGATCTATTTAGACACCTTAAAATCACTTATCTCATATTCTATATAAAAATCATTTCGCTACATTTCTGTGGTTGCAGCGGTTGTGGCGACATTAAGATAATATTAAGGTACTACAGACAATTCAGATCACAATTCATACACTTTATCGATCACCAAAATGCAAGTGTTCACGTTACAATTTGTTACAATAGTTTATGGGTATCAACGGGTAAATACAAAATGAACAGCACTGTTCCGCTGGCAGAGTCGCCCTTTTCTCATGTCTATTTCCATATGCAGCAACATTGACCATCCAGGCATGAATCGAAAAGAAATGTGCCAGTGTTCAGAAATGTACAAGGTGTTGCTTGTTGAGTAGTGCATACAGGTGCGTGGATTATACATATATCAGAAGCTTATCATACACACGTACAGTGATTCATTCAAATACCGTTTTAACTATATTTTAAAATGGTGAACAGTAGGTATGAAAACTTGCAGGTAACAATTTCGTTGAAATCTAAGCATAAATATGCAAAATCTGCTCCTTATAATTCAAATCAAATGGCTGTATTCCTAGACTGACAAACAAGGTCTTGATAGAGGAACTTACAGATGGTGCGAATAGCCAGCTTTGTACATTTACAAAAGAAGTCTATAATATGCACAAGGGGAACCGAGACAGCATCCAATATAATAATAATTGCATTGTATCTAAACATTTATAAAGCGCCTCTCACAGTGTTCGCTAATCAGTGGCGCTCCCAGTGCGAAAGACCTAGTGAATAGAAAGTGGTTTTAAGACAGCGGAACGAGGCAACCGCAAGATGTCCTTCAACAGTTATTACTACTGATATGTTGGGATCTACTTCGACACCTTTAAATCCATTTTCATAATGCTATATGGTTATCACTTTTGAGCATCATTATTTAATTTACTTTTTGCGAACACACGTCAGCAGTGCCAGGAAGTGTCAGTCCAAAGACGAGACAATCAGGAGGGCGATATCAATGGGATTGGTAACCATAAGACGTCGTTCAAAACTGATTAGTCAAATCGCGATTCATAATGCTATATAGAAATCGTTTTATTGGTTGCGTTTTGATTTTCCCTTGATACTTTGTCAACGTTTGTCAGCGATGACAGGTAGTACCAGTCCACAGACTAACAAAAAGGAGGAGGGCGACAAACACTGGAACTAATCCATTCTCAACTGTTAGATCTACTATTGCTCTATGTAATACTCATGTAATATCGATGTACGCGGCCTTGAGAGATTAGCTCGCTTAAAACCGATTAATCCAATCCGATCCAATCCAATCCGATGATTTATCTTGTAGCGTGATCCTGGTGTACAAGACTTCTCCTTTTTCCAGGCTTGGTTTTGGCGCTAACTGCCACTGTTGGCGCTACGGTTAATGGCGGAGTTTGATTAGACAATTAGCGAAGTCTATGGGATCTGAAAAACCGATTTAAAGATTTCACCACTGACCCTAATAGAAACGTAGCGCCAGATTACGTAGAGCCATCTGGCGTTGACCAAACGTTAAAGTAAATTAAGTCGTTTCCAGTGACATGATTAGCGATTGAACAAAAATATAAAATGTATAAGGTCAGTAACAACTAATTTATATATATATATATATATATATATATATATATATATATATATATATATATATATTCCATGCGTTTTTCAAACTGTGGTCAGCGGACCAAGAGGAATGCGTGAAGGATATGGCGGGGTCCACGATAGCGTTCTGAAAATATTCATTTACACTGCATGGTGTTAGCATTAACAGCCTGTGTATAAAATTCCTAAAATACTTTTGAAATACTTGGGTCCGCGAGCTATGCCTAGAAAAAATGAGGGTCCCTAGTCCAAAAAGTTTGAAAACCACGTCGATGGTGGAAAACGTTTTCAATTTGGAATTATTTTGTAATCAGCGAACGATCGAAAATATGAAATATTTAAGTTGAGAAAGAGTTAATTTAAAGGTGTCTAAGATGAGTCTATAATTTGTAGCATAAAAATGTTTAACGACACCTTGCGCTGACGTCGACCGTACGTTTGATCTAATTGCAGCAGGAAAACGAAAAGTTGAAACAACTAGGCGCACTGAGCGAAAATGGGAAATACATGCGGTTAGAAAAATTGATTTAATTACGATATTAACCATTTATTAATGCTAATGAAAGCCACAGTTTGCGAGCTGAGATGCTTCTCGTATAAAAGGATTGAGAGTTGACAAACATTACCTAGTTAAAATGTATTATTTAAACGTAAGGACATTGATTTCAAGATATTTATTAATTAATTCTAGTGACAAAGGTGACATAATATCAGAGGAGTTTGTCTTTTTGATGATATGCTTTGTTGTTGTGAAGTACAGATCGTCTTTAATGGATTTCTTAAGCAAACGATTCACCGCTACCATGGTTTTCCGGGCAAAAAACTCTCCCAAACTCCACTTTTTACAAATTCGAGTCGACCTATTTTCATTCGCCTGATGGAGCCGCCCGAGAAGATTATTCTCTGTCACTGGCACGCATTTCTAAAGATTCGCCAATCCCAGTAGGGATTTCACTTCACATTAACTGGTGGTGGTGGTGGTGGTGGTGGTGGTGGTGGCGGCGGCGGCGGCGGCGGCGGCGGCGGCGGCGGCGGCGGCGGCGGCGGCGGCGGCGGCGGCGGCGGCGGCGGCGGCGGCGGTGGCGGTGGCGGTGGCGGTGGCGGTGGTGGTGGTGGTGGTGGTGGTGGTGGTGGTGGTGGTGGTGGTGGTGGTGGTGTGAAACTTATAACCCCGGGCAACGCCGGGCAAACCAGCTAGTTTATAATAATGAAAAGCCTGAAATTGTTTAACGACCTCACGTCGACGTCGATAGTACGTTAAAGGTAATTAAATCGTTATCAGTACATCATTGATAGGTTTTCATTCGGGATTTGAACGAAAATTTGACATACAAGGATCAGATGCAGATATAAAGGTGTCTAAAATCCGTGTGCGACTGTATTTTCGGAACGTAGGTTATTTCTTTCTATGACGTACGTACTGTTAGCGTACGTTATTGTGGATTTACTATCATAAGGGCGACTTAGAAAGGGCGACCATCAAATGGGCGCGTTCAAAAAGGCTAATAATCATAAGGTAAGATTAGCGGTCTGGGCAACCGCAAGATGTCCTTCCAGAGTGATTTCTGCTGGCAACGTTGAAATCTGCGTAGACACCCTAAAATCGGGTATCTCAGAAGCTATATAAAAGTCTTTTCGCTAATTGATGTTGGATCTCTACGGGAATTTCTGGGTTCACAATAATTATACAAGTGTTCATGTAACACTGACCACCGAAGCATGAACTTAAACCAGTAGAAATATGTTCCAACTTCCAAGGTGGAGAAATATACAAGGTGATGGTTGCGCAGTAGTGCACATAGATTAATATTATACATAATCAGACTTATCATATTTACACACAGACAGTGATAACGTCAAATACTGTTGAACTGTATTTTAAAATGGTCTATAGTAAGCAGATAAATTAAATCACTGGGCAAAAAATTCCACGGAGTTGGCCCACGAACCAACAAAGAGAACAGCCTTATATTTTTGCAAGCGCAACATGTCTGAAATTTACTGCAAGATCAACGACCCTGGCAGCCATAAATTGTTGAACACTGAGGTTTAGTATTTTTCTTGCAGTGTGTAATGTGAATTTCTGAGAGATTAGCTTAAGTCTGCATAGGTGCTCTGTCGTGGTCTACGCGGGTGCATGCATCAAGGGAAGAAAACCGACGCGTCAACAAGCTTGTTTACAACGCACGGAAAATTCTGCAGCAAGCTGTCAACATTAATTCGGTGCATGCAACAAGGATATACGTGTTCAGTAGGACTTTCCAGGGAAAAGTACAGTGACGTCACAGAACGTTCTGGAATCCGGGAGAACTCTATATAAGATAGACCTGATGTACATTAAGGGCCTTTTGACGAAGATTTGTAAACGTTGAAACATTGATCGTATAACGTTCAATCGAGACCAGCCAACCTGTGTGCTGTCTACGATTGTGATATTTGATAGACGAGTTGACTTACTCTACACTTAATCGACTTTATTTTTAAATAAAGATCTTTTAATAGTTCCTTCGTTGGTTCGTCGTTGCGATCGAAGGAGTCGACCGCGACATTATTGGTGGCAGCGGTGGGATCATCGGTGTTGGATCCGGTGAAGAAGACGCGAGCCGGCGGAGGAAGGAGTCAACCCGGAGGATCAAGAGACGGTCTGTTCCAGACAGCGAGCGGATCGAGACGCCTTTCTACCGTGGGAGACGGGTGAATCGGCATACGACAGTCGGACGGACGAAGTGCGTCGTTCGGCTGAGACAGCAGAAGACAGCAGTCAACATACGGGTAAGATCCTAGGTGTTGTCGTGGCTGAGAAGGAGAAAAGAGAGTGGAGTTGCAGCCGAGTGGGAGGCAGCCATTATTTCTCTTTCAATATCTGCTGATTATTTCTTTGAAATTTGATCCATTGTTGTGATCGAGGCCAGACTTGCGTGAGCTTGTATAGTTTTTGCGTACTTGGCGAGTGTACTTCTTTGGATACTGCATAGTTGCACTTTGGGTTGTGGAATTTTCCTTTTGGGTGGCGGGTTTGCCGCGTGGTGTCTGTTTTTTTTTGTTGATTGTTGTTGACTGACTGTTTGTAAAAATGGAAGCGTTGCCAACAGAGATGCAAGCGAATATTCGCAAAATGTCGTCTGAGCGCCTTAGGGTGTATCTTATGAAGGCAGGAAGGGACGAAGATGATGTTATGTCATGGGATCGAAATCAATTAATGGAAGAATGGGCCATGGAGATTGGAAAAGAGGAAGAGGAATTTAAGGGTAGTCCAATATCTCCAACAGGAGTGGATTACGAGCTGCAGAAGCGCCGTCTGGAGTTCGAAATCCGTAAATATGAAGAACGGAAGGAGAAGGAAGAAAGGGAGGAAAAGAGGAGAGAGGAAGAAAAGAAAGAACAAAGGGAGAAGGAAGAAAGAGAAAGGGAGGAACGGAAGGAGAAGGAAGAAAGAGAAAGGGAGGAACGGAAGGAGAAGGAAGAAAGAGAAAGGGAGGAACGGAAGGAGAAGGAAGAAAGAGAGAGGGAGGAACGGAAGGAGAAGGAAGAAAGGGAGGAAAAGAGGAGAGAGGAAGAAAAGAAGGAACGGAAAGAGAAAGAAGAAAGAGAAAAGAAGGAACGGAAAGAGAAAGAAGAAAGGGAGAGGAAGGAAAAGCAGGAAGAACGAAATGTTAGAGATTCTTTAGCAAGTCGTACTAAGCGTTATAGTGATGCCCTCAAGAATATTCTTTGGAAATTTCCTTCCGACCCTATAGAAATTCCAGGTTTCTTTGATCACTTGGATGGTTTGTTTAATGTGTATGAGGTGGATGAAGATGTTAGAGCAAAATTATTGCTAGCCATTTTAAGTGAAAGAGCTAAGGCATTAACCATGCGCCTTACTGAGGCACAGCTCCATGACTACAAATTCCTGAAGGAGTTTTTGCTAAGGGAGTTTAAGATAAGCCCTTCAAATCTTAGAGCCCGATTTTGGTCGTTGCACAAAGCATCGGACGAATCATTTACGATCTATTCATCCAAATTGCGTGTGGCTCTTATGTATTATTTGAAAAGTAGAAAGATAACTGATGAGTTTGATAAACTTGTAAGTTTATTGGTTGCGGATCGGCTTAAGGAGTCCTTGTCGAAGGCTTGTTTAGATTATATCTTGGCCCAAGAAAAAGAGGAGTGGTTGAGCTGTGAAGACATAGCTAATGCGGCTGACATTTATGTAGCGTCGCATGATGGTGGGAATGACTTAGTATGCCGTAGTCATCCGACACCGAAGTATAACAATTGGACGAAAGGTCAACCACATGTTCAAGTCAATAACCAGACAGCTCAACCCAAGTCTCCCAAACCGGAAATAAGGGGTGAAGCCAAGATAGGTGCGAGGGTGTCTCAGGAGGAGGCCAAGGTAAAGGGTCTCTGTTTCCTATGTCATCAGAAGGGTCATATGGCAAGGGAGTGCCAGACCAAACCAAGTTCTAAAAAGGTGAGTACTTGTATATTTGGGAACCCAACTGAAGAAGTGATCGACTCATGTGTTGAGAAGGTCAACGTGTTGCATGAGATACCTGAACAGGTAAAGCAAGGGAATTTATTGGATAATTCTAAACCAATAGGGTTGGAAACTGCTGTAAGGGTATACGAGAATAGTATTGATGGATTACAAGAGAGGTCGTATATCAATGTACAGATTGAAGATCTCCCTTCTCAGCCAGCATTATCTGATTCAGGAGCAGAAATTTGTTGTATTGATAAGAAATTAATTGAGTCACTAAACTTACCCGTGATTAAACGGATTAATATAATTGGTTTTCAGGGAGAAGGATGTAAGGCAGATGTAGTATACCTACAAATGAAATTAGCTAATTCAATGGAAGGAACGACGAACATTGCGCCATCTTTGTGCGTCATGTTCGCTGCAGTCCCTGAACTAAATGAACGGGTTATTCTGACACCTCATGTTGTGAACCTATTAAGGGATAGTTCGCAATATGTAGTGATGGTAGCTGGCGTAGATCGATGTGTACAAATAAATAAAGGGGCAGAAGAAGATAACTTAGAAGTTAATATCGAGAAAAGTAACAGCAACGAATCCTTGCCGTCAGAAGTGAATGAATATTCTCAGGAGCAACTAGTTGATGATTCAGATAATTTTCTTGATGTTGAGTCAACAGAGTTCAAGTCTGATGAGGGAGTAGCGAATAATGATACTTTATTGCGTGAGCAACAGAATTGTCACAATCTTATATCTTGCTGGCAACAAGCGAGACAGAATAAAAATAATTTCTTTATAGATAATAACCTCCTGTACCACAAAGGGGAAATTATGGGACATAAGGTTAATCAATTATGTTTACCGGAAGATAGAATCGAGGTTGTCTTGCGAGTAGCACACGATGTCCCATGTGCTGGGCACATGGCTTTTAAGGCAACGAGAGCCAGGATCAAATTAAACTTTTGGTTTCCAAGAATGGATGAGAGGATTCGCGAATATTGTGCGTCATGTCAAATTTGTCAACTAAGAACTCCAGTTAAAGTGGCAGATCGAGTCCCGATCACTCCTATTCCGAGGGCGGATGAACTCTGTTTTAACCATCTAAATATGGATTGTATTGGCCCTATGGTAGTGACTGGAGAATCCAACCAATCGAAACCCCAGTACAATTATGCTCTGGTTCTGGTGGACAAATTTTCTCGTTGGCCGATGGCGTATCCTCTTAGATCGCTGAATGCAAAGGGAGTTTGTGAAGCGCTGTTGCAAGTTTTTACAACTTTTTCTATTCCAAGAATCATCAGTTCTGATTGTGGTACCAACTTTACCAGTCGTTTGACGAAAGAATTCTTGCGGCGAATGGGTTGTAGTCCCAGATTTAATACCCCTGGACATCCTGAGGCAGCTGGATTGGTTGAAAGATGCAACCAAAGCTTGAAAACCATGATCTTTAAGCTTGCTCAATCTGATCCTCGTGGATGGCACCAATTGTTACCGTTTGTTCTGTGGAGCCTTAGAGAAAAACCTTCAGGCACGACTCATATTTCGCCATTCACTATGGTTTATGGAACTCTTCCTCGGGGTCCACTTAGTGTGTTGAAGGAATCGTGGGCTGGCGAACGAAAAGTACCTCTTAACTTAGGTAAATCACCCGAAGAGTATCTCCAATCACTGAAGGAAAACCTCGAATTCGCGAAAGTTTATGCAGATTACTATAGTGATATAGAAACAAAGCGGTATGCAGATTATTATAACTTGCGTAGTACTGACAGAAAATACGAAGTTGGAGATAAAGTAGCAGTATTAGCACCAGATTTTGGTAGTTCTAAATTTTATAGTCGATGGCAAGGACCTGCTACCGTAGTCAAGGTTAAATCCCCATATTCTTATATAGTAGAAATAGAGGGAAAACAAAGACATTTACACGCAAATAAGATCAAGCGATACCATGAACGACTCGAACAAGCGATGATCAATAGCTGTTCAGTAATTGTTGATCAAGATGAAGAATTTGGTATAGTAGAGGTTGTAGATCAGGAAGAACGTGAACAAATAAGCCCGAGTAAGCGAATTGATCCTCTGATTATAGCGCATCTTTCGCAAGAGGAACAGAAGCAACTTTTTGAAGTTTTGGATCGGCACACGGCAGTATTTGTGGATAAACCTGGGTATTGTCCAGTATTAGAACATGAAATTAAGATAACTCATGATTTCACTCCTAAGCGTTTAAGGGCATATAAAGTACCTGAGCTACTTAAACCTGAAGTACAACGCCAGATAGAAGAAATGTTGGCATTAGACATCATTCGACCATCGAAAAGTGAAATGGCCAGTCCGGTAGTTTGCGTTTTAAAGGGACCCAAAGGTCAAAATGGCGTTCGATTGGCAATTGATTATCGCCATGTTAACAAATATTCTCTAGGTGATTGTTACCCGACCCCAGACATTGCTGACGTCTTACAAAAGGTGGGACGGGCAAAGTTTATTAGTGTTTTCGACGCGAAATCGGGGTATTGGCAAATTCCAGTTCGGAAGAACATCGATGGCTTACGGCATTCGTATGTGATGCAGGACTTTTTGAGTTCACAAGGATGCCGTTTGGACTCAAGTCCGCTAGCAATACCTTTATTCGTGCTATGACCCAAGTTTTACATCCAGTGCGAAGTTTTACCGAACCATTCGTCGATGATATGGCAGTGGTTTCAATGAATTGGAATGACCATTTAGAACATCTAGAGAAATTCTTGCAAACTATTGAGGAAGCAGGACTCACTTTGAATTTAAGAAAATGTAATTTTGCACAAAACAAAATAAAGTTTGTTGGCCATATAGTAGGGTCAGGTTGTATTGAACCTGATCCAGGTAAGATCGCTACGATCAATGATATCCATCCTCCAACAACAAAGAAAGAAGTTAGAAAGGTTATGGGTTTTTTCAGTTACTTTCGAAGTTTTATACCTGCTTTAGCTGAAAAAGCACGGATAATAACTGATTTGACACGAGATAACATACCTACGAAGGTGCCTTGGGAGCAAAAGCATCAAGAAGCACTAGATAAGTTAAAGAATGATCTCAGTAAAGCTACACAGTTGCATACCATTGATTTCACTAAGGAATTTGGTTTAAGTGTTGACGCAAGTGCCACCGCGGTCGGGTGTTGCTTGTTTCAGTGGACCGAAGAAGGTCAAGAAAAACCAATTGCTTTTGCTAGTCTTAAACTTACAGATACACAGATGCATTGGTCTACAATTGAGAGAGAGGCTTTCGCAGTAATTTGGGCACTTAAACGATTCAAGTCATGGATATTCTTATCAAAGATAATCATTTATTCAGATCATAATCCTTTGTCTTATCTCACAGATGCAAGCCCTAAGAGTGCGAAACTGACTCGTTGGGCGTTAGCATTGCAAGAGTTTAACGTGGACTTTCGATATCGTCCTGGACGTCAGAACACGGTGGCTGATTTCCTCTCTCGGTTGTGACTCGGATGGTGAAGGGGGGAAATGGCCCGACACACAAGGATCGAGCCCGCAAATTGTATAGATAAATTGACTAACTGATGTGTTTTGTTTTGTTTGTATATGCTGTGTCGAGATGGAGTCTGGAGGCCCAGCTTGATCGTGATGACCCGTTCGAGATGGTGCTGAAGACGTGTCATCATCTGAGGGCGGAGGGAATGTCGTGGTCTACGCGGGTGCATGCATCAAGGGAAGAAAACCGACGCGTCAACAAGCTTGTTTACAACGCACGGAAAATTCTGCAGCAAGCTGTCAACATTAATTCGGTGCATGCAACAAGGATATACGTGTTCAGTAGGACTTTCCAGGGAAAAGTACAGTGACGTCACAGAACGTTCTGGAATCCGGGAGAACTCTATATAAGATAGACCTGATGTACATTAAGGGCCTTTTGACGAAGATTTGTAAACGTTGAAACATTGATCGTATAACGTTCAATCGAGACCAGCCAACCTGTGTGCTGTCTACGATTGTGATATTTGATAGACGAGTTGACTTACTCTACACTTAATCGACTTTATTTTTAAATAAAGATCTTTTAATAGTTCCTTCGTTGGTTCGTCGTTGCGATCGAAGGAGTCGACCGCGACATGCTCATTAGTGTAGTGGTTAGCGTGCTGAACTGTCAATCGATTGAGAGTCAGGGATTCAAATCCCGGGCAGGGCAGAAAGTTGGCTCGAGGGCAGCGATTTCTGCTCCAACTGCGCCCTCTAGCCAATTCAGCTGTAATGAGTAAACTGACCAGTAGTAGTAGTAGTAGTAGTAGTAGTAGTAGTAGTAGTAGTAGTAGTAGTAGTAGTAGTAGTAGTAGTAGTAGTAGTAGTAGTAGTAGTAGTAGTAGTAGTAGTAGTAGTAGTAGTAGTAGTAGTAGTAGTAGTAGTAGTAGTAGTAGTAGTAGTAGTAGTAGTAGTAGCAGGAGTAGTAGTTGTTGTTGTTGCTGGTGCTGCTGTTTCTGTAGTAATTAGTGCTACTGTTGCTTAATAAATGCATATTAATAGTAATTACAATAATTGTGATTACTATTATCATATATTAGTCTCAGTTTAAACACCTTTGGAATGGGTTTCTTGATCTCATATAGGTATATATTCGTTTAAACGTTGTTCAAACTCCGCCATTGCTCGTACTCTGGCAGAGCCAGTTCCCAGCCTTGACAAAGGAGCAGGGTGACCCTAATCATCTTTGTAAGGACACAGCATCGCTAAACAGCAACTAACTAACTTACTAATTAATCGTTGTTCATGAGAGCAAACACGTTAATTACTATCAAGAGCTTGAAGACAAAACCATTCAGTAGTGTTTTCATGCTGCTAGGTTCGGAGGGCCTATGATGCGTCCATCTTAAAGTCGATCAGCGTTTGGATGGATGGATCCAGAGTTTAACGGCATCTTATGGCAACAAAGGCCGTTGACGTCGACAGAAATTAGTTTGGCATATTAGAGTTCATTTTCGATGAGCGATTGGAAATATCGGCGATTAAGTATTTCAATGTTTAATGACATCTTATAGCTATGAAGTCTGCTCTTCTCGACTGTATTAGTCTTTGAATGAAAACATAAAATATATAGCATCAGAAGTAACCAATTAAAAGGTGTCTAAATTGAGTCCATATATGATTATATTATGTAGCAATAAATTGTTTAACGGCATCTTGCGTTGACCTCGACCTTACGATAAACATGATTAAGTATATTCTAAAAAATCTAATTGCAAGTGAAACAACTGAGTAAAAATTTGAAATATATATGGTTAGAATAGTTGATTTAATTACGATATTAACTATTATTAATGCTAATGAAAGCTAAAATTCACGGGATGAGATGTTTCATAAGAGAAGTGACCAAGAATTGTCAAACATTAAACGACTCTGATTTCTTGATTAAAATTAGGATGTTTAAAAATTTCTCCAGTTCAGTTTACTTGACTTTCCATTAAAAAACATTTGACTTGTCACATTTTTAGTAGATTCAAGAACATATAGAAAATCAGTCAAAAAAGAAAAGACGCAATTAAAATAAGAGACTGATTGAAGAAGGTGAAGAAACTGAGATGAAGAACAATTATCATAATTATGATAAAATTTTTGAAGCGATTCAACCTGGTTGCACGTAAACGCTTGTACACAAGCACCATGTAAAAGTGGAAAGGATTGTGAATTCTCAAAAGTCCGAAATTGTTAGTATGCAGCAACATCTGGCAGCTGACAGAACCGTTGACGTCGATTAGGCTCTATACATTGAGGAGTACAGTGGAAACAGTGAAAGACAAAAGAGACGCGATATATTATAGAGTTTAAAATAATCGAATTAAAGGTGTCTAAGCTGCGCTTAAGCCGTTTTAGTAAAGTTAGTGTTCAACGACACTTGCGGCTGAAAGAACCGTTGACGTCGACCATACCCTAATAAAATTATAATTTATCGCAAGTATAGAGTGAACCAAACATAATCATAAGGTAAAAAATAAATTCGAAAGGTTACTATTTACTATTACTATTAGGTTACTATTTCGTTTACTGAACATATCCATGGGCTGACGCGTGCTTGCTACTACCAACTGCATCAGCTCCGAGTCGTTTCCCGTTCTCTTTCTTTTTCTGCAGCCTCCACCTTGGTTCACGCATTTGTTGTAAATCGCTTGGATTACTGCTCTTCTCTCTTTGTTGGACTCCCTCAGGTCCGTCTTTCTTGTCTGGAGAGGGTTTTGCGGACGGCTACACGCTTGGTTGGGGTATCTCCAGATTTGACCATGTTTCCGAATACATGAGAGATGTCCTTCACTGGCTCCCAGTTCAGCAGCGCATCCTTTACAGGGTCTCCTCAATGGCTTGGCAATGTGTCTTAGGCCGGGCACCGGCTTACCTTTTTGAGTTCTTTACTCTTACCTCTGCTTGTGCGGGGCGCAGATTCCTGCGCTCAGCTTCCCGGGGAGACTTCGTTGTTCCTTACGCTCGTACCGCCTTAGCACAGCGTAGGGCATTCTCGGTGGTTGGTCCTGCTGTTTGGAACGATCTACCTCTTAAGATTCGCTCCCTTCCTATGGATTTCTCTGGTTCCTTTTACAGTCTCCTTAAGACATTTCTTTTTGACTGGGCCTGGGTCGGGAGTGCCTCTGAATAGATTCCTTGAAGGAGCGCTATATATATATATTAGATAGATAGATAGATAGACAGATAGATAGATAGATAGATAGATAGATAGATAGATAGATAGATAGATAGATAGATAGATAGATAGATAGATAGATAGATAGATAGATAGATAGATAGATAGATAGATAGATAGATAGATAGATAGATAGATAGATTTAACGACATCTTGATATCGCCCATACATATTAATTTTGACATTTGTAGTTTAATGAAAGCCCGAAGTATACTATTCCTGATATAGCCTATTTAAAGATGTCTCCGCGAGGTATATATATGGTCAAAATATTCCAATTAAAGGTGTCTAAACTGAGCATAATTTAATTCGCAGGGTTAGTGTTGAACGACACCTTGCGGCTGTCATAGTCGTTCACACCGACCATACATTTATATTTTCAGACTTCTTTGTTGTTAATAACTAAACCATTTGACGAAAATTCGAAGATTACGATTACCAACCTCTGCGATCTCTTAGAAAAGGCCCCTAGAGGACAACCATGTTGAACCGAGGCAATGGCCAAAGCTTCTATTTTGGAAAATGCAACAATGTAATACAAGGTTGACGTCAGTGGCCCTGGAAGCCGCAAGATGTCATTATTATCAAGTGTTCATAACGTTCTCCTTAAACACCTTGAAGTTTCAAATTTTGACGCTATAATTACTTTAGCTATGTTTTCTAACTGTTCCAATCGAATCTTTTTATATATATCGTATCGTGTCGTATCTAGTAATTTATAAGGCGCCTCTGGCAGTATAAACTATTCAGAGTCAGTGCATGGGCCCCGTGGAAACAGAATTAATAACTTACATACCACTTTTCTGAAGTGTTTTATATGTTATAAAAAAATTGTTTTCCCCAAATATAATGTTACACAAAATGCCATTGCCTGTACTCTGGTAGTGCCAGTCTGAAACATGGAAGAAGACACGAAGTGATGCTGTCGTCTTTGCTATTGGCAAAACATCGTTAAACAGAAATTCCTACTGCAAATATTATGTTGAAAACTGAAATCATATGTTTAAAAGGAAATTGACTAACAGTGAGAACTGTTCAAAAATATCTTCTACTATCGACGTCAACGGCCTTTGATGTCATAAGTTCTCGTTCAATTCCTGTCATCCAATCCAATTTCTGACGCATAGCCACTTATTTAAATCCCTCTAAGAAAGCCGTAAGATGTCGCTAACTCAGCCTGTACTCGGGTGGTGCTAGTCCAAAGCTCGATAAAGAAAAAGGGCGACGCTGATAATTGTTGTAACAGCGTTTGACATCATATGGGAAGACGGAAACCTTAAAACTTGCTGCGTAATCGATAGCAAGATGTCCTTAAAAAACGATTAGGGCCTACTACTGAAAACAGTGATAAATAATGCTAATCTACTTGACCAAATTAAATTGTTTATCTGAGATACTATAATTATAATATCAGAGGCGCGTTTACATGTAGGCTCACGCCTAGGGCCCCAAATCTCTGAGGGCCCAAATGAATGAAAATATTTTTATCAATTATAAAATATAACATTAAACCAAATAACTTCACATTCCTTGAAATAGCTTCTATAACTAATCATAATTACAGGGTCAATAACACTCGCAAAAACTGCTTCGAGTTGAACTTTGTGGGTTTTTGCACATGATTAGCTAAACCCCACCAGAGTTTCAGACTCTCAGCCTCATGGGCGGCGATCCCGTGGGGTCGAGGGGGACAAGACCCCACCGTTGGGGGGAGGGGGGCGGACGACACAGCATGCAGTTGTCACCCCACAAAAATGTTTGCTCCTAGGGCCCACTTTCCGTGAACGCGCCTCTGTATAATATTCATTTCGCTAACCGTTGTTAAATTGCTCATTGGTAGAGGTAATATTAAGGTACTATCGATCTCAATTCAATTCAGTTCCCAATTCAATAGTTTTGTTGATCATCAACATACCAGTGTTCACGTTACAATTTGTTGCAGTAGGTCATGGGTATCAACGGGTAAACCGAAAATGAACAATATTGTTCCACTGGAACGGCCGCCCCTTTCTCATTTCTACTTCCATGCACAGTAACAAAGCATGAATCGAAACCAGTAAATTAATGTGCTAACGTTCAGAAATGTACACGTTGATACTTATGCAGTAGTGCATACAGATTTATGTATTATACATAGATCAACCACTTCTGATATCTAACACGTACACGCGGACATTCACATACTAGTTTTAAGAAAGAACTAGTTTAAATCTGTCCAAAAGTTTGATGTCTAGAATAATATGTAGCACGAAATTTTTTAACGACCTCCCATCGACGTCGATAGTACGTTAAAGGTAATTAAATCGTTAGCAGTACATCATTGATAGGTTGTCATTCGGGATTTGGATGGATGGATCCAAGGTTTAACGACATCTTATAGCAACAAAGACCGTTGACGTCGGCATAAATTTCTATGGCATATGACATATATAGGAATAGACACAACTATTATAAAGGTGTCTAAAATCAGTGTGCGAACGTACGTTATTTTTGTCTATGACGTACGTACTGTTAGCGTACGTTATTATGCCGTACGTTGGCGTATGTTGACATGAGGGCACGCGTACGTTATTCTGGTTAGTAACATACGGTCGCACTTTGTCTAAAATGATTCTAATTATAATGTAGTTTCAAATTGTTTAGCGACATCATGCGTTCAACGTCAACGGATCTTCATGGAATTTAATTCACTTTTCGTTCGCGTACAAGTGCTTGTCACCAGAGATTGAACGAAAAATTACATACAATAGGATCGGTAACAAACTATGTAAAGGTGTCCACAATTTCTATATCTATTTATAGTATGTAACATGAAATTGTTTAACGACATCTTGCGTTGACCTCGACCATACGTTAAAGGAAATTAAGCTGTTTTTTTTTAAATTTAATTGCAGGAGAATTACCGAAAGTTGAAACAACGATTGAACGAAAATGGGAAACATTTAAGCGTTAGAAACATTGATCTTAATAACTCTTTCTTTACTTTCATTTATCCTAAACTTTAACATTTTGAATACTCGTTAAGTGTCCAGCCTCTCCTAAATCCTCCAACATTACATTACTATTACTTAGCTTCGCTAATGTATTTGTAGCATATTGCGGTTTGTCAATGTAAGTCGATAATAAGCGAATAATAACGATATTGAAAGCTCCATTTTACGAGCTTACATTGCCTGGCCTTACCTAGCCATACTGAGGACATAGTGGTTTCTTCAGTAAGAGCCTTGAGGTGAATGCCTAACGGTTGAAATTTGACCTCTGCTGAGAGACACGTTCTTCTATGTTGCATATTATGTAACGCTACATCTGTAGCGCAATCGATGCAACGGACAGGTTTACCGTGTAGGTTATCGAGTATACAGCATTGTAACAGATGTAACGTGCTAAATGTAGTATACCACTTGTGATGTAAAGATATAATAACCTATACCAGTTGTAATGTATAGATATAATAGCCTATACCACTTGTGTCGTAAATATAGGTCTATAATAGCGTATACTACATGTAATATAAAGATATAATAACCTATGCCACTTGTGATGTAAGGATACAATAGCCTATGCCAGGTGCTATGTAGATATCTTCATCTAAAGTGCACTTCGCATAAAGGCGAATCGAACAGAGGGGTCTCTTCGGCTTTTCTAAGGAAGCTTGCTGTCAATCATAAAACGCGGCCACACTCGTCGACAGCAGTGCTCAGGTGGGACTAGAAGTCTAATCGTTGCTTGATTAGTCATAAGGAAAGCAGAATTAGGGTTATTACGACTTGCCAGAAGACTGAATGGTGACGCCAAGGGCGGCTCTGACCTGTAGGAGTAGCAGTTCGACGACACTGTGCCATAATAAAGATGATTAGCGTCGCCCTGCTCTTTCCTACAGGCTTCGGACTGGCACTAGCATAGCACGCGCAACGTAGGAGTTAAGCTACCAATTAGTAGCAGTTTCCAATGTTTAACGACATGTTATGAAAACAAAAAGTATTTGATGTCAACAGAAATGATGTTGAATTGAACTCGCCGTTCGTATGCTATAGGGATTACCAACCATAAAACCAAACATCAGCTAAAATATCAGCAATATATAATTTCTTAAATAACCCATAAAAAGGTGTGAAAACTAAGCCTGAAACCGCACCTGTAGCGTGCAGCGACATCTTGTGGCTGCAGAGCAGTCGCCATCGACGTTATCTTTCCGAAGACTTACTGGATTTTAGCCTACGATTTCAGACGACAATGAGAAAGACCCGAGAAACGAGAGCGATGGATGGATGGATGGATCCGGGTTAAACGACATCTTATAGCAACAAAGGCTGTTGACGTCGACAGAAATTAGTTTGGCATATTACAGCTTTCATTAATCTGACTTTACCCTCTTATTGTGGTGTCAATGTAGATGCTTATATATAACCAAGATTTAACTGGATTTACAGGTGTCCAAGGAGAGCGTCATCTAGCGCTAACCCTAACAGACGGCCAGTGGTATAAAGCACCACCGACTTCAGTTTCTTTGCCTCGGCATTTTAAGATGGGTGACTATACGTCTCCCTCGCCTCCTGATCATCCCACTGACCCACTGACAGTATATTCACTATAGTTGAGTTGGCTAGGAGGCACTGGTGGAGTCAAAATTCAGAAACATGTTTCTGCTCTGTCGGGATTTGGAACCCCCGCTGATCTTGTCATTTACTGAGCGTCCGTTATTAAGTTTGTTCTCTTCGTTCGCGTAACTTTAATAATAATAATAATAATAATAATAATAATAATAATAATAATAATAATAATAATAATAATAATAATAATAATAATAATAATAATAATAATAATAATAATAATAATAATAATAATAATAATAATAATAATAATAATAATAATAATAATCTTTATTAATTCAAACTGACAAGTACACAGTAAGAATACATTGAAACATGATAGTACAATCAAGATCTTAATTAAACACACGGTTTGGCAGCCATGCAAGGCGCCGCCCTAGAGGAAGGTTACGGGTATCGAACCGCGAATCTGATGCTCTCCTGGCTATGAGTGTTACCATTACTCTATTCCCCTCACAATATAACCAAGTGTGCTGGCGCTAAGTAAATTCAAATATTATGATTACGAACCTATGTAATCTCTTTGAAAAGGCCGCATTTGAACACCAAACGTAAAGATCCATGCTTCTCTTTTGGAAATGAAATATGTAACGTTAGATCAATCTGAGCGGCCTTGGCAACCCTAAGTTGTCGCTAATTAAACATTCGGTGTTTCATGATCTCCTTAGACACCTTAAATTTTATTATTTTGATGCTATAATTATCTTTGTTTCCATAACTTTCATATCTATAACTTCTTCTATTGATTCCTGCTAGAACTCTCGATAAAAGTGCCGTTACACTGAAAACTACCTCTATTCCTATCTCATCGGCTTCTTTTCGGCATTTTGGCTAAGATAAAAGTGTTTTATATTTTAAAGAAATTGTCTTTTAATATATTATTTTATAGAAAACGCCTGTACTCTGGTAGTACCAGTCCGAAGCCTGGAAAAAGAAAGAGCGAGATGCTAATAATCTTTGTTAGTCACACAGTTTCGTTAAATAGAAATTTCTGCTGTAAATATTATGTTGAAATACTTTTGTTAAACAGGAAGTTGACTAGCAGGGAGAACTGTTCAGATATATTTTCTGCTATCGATGTCAACGGCCTTTGATGTCATATGACCTCGTTCAATTCTTCTATCCAATCCAGTGATTCCATCAAATATCGTTTACTGTGTTTTAAAATAGTGTACAGAGGGCAGGGAAATTAACTCTGTGGGCAAGGAATTTCACAGAGTTGGCCTGCAAACCAGAGAACTGCCTCTTATTTCTGCGAGTGTTACATGTGCAATATTTACTGTAAGATTTAACATAATGATCATGTATTTTTTGGTTCACGTAATGATACTTATAAAATTTGCAGGTAAGAGTTTCCTTTTGAAATCTAAACATTAATATACAAATCTGCAGTTTATTACTCAAATCGCATGGCAGGATTTCTAGACTGACAAACAACGGCTGAGTAATGTCCCCATATGGGAGTTTACAGATATACGAATAGCGCGCTCTTGTAGAATTAAAATGGAACAGCTAATAATAATACGAAATCGACACCGCATCCAATGTGAGTTTGCATCCGCTAGATGTCCTTCAACAGTAATTACTACTGATGAATATAGCGATCCACTACGACACCTTTAAATCGCTTTTCAAAATGCTATATAAGAATATTTTCGCCACTCGCTTTTGATTTTGTCACTCAGCTTTTCTCTGTCCTCGTAAGTTCAAGCAGCCAAGACTTAGATTTAGACCTGAGCGAAAATTGTTTAACCGGTTTTAACGCTTTATCTTGCGAGATAAAGGATACAGTTGCGATCTGCTTAGACACAACTAATTCACTTTACCTCCTCCTATATAAACATCTGTTTCGCGGTTCATTAAACTCCGACATTACTCTATATATCAAATCAAATTAATCAAATCAAATCAGTTTTTATTGATACCAGATATGTACAATCAAGGCAAATACAATAACACTTTTAAGAAAACGGTTTGGTAACAACGGTAGGCCCAGAAGGGATATAATCCGCTAATAGGGACACCTATTTGCTATGAACAAAAATTTTCTAGTTTGAACAGCGCGGTTAACACCTTGATTCATTATACGTTGGTTAAACATGTTGTCGAGTACTCCAGTCATGATTCATGTATACTGACAACGAAAAAACAAAAGAAAAAAAGACAAATCAGAATCAAATACAAATTTTGCAGTGCCAGCCTCAAGCCTGAAGAATGGAGAGAAGGCTAAGCTAATCATATTCGTTATAATATGGTGTTTTAAACAGCAACTAACCAACCAGTCGTAAGCCGTTGAACTCTGATGTTTTGTATTTTTCTTGCGAAGGAACGATAATCGCCGCCTTCAGCGTCTTCTGCTGCGGAACAACAGGGATGAACAGACCGGTTCACGCATGCGCACTCAACCTGGCTTCCGGTCTACTGCAACTGGCGACGTTCGTCCTGATCCTGGGCTGGATATGGAGCATCATCTGGGGAATGACCTTCCTTCATCTCTCCAGTTAGTATCAGGACCTGAAATACAGTGTGGATTTCACATTGTCGCATGACAGTTTCTCGATGACCACGACTGCAGTACAACCAGTGAAGTTTTAATTAGGAATTTATTTTTGGTGCGTTTGCCAGAGAAGCCAGTCAGAGGAGCTCTCTACGATAATTTAACGGATGTGCAATTGAGATCAGAGATATTAACGTAGGCGATATAATATATGTGTTGTTGATTAACAATGCTGTGTCATAACAAAGCTGACTAGCGTCACCCTCCTCCTTTCTCCAGGCTTGGAACTGCAGCTACCTAGCTCTGTTGCACTACGGGCAATGATAGAGTTTTATTAGAGAAATAGCTAAGTGTATAGGATCTAAAGTAATAATAATAATAATAATAATAATAATAATTATTATATTCTTTATTATTTCAAACCGACAGACGCAGTAAGATTACATTGAAACATGAAAGTACAATCAATATCTTAACTAAACACACGGTTTGGCAGCCATGCAAGGCGCCGCCCTAGAGGGGGGTTACGGGAGTCGATCCGCGTACCTTACCCTCTCCTGGCCATGAGTGTTATCACTACTCTATCCCCCTCCCCTAAAGTAATCGACATATTAAAGAACTCTTGCAGTCGCAATCTCCAAACTTCTAAAGCGTCACTAGAAGGACAAGCGCAGGGCACCAGCCTAATCACGAGCGCGGCGTTTGAACTAATCCTAATAAAATACATACCGCCTTATTATTTAGCAATATGGCGTGAACGTCTACTAAGTTTTTTCAGTAACTCACAGAAAGCTGAACCAAATATAAAATATATAGGGCAGAAACAACTAATTTTAAGGTGTATAAAATTGTTACTGTCCATTTATAATATGTAGCATGAAATTGCTTATCGACATCTTGCGTTGACCTCGACCGTAGGTTCAAAACCCATAAATTACGCTATCATCGAATGAACGAAAATATAAAACAAACATGGTCAGAATCAAGGTGTTTAAAATTTTGTTGCCTAATAAAATATGCACATGAAATTGTCTACCGACGTTGACCTTGACCGTAAGTTATAGGAAATCATTTAGCGACATCATAAGTGATTGAAAGAGTTATATATATATATATATATATATATATATATATATATATATATATAGGGTCAGAAAGAACTTATTTAAAGGTGTCTAAGCTGAGCCTAATATAATATCCTATCGTATATAAAAATTTATATGTCACTGGTGTTTGTCCAAGAGCTAGGAGATAAGATTAAAGCAGTGACAGGAGTCTTGCGCGAGACCATCCATGTGCTCCTAGGCTTATCAGTCGCCCTACAAATTGTAAACTTCCTCTCTGTTTCAGGCACCTTAGATTGGAATAATCAGAAGACCGAGCAGCCCACACTGTCCTTAAAGAATTTGTAATACTCGTCTGCATGTGAGTTAGTTGACTTTATGAAGGAACAAATTTCATTATTTAAAGGTGTCTAAGATTTTTCTTGTCGTGTTTAAAAATTTCATGCTTCATTTTTTTGACGACAATGGGAATTAAATCGTTTTTGGTGACTCAAAGGAACTGATTCAAATAGCCATTGGACAAATTTTAAAAATATGTAGGAACGGAAGAAACTAATTTAAAGGTGTCTAAATTGAGCCTAGTATAGTATGTTTCGTTAAATTCTATATCGCGATCGTGCGCTGCCATGGACTTTACGTTAAACAAAATTAATTTGCAGACCAAGGTCCTGCCAAAAACAAACACTCAAATGTGGAAAACATTTATTGTCAGAGTGTTATTAACATATTAATTTATCCCGATGTATGTATGTTGATGCTTGTTCACCAAAGTGCTGTTTTAACAGCTGGTTATATTAAAGACTATACTTACTTACTTTTTAGTTAACAATGTCCATGATACATGTATTAGGATAATAAAGTATTTGATGCAAATTAAACGACATTTTGCACCAATTGTTATGCAAAAATGTAAATGCAAAACAATTATTGATGAACAATCTTAATACACATGAGATTTTTAATAAGTTATTTATATGAGAAATCTTTTATTATTATTACAAGTTTGTAATACGTATAATTTCGACATCAGATTCTTATTCTGCCTTGAATTTTCAAGAAGCTACATAGTCAAACAACGTGATCTATCCATTGAACTAAAATGAGAAATATATACGTTCTGAAGTGACCAATGTAAAGTAAGTAAATAAGATGGATCCAGAGTTTGACTACATGTCATGACATCAAAGGCCGTTGACGACGGCAGAAATTATTTTTGCTAAGTTCTCTTCGTTTCTATTGAATAAATTAAGACAGCCTCTTTTCCTCAGGAGAAACTCAATGGATTCAAGCGCATATATTTACAAACCAAATGAAACTGATGATTATATAGTCAAGGATAAATCTGATTTAAAGGTGTCCACTGAGAACGGCGCCTGACGCTATAATAATCCCGAGAGGCAGCCATTGGTAGGAAGCATAAGCGACTTCATTTTCTTTGTCTCGGCATATGAGGTTGTTTGGCCATTCGCTTCAATCGCTACCTGATCTTCCCACTAGCAGTGTACGGTCAGTGTATTTATTATAGGTGAGTTGTCTAGGGGGCGCTAGTGGAGTCGAAATTCAATGTTCCTGCCATGACGGAGATTTGAACTCCGAACGTAGGACTTACAGCCGAGCAGGGTAACCACTAGACCAGCGTTGATTTTGTCATTGACTGAGCGCCCGTGAATAAGCTGGTTCCCTTCGTTCGCATGGCTAAGTGTGTTGGCGCTGATTTAAATTCAAAGAATACGATTTCGAACCCGTGTAATCTCTTAGAAAAGGCTCTTGCAGGACTACGAGCGCTATAAACAATATTAAATTTTCTCCTTTTGGAAATATAGTGATGCAACGTAATGTAAGTTCGACTTAAGCGGCCATGGCAGGCGCAAGATGTCGCTAAATGCAGGGGCTATATTTACACTCTCAGTGAACTGTTATCCATTGTTTGACGCTCTCCTTACACACCTTAAAGTTACATATTCTGATGCTATAAATATGTTAGCTTCGCTTTACAGTTGTTTCATAGTCGAACTTGCATATTGGTTATTGGAGAACCTGTATGACCATTTTCTTATCAGTTGTTATATTATATTATATATGTAATAAAAATTTTATGTTAGTAAATTACATATATAAAATATTGATTATTGAGTATTTATGTTACTACCCTCTAACATTTTGTTTCTTAGATATGCTATGATTTGGTTTATGTATTGGAAAATATACTATATTGCATAGTGTTACAATATTGTGTTGCAATACAGGAAATATAAGGTAATTGTGAATATAATACACTGAAACACAACTTTAAACAATTGTAATTATATGTTTATATATGCTTTGTTAATTAATTACATTTATGGTGGAGTGTGTTAAATATCTGAACAGTTTAAAAAAAAGCAACTTGGTATACCATATGTTTCATTTAATCTGTATGCGGTTTGTGAGTTTGTTATTATTTCGTGCATGGTGTAATTGTAGCAGTTGATATTACCATGGAATGTCGTTAAGCTGAAGAATAAGAAATAATTGCTTAGAAATTTCAAATGTAGAAAAAGAATATAATGTCATAATTATAATTATATGTACTGTGCATTTATATATATATATTTGAAATTGTTTAAATATATCTTATGTGTGGTAGTTGTTGCAAAATACTGTTTAAATTGCATCAAGCATTTTATTAATATGTGTATTATAATCTCAAACAATATTAGATATAATGCTTTAAATGATGTGACATTCTATGACATTGTACGGCTCTGGTTGACACTTTTAAATGGTGTCTTTCGGACGCTATAAGTATCTTGTTTTCTGTAAATTGCATTTATGAATTGTCGTCAACGGCCTTTGATGTCATAAGACGACGTTAAATGTTTGGATTAATTAATTAAAACAGTTGTTTCATTCTAATTGTCTTGTTTTGAAATCGCTCTTCTCCATTTTGGCTAAGATCAAAGTGTTTAATAAATTATAAACTAAGTGTCTTTTAAAATATAATTTTATGCAAAACTCCAAGGCCACTGGTAGGCCTAGTGCCAGTCCGAAGTCTGAAAAAATAAAAAAGTTTATGCTAATCAACTCCTCCTGCAAATATTATGTTGAAATAATTATGTTAAAGAGGAAGTCGAAATGTTCGAATATGTTTCCTGCTATCAACGTCAACTGTCTTTGGTGTCATAAGACCTCGTTCAATTCTTTCATCCGATCCATTTTCTGACGTATAGCCACTCATTTATTTCACCCTAAGGTAGCCGCAAGATGTCGGTAAATCCGCCACTACTCAGGTAGTGCCAGTCTGCAACTGGATAATGAAGGAGGGCGACGCTGATAATCTTCGTTGTAGGCTACCAGCATTTTGACTTGCTACGTAATAAGTAGCATTGCAAGTATGTAATGGCTAATGTATACAGTAGGGTAAATGGTCGGGGCAATGCAAGATGTCCTAAAACAGTGATTACTACTGATAAAGTTGAGATCTATTTAGACACCTTAAAATCATGCAGCTCATATTCTATATAAATATCATTTCATATCTGCAGTTTATTAATCAAATCAAATGGCTGTATTCCTAGACTGACAACAAGGTCTTGATAGAAGAACTTACAGATGGTGCGAATTTTAGCTTTGTAGATTTACAAAAGAAGTCTATAATATATACAAGGGGAACCGAGACAGCATCCAATATAATAATAATTGCATTGTATCTAAACATTTATAAAGCGCCTCTCACAGTGTTCGCTAATCAGAGGCGCTCTCAGTGCGAAAGACCCAGTGAATAGAAAGTGGTTTTAAGACAGCGGAACGAGGCAACCGCAAGATGTCCTTCAACAGTTATTACTACTGATAATGTTGCGATCTACTTCGACACCTTTAAATCCATTTTCATAATGCTATATGGTTAATCTTTTGAAAATCATTATTTAATTTACTTTTTGCGAACACACGTCAGCAGTGCCAGGAAGTGTCAGTCCAAAGCCGAGATAATCAGGAGGGCGATATAAATGGCAATGGTAACCATAAGATGCCGTTCAAAACTGATAAGTCAAATCGCTATTCATGATGCTATATAGAAATCGTTTTGTTGGTTGCGTTTTCATTTTCCCTTGATACTTTGTCAACGTTTGTCAGCGATGACAGGTAGTACCAGTCCACAGACTAACAAAAAGGAGGAGGGCAACAAACACTGGAATTAATCCATTCTCAACTGTTAGATCTACTATTGGTCTATGTAATACTCAGGTAATATCGATGTACACAGCCTTGAGAGATTAGCTCGCTTAAAACCGATTAATCCAATCCGATCCAATCCGATGATTTCTCTTCTACCGTGATCCTGTGTACAAGACTCCTTCTTTTTTTCCAGGCTTGGTTTTGGCGCTACCTGCCACTGTTGGCGCTACGGTTAATGGCGGAGAATTCTGTTCGGGAGGGACAACTCTGGTGAAAGCGCGTTGCCTTATTGAAGCCATTGAGAATATACAGAAGACATTGAAAATAACAGAACAGAAGATAAAGACAGAAAGATAGAAAAAATACAGAAAATAACGCTGAAATCGGAGTGTAGGTTGATCGACAGAAAGAACAAGCTGGCAGTGGGTTCTGTGGCGAAGGAAGAACTGATCCATCTTCTGGGAACTCAGTGTAACTCCTCTACAACTGGCGACTTCTGTTCAGGAGAGAAAGCTCTGATGAAAGCGGGAAAATATATTGAAAACAAGATTAAACAAGAACAAAAATGGAAGATAACCAAAAACAATAATGAAAACACAAAAGAAACAAAAACGAAGGAAAATAAAGAAGAACACTATCCAAAGAGAATACACACAGAAATGAAAACGATGAACGGGAATAAAGAAGAATACAATCCATAGAGAATACACACAAAAATGAAAATTATGAACGAGAATAAAGAAGAATACAATCCATAGAGAATACACACAAAAATGAAAATTATGAACGAGAATAAAGAAGAATACAATCCATAGAGAATACACACAAAAATGAAAAAGACGTCAACGGCCTTAGTAGCCAAAAGATGTCGTTAAACTCTAGAACAAGATGAAGACTGGTTAGAGCGCTCTCCTCCCTCTCTCTTCGTTGTTGTTGTTCACTTGGCATAGTCGCAGGTGCGAAGTAACAACGAGATACGGTAGCCGATTGGTTAGAGCGCAGGCTTTAGACACCTTTAAAACGTTGTCAGCCGATGCTATATAAGCTTGGGACACAGTGGTCTATTGGTTAAGATATTGAAACACAGTAAACGAAAATAATATAGATATATCTATATGTAGGATGGGAAAGAAGTAATTTCAAGGTGTATAAAGTGAGCCTCACTTAATATGTAGGATTATATTGTTAAGCAACATATTGCGCTGACGTCGACCGTACGTTAAACAGAAGTAAGTAGTTTTATCTAATTCCAGAAGAAATTCAGAGAGGACTGAGTTTGATTAGACAATTGGCGAAGTCTATGGGATCTGAAAAACCGATTTAATGATTTCACAACTGAGCCTAATAGAAAACGTAGCGCCAGATTACGTCGCGACATCTGGCGTTGACCAAACGTTAAAGTAAATTAAGTCGTTTCCAGTGACATGATTAGCGATTGAACAAAAATATAAAATGTATAAGGTCAGTAACAACTAATTTAAATATGCCGAAAATTTTCATTTATCTAATTATAATTTTATTTATCAGACATTTATATAGCGCCCCTTCAAGATATCTACTCAGAGGCGCTCTCTGCGTTAGATGTTAAAACAATGTCGTTAAGACCGAATGTGTTATGTAAGAAAACAATGCACAGTAAACCGAGAAGAGTCACCAGTGGCGAATCCACGCAAACACGAGGAACCAGCCACGGATTCCCATTGACAGCTGACGGATGGTATACGTGTTCAGAGTCTCTGAGGCAGAGCGGCGGCGAAGGGTGACAGCGCTCGTACACACGAGACACTGTCAACAATGTATGTACTTTTCCAAAATTTCCAAAGATACTGAGCGAGTACTGCCTACAGATGAACATATCGGTCGAAATAACACGAAGGGCTATCACGCGACCAAAATGGCCGGTGACAGCACGCAGTATATATATATATATATATATATATATATATATATATATATATATATATATATATATATATATATATATATATATATATATATATATATATATATATATATACTTATGTACAGCGCCCTTTTCTACGGCCTCGGCTGTGCTACGGCGCTATATAAATCGTCTTATTATTATTATTAACAAGCAGCCCCCTCACTGGTGGAAGATGTCGCATACCAGGCTAGACGTCGAAGCAGCGCGTAGGGAACGCTGAGAAAGCATTCTTCACGTGTGTCGGTCTATAGATTGTACACTGGTGATGACTCACAGTTGAGGGTAATTCCAGTAGGCCATGTCCTTCCAGCCGTCCTTCACCAAGATGTACACGTTCGGCTTCAGGCAGCGTACAGGCGGAGAGGCGTACGGCTTGACTCAACTGTACATCACGTGACAAGACGACTCGCGAATAAAAGTCTCTCAAACGTTCCAAATCGACGGCAAAGCCAACGGAAATGTCCGGTATGCGAGCCTAGAAGCAGAGCACTCCAAAATTTCCAAAGATACTGAGCGAGTACTGCCTACAGATGAACATATCGGTCGAAATAACACGAAGGGCTATCACGCGACCAAAATGGCCGGTGACAGCACGCAGTATATATATATATATATATATATATATATATATATATATATATATATATATATATATATATATATATATATATATATATATATATATATATATATATATATATATATATATATATATATATATATATATATATATATATATATATATATATATATATATATATATATATATATATATATATATATATATATATATATATATATATATATATATATATATATATATATATATATATATATATATATATATATATATATATATATATATATATATATATAAAGAAGAAGTAAAGAAGAAGATATATAGCATGAAATTGCATTGGGACATCTGGCGTTGAAATCGGTCCATGCGTTTTTCAAACTGTAGTCCGCGGACCAAGAGGGATGCGCGAAGGATTCAGCGTTCTGAAAATATTCATTTACACTGCATGGTTTTAGCATTAACGGCCTGTGTTTCAAATTCCTAAAATACTTTTGAAATACTCGGGTCCGCGAGCTATGCCTAGAAAAACTGAGGGTCCCAAGTCCAAAAAGTTTGAAAAACACGTCGATGGTGGGAAGCGTTTTTGAATTTGGAATTATTTTTTAATCAGCGAACGAACGAAAATATGAAATATATAAGATGAGAAAGAACTAAGTTTAAGGTGTCTAAAATGAATCTATAATTTGCAGCATAAAAATGTTTAACGACACCGTGCGCTGATGTTGTTTTGTCTAATTGCAGCAGGAAAACAAAAGTTGAAACGACTAGGCGTACTGAGCGAAAATGGGAAATACATACGGTTAGAAAAATTGATTTAATTACGATACTAACCATTATTAATGCTAACGAAAGCCACAGTTTGCGAGCTGAGTTGCTTCTCGTATAAAAGGACTGAGAGTTGACAAACATTACCTAGTTAAAATGTATTATTTAAACGTAAGGACATTGATTTCAAGATATTTATTAATTAATTCTAGTGACAAAGGTGACATAATATCAGAGGAGTTTGTCATTTTGATGATATGTTTTTTTGTGAAGTACAGATCGTCTTTAATGGATTTCTTAAGCAAATGATCCTGTTGACTGATAAAATGGTGAGTTAAATAATAATAATAATCTTCGTTTAATATCTTCAAACTGACAATAACGCAGTATGATTACAAATCAGTATGAACGGTTGATCACAAGTTATTACAGGTGTCGAATTTAACTGTACACGGCTGAGAAATTTAGAAGATAAATTGTTCAGCTCATTTAAAAATGGAAATTTGTTTAACAGAAGATGCATAATAATTTTTCCAATGATCTGGCGTGGCTTCCGCCGCTGGGTGATCTTTTGAGCTGAGGATCGTAGATCCAACATTGATCCAACAAGTTCAAGTGACGCAGATGTATTGAAATTTCACCATTTCACCAACTTTGTTACGACACAGCATCTTTAAACAGCAACTAGCCAACCAGCAGGACGATCAACATTGAATGAAAATATGTGATTACATAGTATCAGAAAGAACTATTGTAAAGGTGTCTTATCTGCACCTAATATAATATCTAGCATGAAATTTATTAACGACATCTTGCGAACACCTTCACCGTACTTTAAACCGGAAGCATCAAAAAGAAATAATTACCAATGAATGAACGAAAATAAGAATTATAGGCTCAGAAACAACCAATTTAAAGGTGTATAAACGAACCTAATATAATAATAGTAGCATGAAATTGTTTAGCAACATCTTGAGCTGATTTCGACCGGACGATAAAGAAAATTAAGCTGTTTCCATCTAATTAACTCCGCCAACTGCTCGTACTCTGGCAGTTCTAGTCCCAAGCCAGAAGAAGGAGGAGGGCGACGATAATGATCTTTGTTAGTACACAGTGTCGTAAAACTGTAACTACTACTACTTATCTAATTACAAGTGAAACACAGAAAGTTGAAACGACTGAGCGAAAATGGAAATATAATTAGGTTTATACAAAATTTATTTATTTACTAACTGGTATTTATGCTCATGAAAGACACAAATTACGAGCTGGAATGCTTTAGATAAGAAAGGACCAGGAGTTTAAAACATTGCTAAGTGGATATGGATTTATCTATTCCTAAAGACTTTGATTTCTTGATTAAAATTAAGATTTTAAAAAGTTTCAGGGGTTCAGTTCATTTTTGGCACATAAAAATTCCTGGAAAACTTCGACTTGTAACGTTTTAGTCGATTCAGGAACATGTAGAAAATCGGTCAAAAAAGATGCAATTAAGATGAAGAAATTGATATAAAGAATAATAGGATTAATAATTAATA
This sequence comes from Allolobophora icterica, assembly GCA_963556255.1. NCBI lineage: Eukaryota > Metazoa > Annelida > Clitellata > Crassiclitellata > Lumbricidae > Allolobophora > Allolobophora icterica. Next base: position 63,063,228 of record OY744610.1, on the reverse strand, counting down.
TTAATTAATAGTTATTATTAATTATTAATTAATAATTATTATTAATAGGATTATTAATACAACCTGCTTGTAATACGTTAAGGCATTTACACACGCACCATGTAACAGCGGAAAGGACTGTGAATTCTCAGAAGTCCTGAAAATTACCGTTTGTTAATTTTTTGTTCCCGGGTGAGGTCTGCCCTGCCTCAGTCTCGCTCTTTCGCTGTCGTGGGCTCATCCCAATGGAACTCCCATCCCTTGGTACTGCGTGAGACCCTATTTAATAAGTTCTCTGTCTCTCTCTGTCTCTCTCTGTCTGTCTGTCTGTCTGTCTGTCTGTCTGTCTGTCTGTCTGTCTGTCTGTCTGTCTGTCTGTCTCTCTCTCTCTCTCTCTCTCTCTCTCTCTCTCTCTCTCTCTCTCTCTCTCTGTTTATAAATTCTCAGATACAATACCAATGTTAGTGTTCAATGACACTTGCGACTGACAGAACCGTTGACGTCGACCATGCACTTATAAAAATCCTGCTTGAAGAAACCCTTTTACAAAAACGAGAGGAACATATATATAACATCTGAGGTACTTGATTTAAAGGTGTCTAAACTGTGCTTAAAACAATTGTGGCTTTAACGTCTTTAACCGGCATCTTGCGGCTGCCAGGGTCGATTACGTCGACTTTCAGTTAACGTTTGTTAGTTGCTGTTTAATGGCACTGTGTCATAACAAATATTATTATTATTATTATTATTATTATTATTATTATTATTATTATTATAATGTTGCTAAACAATTATTATTATTATTATTATTATTATTATTATTATTATTATTATTATTATTATTATTATTATTATTATTATTATTATTATTATTATTATTATTATTAAAGAAGTTTATATAGCGCCCCTTCAAGATTGCCTACTCAGAAGCACTCCCAGCCCATCCACGGTCCAATAATGCAGTTTTGAGGACAGTAAGAAACAGGGTGAAATGACCAATCGGTATTTGACGGAGCTTGGTAGGGAGCCCATTCCAGGCCATGGGAGCAGCCACAGAGAAGGCACGGCGCTGTCGTATGGCTGTCCGCGCGCGGGGAACAATATGTTCAGCTTGCGCAGCTGAGCGGAGAGAGCAACGGCGCTGCGAGCATGAGGTGGGACAGCAGAGCACCCGCAGGTATGGAGGGGCCAAACCTTCAAAGCACCGCCGGACCAAGGCAGAGATTCAGTAAATGATGCGCTGTGGGTAGGGGAGCCAGTGGAGGACATCCCTCATATACGCAGACACTCTGCCAAACTTGGGGATGCGGCCTACAAGGCGGGCAGCAGAACGCAGGATTTTATTCAGAGAATCAATCCGGCAGGCCGGGAGTCCGTCATATTTGGCACTACAGTAGTCCAATCGAGAAACAACAAAAGCATGGACAAGGGTGGAAGCTGCACCGGGAGACAAAGATTAAATTAAATCACTGTTGTCGCCAACCGATGGAACTATTATCCAGTGCTATGCACTCCACTTAGACACCTTAAAGTTATATATTTTCATTCCATAATTACGTTATCATCGGTTCACAATTACTTCAAATCATTACGTCGGGATAATATGTCGCTTTTCGGCCTTTTGGCTAAGATCAAAGTCTTCCATAAGTTATAAAAAAGGATCTTTAAAACAGCGGCTTTTAAACGGCGGTACGCCAGGTGTCGCTAAGTGGTACGCGAAATAAGATTTTAAAAGATTACAATCTTAAAATTACAAAAATTAAATTAATTTTTAAATCTGTCTACCTATGTCCTACGCTAATTAGAAAAGGACTTCACGCTCGCCTGTTGTTTTTGGTCTGACCTTTGCTGTTGGCATGCCAACAATCGATTTTTTTAACTGGATGGTACAATAAAAGATAAAGTTGGAAAACCGCTGTTTTAAAATATAACTTCAAAGAAAGCACCACTACCCGTATTCTTTCGATGTCTAATTTAAAATGTAACATGAAATCGTTTAGCGACGTCTGCGTTGTCTCGGCCGCGTTTTGGGATATATCATCATTTTCAGTGACGAGCAAGTGGATAATTATCAGCTATTGGTGGAAAGATGAAATTAATAGGATAAGAAAATCTAATTTAAAGGTGTCTTAAATAAGCCTAATATAATAGTGGGGCGTGGTGGCTCAGTGGTAAGTTCGGCGCCTTGTGACCGGAGGGTTGCAGGTTCGAATCCCGATCTAGCCGCTGCGTACGGACCTTGGGCAAGTCCTTCACTCGCGATTGCTCGTGGCGCTTCGGCGTGAAAATTCCGACACAGTATCAAATGCTGTAGTCGGGAGCGCCTCTGAGTAGTATTTGACATCCAGAGGCGCTATGGAAATATCCGGAATAAAAATAATAATAATTTATGTAGCATGAAATTGTTTATCGACATCTTTAGCTTACGTCAGCCGGACTTAAAAAATTAATTTGTTTTTATCTAATTGCAGGAGAAACACAGAAAGTTGAAACAATGACTGAACGAAAATGGGAAACATGCAGAGTTGCTACAAAATAATTTATTTACGATATTAACCGCTATTTATGATAATGAAAGTCACAGTTTACGAGCTGAGATGCTTCAGATGGGAAAGGACTGAAAGTTGTCAAACATTGCCAAGTTAAAATGGATTGATTTAATCGTAAATGGAAGGACTTTCATTTCTTGATGAAACAAGATTTTAAACAATTTCTCCCAATCAGTTCAGTTAATTTTTCATTGAGACACCAAAGGTAACACTAACCACTTGACGAAAAGGCGAAGTATAATTATAATACCAAAACTACTCGATTTAAAGGTGTCTAAACTGAGCCTAAAATAATTTGTACCGTTAATGTGTTTAACGCCATCTATTGGATGCCAGGTTCAGTTACGTCGAAAGTCAGTTTTAATTATTATTCGAAAGTTTAACGTCTTATTTTGACATCGAAGTTCTTTGACGACAATTGCCACTTTATATTAACTAAGCACGTCTCCTTTTATAATACGTTGGAAGTTGAGGAATAGATGTAGATAGCAACTCCGATTTCAGCTTCGTTTTCTGTATTATTATCTTCCACATTTCCATTCTATTTTGTATATTCTTTTTGATCTCAACATTGTTTCTCTTTTCGCTCTCGTATTATTCTTTTCGATAATAATTCTTCCGCCAGTATTAATTCTTGTCGGTTCTCCTCATCAGTCAGCCACTTGACACGGACCAGTTGACACCACCTCCCTCTCTTTTTGTTGTTGTTGTTCACTTGGCATAGTCGCAGGTGCGAAGTAGCAACGAGACACGGTAGCCGATTGGTTAGAGCGCTCTATTTACACACCTTTAAAACGTCGTCAGCCGCTGCTATATAAGCTTGGGACACGGTGGTCCATTGGTTAAAGTATCCGTTGAGAGGAAAAATATATAGATATATTTATATACAGGATGGGAAGCAAGTAATTTAAAGGTGTCTAAAGTGAGCCTCACTTAATATGTAGGATCATATTGTTAAGCAACATGTTGCGCTGACATCGACCGTATACGTTAAACAGAAGTAAGTAGTTTTATCTAATTCCAGAAGAAATGCAGAAAGGACTGAGTGAAAATAGGAAATATATAGAGTTATAAAAAAATTGATTTAATTACAATATTAACCATTATTAGTCGCTAATGAAAGCCACATTTAACGAGCTTACCTTACCTTAATCGACCTTGCTTTATCTAACCTTAACCGGTCCTGCTGCTATTACCTGAGGCGGCTTCCAGCTCTCAAGTGTTCACTTCCATTTTTCAAGCCTTCATCTGTTCGCGTAATGATTACTGCAACTCTGAACTTGTTGGCCTTCCTAAACTCCGCTTCTCTTCTCTTCAATCGGTACTAAATGCAGCTGCCCGTCTGATTGCCCGTCTCCCTAGCTTCTCCCACATCCCGACCTATATGGCCGAACACGCTCACTGGCTTCCCCTTACCGCCCGCATTCAGTTCAAAATTGTCTTTCTTATTTCAAGAGCGTTCTTGAGTCAAGCCCCAATCCACCTTTGTGACTCTATTCGTCGTACAATCTCCGCTGCCTCATTTCGGCCTCTGCGCTCTTTGGATCTGCTCGACCTCTTTGACCCCAGGTCTAGGACCGCCACGGCTCAGCATCGAGCTGCGGGTCTTGCTGCATCTATCCGCTGTCTTAAACCTTTTCTTTTCCTTCGGGATCCTCGCATTCGGAGCGCCTCTGATTTCAGAGGGGTGCTTTTGAAATCTCTTAAATACAGTGCAACGATATTATATTTATATTTACAACTGTGATTTTATTAAGTTGTTAATTTGAATATAAATCTTATATATATATATATATATATATATATATATATATATATATTAGGGTGTTCCCAAAAAATGAAAGTGTCCAAAAGTTACTCCCCAACCCACTATTGCGTGATACAGGCTGTTAGAAAACTCCAGTAAAAATTTGAACAGATTATTTTAATATTTAGGACTTGCACAAACCACTCAAAGTTTTGGTGAATTTCGTTTTATTAGTATGTAAATCTATACCGGATAACGTTTTAATAAATGAATTGAATATACTGTTTATATTGCACTAGTGAGTCTAATGTATACTGTATATTAATACTGTATACTGTGTCACTGTATAATGTATTGTATATAGTACTATATTTAGTATATTACGACATACTATTAGTGTGTTATACTAGTTATTTCAGTCAAACAACATTAACTGGCCTGATTCGTTCTAAACACTAGCCTTCATTGGTTCTGAAAACTTATTTCTGTGATCTTCTACCACTTTCAGCAAGAACTGCTTTTGTTTCTCATTGCATGTTACGGAAGAGTTAAATTCTTGGATAAGAACGACTCGTCGTTCTGCCAGGTCATTAACTACTTTGATCGATTGAACAATATCCTGGTCTCTTTTGTATACTTCGTGCAGTTCCCATTGGCTTGGATCACACTGCATGAAGTCTTCAGACTAGCCAAGGATCCTAAAAAAACTCACAGTAGATTTTGTGACCAAATCATGTAATCCTGTTAGTGATGGTTCAGGCAAAGGTAGAATTCATTTTGGTAGTTCCTCAGATCCTTCATTTTCATTGAGGGTCTTGACCATTATGCTCCTTTACTGTGACTTCGTTGTCAAAAACACCAAATCCAGCCAAGAATTCAGAGAGATACCACAAATTGCGATTAAATGCTGTTTTAGCAGCCATTGCCACTTCTTGTTATGATATGACGACAGTGTGCAGAGCAAGGCAAGATCATTTCTTGGAGCTGCAGTTGATAGTGGACTTTGGAATCAGTGTTTGATCTAAATCGCAGTAACAAAAAGGCATAGGCCTACTTCTTTCAGATGTTTCTATAGTTTGTCACTGTAAGAGATTCCACGACTTTTTCTTGATCCGATTGATCCTGCTTGCAAAGGTTCATATTGGTTACGGAATAGCCACATTTTTAGAGAACAAAATGGCCCTAGCCATCCAGCGAGCACGGTGTATCTGTTGGATATCTGAAATGTACTACACGCGGAGGAAGGCCGCCTAAAAAATCGACAGCTCCAGCAATTCACCATAATCATCTCTTGGCTGGCATTTCTCAAGTTGGACTACAACAAACTCAATAACACTGTCTTTCCATGGACCAATTATACCTTACATAGGCCTACTCTCGTCTTCCATCGCTGTTCAAAATGAAGCTTGGTCTACTCTTGGCCAGAAGTGTTTAAAATGGACAAACAGTTCCAGGTTTGGAGATTGCGTAACATCATGGAGGCTAAAACATTTTCTAGCATAATCTCTGACACATGATGACGACAAGCAAAGTTCATAAGTTCTTGGCCAAGCTCAGTCTCTAAACAAATACAAACTCCACCCTTAAGTCCAGTATTTGATGCAGTAGTATCAAAACAAAGTTCTTTAATGCGATTTCGCAATCCCCACTTATCCATGATTTCCACAACTGCTCTTGACATGGTAACCGCTGTTCCAGTGTGAAGTTTTTAGACAGGGAGTAACTTTACCATGTTCTTTCCTGATACCAAAACTGGAAGTAGATAAAGCCGTTCTCGTTCAGAACCAGTGAAATCATCCATTATTTTTCCATCCCAGTGCAAGACAAGTGGCACAACTGGATCAAAGGAAGCCTTGATTTCTGAAGTAAACAGTTCACGATGTTTTATTCGTGCTCTGAGAATAGCACTTGGACTTAAGATGAGCTCCTCAACATCTTGCTGGAGTTGTCCTGTAGAAACTATTGCTGAAATTATGTAAACAGCTTTTCTATGGCTAGTGTCAAGTGTATTAAGTGCAGCTCTTCAGGTGTAACTACTTTGACTCTCCTCTAAACTTTAGTTTTGAAAGTTTTGGCATGTAGGTCCAACCTCAGATTCTGATCATATATCGGATGTGTTGCTGTCAGAAGATACACCTATATTATCGTGACGAAGTCATAATTTACAAATATTTCCTGAAAAATCTGAAAAAAACCTTTTGTGGCAGAACTTCAACTGGCTTGTGCAAGTCCTAAATATTATTCTATCTCAAAAAAAATTTGGCAATAGAGTTTCTATACCATGGATCACCAAATGGCGGGTTGGGGAAAGATAAATAAATGATATGAAATTTTTCCATAGTAGATGGGAACACCCTAATATATATATATATATATATATAGTTGCTAATTTGAAAATAAATCTTGTATATATATATATATATATATATATATATATATATATATATATATATATATATATATATATATATATATATATATATGCCAGGTTGGCACTATGGGTAATGGCGGAGTTTGATTGGACAAATAGCAAAGTTCATAGAATATAAAATAATCGATTTAAAGATGTCTCAGCTGAGCCTATAATATAATAGGCCTAAATAACGATATATTGTTTAACGAAATGTTGCGTTGACCGTATCGTCGAAGGAAATTAATTCGTTTTTCCTTATGACCTGACACGTGGAAAATGACACAAACAAAACTTAAACGAAACTATGATATATATATATATATATATATATATATATATATATATATATATATATATATATATATATGTATATATATATATATATAGGATTAGAAAAAACTAATTCAAAGGTGTCTAAATTTAACCACAGTAGGCGCTAGATAAGTTTTCGGTTACAATTACAAATTACAATTACAATTCGTCGGTCCATCTCCACTCTTTGGATCAGCTCGACCTCTTTGTCCCTCGGTCTATGACAGACACGGCTCAGCATCGCCCTTTTGCCTGCATTGGTCCCTCGCTTTGGAACGGCTTCCATCTTGCGATTCGTTCTTCGATTCTAACTGGGGTCTTGCTGCTTCTATCCGCTGTCTTAGATCTTTTCCCTCGGGTCTGCTTGCACTAGGAGCTCCTCTAATTAGGTCGTACTGGGAGAGGTGCTTTAGACATTTTTAAATACAGTAAAATACAAAGAGCCCTGGATGTCTGCCCGACGATTGCAATTTCACGTCTGCTGAGGCGACTCCGTGCAACGACCCATGGCAAGTTGTTTGAGCACAAAAGAGGAATGAGTTCGGATGCAAGGGACACGTTCTTCTATGTTACATATGCATATCTGTAACGCAATATGCAATGTATGTAACGAAGTAGGATATCGAGTGTACTGTAACAGATGTAACATACCAAATGTAATATACCACTTACATGCATGATGTAAAGATATTATAGCATATACCACTTGTGATGTGAAAGACATAATAGCTTATATCACTTGTGATGTAAAGATATAATAGCATATATTACTTGCGATGTAAAGATATAATAGCCTATACCACTTTCATTCAGGAAATGTCATTCATTCATTCTGGAAATTTATATAGCACTTATTCAAGAGACCCACTCAGAGGTGCTTCCTGCCCAGGCACGGCTAACATCACTTGTGATGTAAAGATATAATAGCCTATGCCAGATGCTATGTAGATATCTTCATTTAAAGTGCACTTCGCATAAAGACGGATCGGACAGAGGGGTCTTAGGCTTTTCTAAGGAGCATGCTGTAAATTATAGAAACGCTGCACACTCGTCGACAGCGCAAGTGCAACGAGAAAAATCTAATCGCTGCTTGATTAGCCGTAAGGAAAGCAGGAATATGCTTACAATGACTTGCCAGGAGACCGTATGGTGACACAGCCAATGTCCGCTCTGACCTCTGTTTAAGACTGGTTTGGTTAGTTGTTGTTTGACGGCACTGTGTTATTTACAAAGATGATTAGCATCACCCTCCTACTTTCTCCAGGCTTCGGACTGAAACTACCAGAGCAGGAGCAGCGTCGGAGTAAAGCTACCAGTTAATAGCAGTTAACAGTGTTTAACGACATACTGTTGAAACAAGCGCATTTGACGTCAACAGAAATTATATTGAACTGTTCTCGCCGTTCACTTAGCGTGGAGCTGCAAGGGCAAAATACAACCACCTTGTCACCTTGTGCTGTCAACTCCTGGAGCTCTAGCGATCGTCATGATAAACATTATAAACATGAAAAATTGTCAAGATACAAACACAGAACTATAATGAGAAATATATACTTTCTGAAATAGCCAATATAAAGGTGTCTAAACTGAACCTCAAACATCGTAGCTTTAGCGTGCAACATCTTTTGGTGTCAGGTTGACATCGACGCTACTTTGTCCATTAATTCTGAGATCTCATGGTATTTGACCCAACGATTAAACGAAACTGATGATTAAATATATAACAAATACTTTTCCTGATTTAAAGGTGTCCAAGGAGAGAGAGGCGGCCAACGGTATAAAGTATTAGCGACTTCATATTCTTTACTTCCGCACGTGAAGAATGGTGGCCATTCGTCTCCTTCGCCGCCTAATCATCCCACTGACAGCGTATTCATTATTCATTATAGTTGAGTTGACTAGGGGGCGCTAGTGGAGTCGAAATTCCGAAACATGTGTGTGAGCTGTTGGGGATTTCCAGGGGCGTCTACACCATAGTAACCTTGGAGCAAATGCTCCATCAAAGAAATAGGGGGGGAGATCTGTCAGTGTGTTTGCCACCATTTTAGGGGGAAGGAACGGGGAGGGGGAAGAAGAGGGGGAAAAACACATTGCTCCAATGACTTAGGGGGGATAGACGCCCCTGGGGATTTCAACCACCGCAGATCTTGTCTTTAACTTAACGCCCGTGAATAAGCTGGTTCCTCTCGTTCTCTTATCATAGCGTTAAGATTACGATTGAGAGCCTATGTAATCTCTTAGAAATTATTGATTTCAGAGGATACTGAACGTTATGAACAACGTTCCTATTTTGGAAAATGCAGTAATGTATTATAAGGTCTTGGCAGCCACAAAATGTCGCTAATTCACTGGGACAGTTGTTATCGGGTTTTTTGCGCTCTCCGTAGACACCTTAACCCTCGAATGCCCAAGGGGGGGGGTCCGACCGGACCCCAGACCCGCTTTTCACGGATAACTTTAGAACGGCTACGAAATTGAAGAAATGCTTTTAGGACATCCTAAAGCATTCAATTGGGCTTCGTATGTTATATTTTGCGTGATTATATTACCACCCTGTAGCCCACAACCATAGCATATACCAAGGACACCCCCAAGATATGCGGCTGATGGTCATACTGGCATATAGTTTGCCAACCCATAAATAAATTATTTTAACGCACGTTATTGTGAAATACCATATATCAGTCGATTGCAAATTGAATTTGGATTATAACAAGCCAAATCCCGTTAAAATATTCCATTCCTGTACCCCACAACCATAGCATATACCAAGGACAGCCCAAGATATGCGGCTGGTGGTCATACTGGCATATGGTTTACCAACCCAGAAATAAATTTTTAGCGCAAGTTATTGTAAAATACCATGTATCAGTCGAATGCAAATTGAATTTGGATTATAACAAGCCAAATCCCGTTAAAATATTCCAATCCTGTACCCCACAACCAGGGAACAACTACATGCGTACAATTGAAAACATGCGAAAAATCCCGAAATTGCAAAGAAACTACAAAAGAGTAGGCCCCCTATTAAAGTTCAAATAAAGTTTCACCAGGTGGCGCTATTGTGAAATACCATATATCAGTCGATTGCAAATTGAATTTGGATTATAACAAGCCAAATCCCGTTAAAATATTCCAATCCGTTCTCCAGATATCACAATGAAAACATTGGGGTCCGGTCGGACCCCCCCGTTGGGCATTCGTGTACCAAAAAATAGCTTGGGCACTCGAGGGTTAAACTTCGATATCTTGTGGCTGCCAGGTCACTGTTGACATCAAAGTAGTCATGCGGTTCTTACCCATTCAAGACTGGATTTTAACCTACCGTAGTACTGAGTCTCTTACCTACCGAGTAAACGAGCCTGATAATTATATATAACGACAATTTAAAATTATTTAAAGGTGTCCAAGGAGAGCAGAACCTGACGCTAATCCTGAGAGGCGGTAAATGGTACGAAGTACATGCGACTTCACTTTCTTTGCCTCGGGATATGAATATGGGTGTCCATTCGACTCCTACGCCGTCTGATCATCCCACTGACAGTGTATTCATTATAGCTGAGTTGACTAGGGGGCGCTAATGGAGTCGAAATTAGGTTAATTTTGATTTGCCATGAGACTGCATGGTGACAGAGCCAAGGTCAGTGTTTCCGTTAACGCCCAAATGGCCGTTTTTACGTCCAAAACCTCTACAAAGGTTTGAAGTTAGGCATAAGGAAAATTCCAGTGGTGACTTGCATAGGCCCTACGTCTATTTGTTTATCGTTGGACTTGTATGCGCTATATCGGCAAATAAAAACAACTAAAGTTACAGTGATTTAGTGACTGACATTATTAATTTTTCTGTTTGCTTATGCATTAGCACTATTGTTTTTGTCGTATACAAACTTAAACATTGATAATAAAGTGTGTGATTGTGCACGTACTCTGTTGCATGAATGTCATATACGCCAGGTGTGATCACCGTTAGAAATGAGCTACGTCCAAAATTCTAGGTTAGGACGTAAGTACGTCCTCTTTTGGGGCTCTAACGGAAACCCTGGCCAAGGTCGGCTCTGGGCTGTAAGAATGGGTTTTGTAAGTTGCTGTTTAACGACGCTGTGTCATAAAAGATGATTAGCGTCGCCCTCCTCCTTTCTCCAGGTTTCGGACTGAAACTACCAGAGCACGGGCAGCGTCTGAGTTAAGCTATCAATTAGTGGCAGTGTCCAGTGTGTAATGACACTGTTCTCACCTTGCAACCCCAAAAGATCATCAGGAAACAATCATTGAGCTAAAATTAGAAATATATAATTGCTGACATAACCAATATAAAGGTGTCTAAACTAAGCCGAAACGGAAACACTGCCGAAAATTTGGAAGAACAAGTCGATACATTATGACACCAAATTACGGATGATGAAGGCATTGTCATGGCCGACAGCAACATATGGATGTGAGGCCTGGACACTAAGGAAAGAAACTCATCCAGGCGTTCGAGAACAAGTGCATCAGAAAGTTGTTGAGAATTCCATGGACGAAAAGAATGACCACCGAAGAAGTATTCACGCTGGCGAGGACCAAAAGCGAACTGCTGAACCACATCCGAACCCGCAAACCACAGTACTTCGGACACATCATGAGGCAGCCAAGGGACAATATCGAAGGCAGCCTGATGACAGGCCTTGTAGAAGGTGTACGCAACAGCGCTAGACCAAGGATATCCTGGATTGACAACAAAATAGAATGGACTAGACTATCTGGGACCAGCTTAATGGTGGCAATACGAGATAGAAAACGCTGGACAATGTTGACCCATTCCTGTAGCCTATAGCATCGCTAAGCGACGACGGCGACATGACATGACATGACAAACTAAGCCTACAAAAATCGTAGCTTTAATGAGCAACGACATCTTCTGGCTGTCAGAGCTGTTGACATCGACGTTATCTTACAAATAGCACTGACCAATGGATGAATCCTGGGTTTAACGACGTCTAATAGCAGCAGAGGCTGTTGAGTGTTGACGTCGACAGAAATTTGGCATATTACAGAAATTTGGCATCATACCACGATAGCACTGACCAAACGAAATTGATGAATTCATATATAAACGAGACTTAACTTGATTTAAAGGTGTTCAAGGAACGTGGCCTCTGACGCTAACCCTGAGAGGCGGCCAATGGTATAAAGCATTAGCGGCTTCATTTTGTTTGCTTCTGCATGTGCAGAGGGGTGGCCATTAGACTCCCTCGCCGCCTGATCATCCCACATCCCATTAATTATTGTTGAGTTGGCTAGGGAGCGCTAATGGATTCGAAATTCAGAGACATGTTTCTGCGCTGTCGGGGATTTGAACCCCGGCTGATCTTGTCTTTAACCAAGCGTCCGTTAATAAACTGGTTCCTTTCGTTCTCATGTCATAGCGTTAAGATTACGATTAAGAACCTATGTCTCTCAGAAAAGGCTCTCAGAGGATACCTAACGTAATGACCAATGCCCCTATTTTGGGTAATGCAGTAATGTTTTGTAAGGTCCTGGCAGCCACAAGATGTCGCTAATACACTGAGACGTTTTATCCAGTGTTTAACGCTCTCCATAGACACCTTAAACTTTAACATTTGAGTTGCATAATTACGTTAACTTCGTTTCGTAAATACTTCGCTTTTAAATTACTTTTTCCACTGGTTGTACTCTGGCAGTGCCAGTCCGAAACCTGGATAAAGGAGGAGGGTGACGCTAATGATCCTTGTCATCACGCGGTGTCGTTAAACCGAAAACTACTACTTTAATTACTTCGGTCCTCTTATATATTGCTTTTCAGCCTTTTGGCTAAGATCAAAGTGCTAAGAGTCTTAAAATATAATTGTATAGAAAACGTCACTGTTCGTACTCTGGTAGTGCCAGTCCGAAGCCTGGAAAAAGAAAGAAGGTGATGCTAATCATTTTTGTTATTGACACAACTTCGTTAAACAGAGACTCCTGCTGTAAAATTATATTGAAATCATTATGGGTAAAAAGGAAGTTGACTAACAGTGAGAACTGATCAGAAATATTTTCTGCCATCAACGTCAACGGCTTTTGATGTCATAAGATTTCTTTCTATTCTTGCATCCAATCCAATTTCTGACGTATAGCAATTCTCTTAAGTTTATTTAAGGCAGCCGTAAGATATCATTATCTCCGCCACTGCTCTGGTGGTGCCAGTCCGCAGCTACATAAAGAAGGATGGCGACGCTGATAATCTTCGTTTTAGCGCAAGGTTGTTACGCAGATACTACGCTCAATTGTTGTAGTCAACAGCCTTTTAGTCATATAGACCGACGGTGAACCTTTGGACTAGCTGGTAGCATAAAACTAACTTGGTAGCATAAAAAATGCAATATCTAACAAAAAGTAAGGTCAACGGTCCGGGAAAACCCAAGATGTCCTTCAAAAGTGACTTCTAGTGATAACGTAACGATCACCTTAAACACCTTAATATTGTAAATATCAGACGCAATATATACAACCCATTTCCACTAAATCCTATGTTTGACTAACTAAGCTACTCTCTCAATTCAATTCATTTCTTAATCCATAAACTTTATTGATCACCAAAATACAAGTTAATTTTCTTGCAATAGTTCAGCGCTTCCCAAACTTTCTCTGGGTCGAGAACCACTTGTTAATATCCTGGCAGTCTCACCTACTTTGTAAAATTAAGGATTGTGTACTAAAACTTGCTTCGTAAAATTATCATCGAAATATACGGATTATGTACAGTGTTTAGTTATTGACATATTTAAAGCATTAGTTATAGCCCAATCATAGCCAAACGTGTTGTTGCTCCGAAAAAATAAATGTTTCTGGAAAAAAATTGGCTATCCACTTGCCAGATCTTTGCGACCCACTTTTCGGTCGCCACCCACAGTTTGGGAACTCTGCAATAGCTCATTGGTCTTAACGGGTAAATCCAGACGGAGCAATATTGTGCGGCTGGCAGGGTCGTCCCTTTTTACATTTATTTCCATACCGGTACACAGTTACACTGACTATCAAAGCATCAATCGAAATCAGAAAAGAAATATTTTCCAGGGCGCAGAAATGTACCAGAAATGTACAAGGTCATGTTTTTGCATGCATGTTGATGTATAACATATATATCAGAGACTTATAAATATTATGTTTCGCACGCACGCACACAAACAGAGTGAGTCCATCAAATACCGTTTCAATTGTATTTTAAAATGGTCTATACAGTAGGCAGGGATATTAACTTATTGGGGAAGGAATTCCACAGAGTTAGCTCACGAACCAAAAAAGATAACTGCCATAAACCCGGTAGTCGAGCGTAACTTGTGTGATATTTACAGTGATCACGTATTTCAAGGCTCAGATAAAGATACTAATGAAAATTTGCAGTTTTCTTATAAATCAATACATGAATGTACAGAACAACAGTTCGTTATAATCATGTTAAATTGTAGGATTCCTAGACTGACAAACAAAGACTGAATACTGCCTCTATAGAGGAGTTTACAGATGGTGCTAATAAGTTAGGTACGGAAAGATTTAGGTGCAATACAAGGCAACTAGTACATTTCGCGGTAGGACATAACTAATTCGAAATACTATGCCAATATTTGTTGATAATTATTTGCTTAAATTATCGAAATGTCTTTTCATGTTAGATGCTCATCAGCGTAAACTCCTAAGAACTTCGCACAAGACACTTGTGCAATAGTAATTTTATCTGTACGATGTTGAGGTTACAATTAGAGATTAATTTGCGACTAGATCGGAATTATGTTAAGTTCGTTTAATATCAGTTCACAGAAAGCCACTTCGCTCTAGCCGAATTTGATGCAAGTTGTAGTATCGTTCGTCTGCTTTTACTTATAGACCAAATGTTACGCTTAAAAGGGGTGTGCAATTAGTTTAGCTGCTTTACGGTTCGCATGTGTACCTGTCAATCGAAATGTCTGGATATATGTAACCCAGAATAACGATATTTAAGGGTGTCTAATTAGAGTTTAGAAATTAGAAACAATTAACAATCTAAGATTTGCTGATGACATAGATCTCTTAGAGGAAAATTTTGAAGCACTCCAACAGAATGCAGAACTGCTGGACAGAACAGGCAAAAAGGCAAACTTGAAAATAAACATCGATAAAACAAAAACAATGGATTTGGAAATGAAGAAATAGAAAGCAACATCAAAGTTCGAGAAGAAATCATCGAAAATGTCAAAGAATTTGTATACTTAGGGAGCCTGCTAACCTCAGATAACAACTGCACAAGAGAGATCAGAAGAAGAATTAATAAAGCAAAAGGGATAATGGCAGGATTCAATAGCATATGGAAGAGCAAAGTAATGCCGCATACAACAAAGAAAAGAATATTGGAAACATGCGTATTCAGCACGACATTATATGCATGTGAAACCTGGACGCTGAAAAAGGAAGACAAGAAGAGGATACTAGCGTTCGAAATGTACTGTTACAGAAGAATATTACAAATAAAATGGATACAGAAAATAACTAATGTAGAAGTGCGAAGAAGACTTAACAGCAGTTCAGATATGGTAGAAACTATAATGAAAAGGAAACTGAAACTATTCGGACATATATGTAGAATGGGCGATGACAGAAAGATAAAGAGCATAATGACAGGAATAATGGAGGGATCGGGGAGAAAGGGAAGACCATGCAAGGAATGGCTACAGGACATACAGGAATGGTGTGGGAAGAATATACAGGAACTGACACATCGGGCACAAGATAGGGAGTCTTGGAAGACAGTAATCAAATGCGCAGTGGACACCAACGGGCTATCAGCCCATGGATCATGAAGAAGAAGAAGAAGAAGAAGAAGAAGAATTAGAGTTTAATGTAAAATTGACGTCAACGACCCTGGCAGCCATAACTTGTTGAACTCTGAGGTTTAGTATTTTTCTTGCAGTGTGTAGTGTGAATTTCTGATATATTAGCTTAAGTCTGGGCGCTGAACTGTCAGTCGATTGAGAGTCAGGGATTCAAATCCCCGGCAGGGCAGAAAGTTGGTTCGAGATTTCTGCTCCACCTGCGCCCTCTAGGGAATTCAGCTGCAATGAGTACACTGACCATACACATTCGGTGGAAAACTGAGACAACGAGAGAGAGGACTGTCCGTCCACCCTCGTATGCCGAGGCTAAGAAAATTAAGTCGCTAACACTTCATACCCATAACAAAGATCATTAGCGTTGCCCTCCTCCTTCATCCAGGCTTTGGATTAGCACTGCCAGAGTAAGAGCAGTGGCAGCGTGAAATTCTACTGATTGCACTTATTGGGCGAATATCATCATCCTTGAAAGAGGTGCTAAATTATTTTTAAGCGTTCTTAACGTTCCTATGGCATAGGAAATAACATCGTCGCATTACAAAGCCGCGCTTCTGATATTGCTTATAGGCGAATATAATACTTAAAAGAGGTGTGTAATTAGTTTGAACCACTCTCACCGTTCCCATGGCTACCGGCGAGTCGAAATATGTGAACATATAATCCAGAATAACACGATTTAAGGGTGTCTAATTAGAGTCTAAAGTAAATGGACGTCAACGGCCCTGGCCTTCATAAGCTGTTGAACTCTGAAGTTTTGTATGTTCTTGCGAATTAATCTGCTGCGGAACAACAGTTTTAATTAGTAACTTCTAATGCGCTGGTGTCTAGTGTACAAGGCATCAACCGACTGAGACGACGAGTGAGAGGACTGTTCGTCCGCCCCGTAGGCCGAGGCTAAGAAACTGAAGTCGCTAACACTTCATACTCATAACAGAGATCATTAGCAATGCCCTCCTCCTTCATCCAGGCTTTGGAATAGCACTGCCAGAGTAAGAGCAGGGTGAAGTTCTACTTATTACACTTATAGGGCGAATGTCATCATCCTTGAAAGAGGTACTTAATTATTTTAAAGCGTTCTTAACGTTCCTATGGCATAGGAAATAACATCGTCGCATTACAAAGCCGCGCTTCTGATATTGCTTATAGGCGGAATATAATGCTTAAAAGAGGTGTGTAATTAGTTTGAACATCTCTCACCGTTCCCATGGCTACCAGCGACAGTGTTTAACGACATCTTGCGGCTGCCATGGGCGTTGACATCAACCATAAATCTAAATTAAAAAGATTTACTTGTGAACTAATTAATGGATTAAAACGCAATGTATATAATACTTGTTCTAATCGATTTAAAGGTGTCCAAAATAAGCCTGTTATCTTGTAGCATTAAAGTGTTAAACGCCATCTAGCGGTTGCGATGTTCGATCAAGTCGACTTTCAGTTAACGTATGTTAGTTGCTGTTTAACGACACTGTGTCCAGGGCCGGATTTACAAAGAGGCCCTAGAGGCTCGGGACTTGGGCGGCAATATCTTGGGGGTGGCATATACGCCGCCCTTCAATTTGTTCAAATAAGTCATAATAATGTGCCGCCATTTTTTGAATAGTAATAATAATTTTTTGAGGCATTATAGCAGTAGCATATCGATAATTTTAATTTCATTTATATGTTGAGTTATAAGCTTCGATAAGATCTCCTCTCCTTCTCTCCAGTGTTGTTAGTCCACATCTCTTCAACCTTTCTTCGTAGCTCAAATGCTTGTAGCCCCAAATCATTTTTGTAGCTCTTCGTTGCACTTTCTCCAGTTTTTCCATGTCCTGTTTCAGTATTCCAACTATGGCCTAACTAGCGATTCGTACAACCTCAGTACCTTTGATACGGGCGGCTGTGTCTGTAAATTCATTGGCCCGGAACAGGTTGTTGACCAGCGATATATTGTTCAATTTCAACTCATTCATGCTCCGTTCTTTGCCTAGGCCCTCGATGAACTTCCAGATGGTTGGATGACTAGCACCAAGAAGCTCACTAAAACCTATGGCTTTGATATGCGCGGTTATGATCGGCGCCATAATGAACTACACGAGGTAATTAACGGCACTGGTTTGTGCGCGAGGTTTTTAACTGCGCGGTTTTCTGAGCGCGGAATTTAATGTAAACCGTTCTAACAGCGTTTGGACTTGCTGCTTAATCAGTGGCAGGCCCCTGTGTAATGGTCAATATACAGTTGGGTCAATGGTCGATGTAAAGTTGTACACGCAAGATGTCCTAAACCAGTGATTATTACTGATAACGTTGCGATCTGCTTAGACACCTTAAAATCGTGTCAATTAGACCATATATAAAAAAATCACTTTTGGAACCGCTTTAGGTAATACTCCGTTGGTAGGGTCGCCACTCTCATTTCATTTTCCATATTTATTTATTTATTTATTTATTACGAACATTTTTAACGCACGCAAAGTCACAAATAAAGCATGATTTTGAACCAGTAAAGAAATGTGCCAAGTTGCAGAAATCTACCAAATGTTGCTTTGTAGAAGTGCATACAGGTTTATTAATTACACGTATATGCCAACCCTCTGTGATTCCCTCATATACGTTTTAACTGTGTTCTAAAATGGTGTATGCAGTAGGCAGGGAAATTAACTCACTGGGCAAGGAATTCCACAGAGCTGGCCCACGAACAAAAAGAGAAAACTGACATTTATTTTTGCCAACGTAACATGTGCGATATTTATAATATAATGATCATGTATTTCTTGGTTCGCGTAATAATACCTATAAAAATTGCAGGTAACAGCCTCCTTTTAAATCTAAACACTAATCTACAAATCTGCAGTTTATTAATCAAGTCAAATGGAAGTATATATAGACTGATAAACAAGAGCTGAGTTTACAGATGGTTCGAATAACGTAGAATTACAATAATTACAGTTTATAATATATGATTGGAGAATGACTCTGGCAACCTGTAAATCAGTAGGTGCAATACCAATACCAATAGAACAGTTTATAATATGTGAAAAGGAAATCGATACAACATCCAGTATGAGTCTGCAACCGTGAGAGGTCTTTCAACAGTGATTACTACTAATAACGTTGAGATCTTCTTCGACACCTTTAAATCGCTTTTCATAATGCTATATAGTAATTTTTGACGCTAACTTTTTATTAACAGGTGATCGTGATGATTTCCGTTTGCTGTTTATAAAGAAAACACACGCTGACAAATCACAGTATGGAACAAAGTAAGACAGAGTTTTGAGAAGTAGATGATGTAGAGTACAGTGTTCGGGAAATAAAGGTCCTGTGGAGCGTTCGTCAATAGTGCCAGGTAGTGCCAGTCCAAAGCCAGGGAAAGGAGGAACGTGACCTCAACGACCCTGACCGTCACGAGATGTCGTTAAAATCTGATTAATCAAATCCGATCCAATCCATTCCAATCTAATCCAATCCCCTTTGATCGTGAGATACAATGCATTAGTCGATTGTCACTTCAAGTTAAATCTTAGTCAGGAATCCGTCAGAACAGTGTGGTTGAAATCCGAGAGGTTAGGAAAACCGGAAATCCTCCTTAGATGGATGAGTATAGGTGAAGTAGGCGAGTCTTAGGTTTAAACCTGAGCGACGACATTGTAAACCAATTTTATCGCTTTCTCTTCCGTTTACACGTGAACGATTACCATTGATAAAGTTGCCATCTACTTAGACACCTTCAATTCACTTTTCTCTCTGCTATATAAACTTCTGATTGCGGAATCATTAAACTCTGCCACTACCTTATCTGTGGTATTGCCAGTCAAAAGACTGGAGATAGGAGGAGAGCTACACTGATCATATTTCTTATTACATATTAGTTACGACAAGTGTCGTTAAACAGCCACTAACAAACCAGCCATTAGTTGTTTTGTATTTATCTTGCGGAACAACAGGGATGAACAGACCGGTTCACGCATGCGCACTCTACCTGGCTTCCGGTCTACTGCAACTGGCGACGTTCATCCTCATCCTGGGCTGGTTAAAGAGCATCATTTGGGGAATGACCTTTGACGTCCTTCATTCATCTCTCCTGTTAGTACAGGGGCCTGAAAAAGAGTAGACCCTATGTGTTTCTCTGGATTGTGCGGCGTGTAATATTAAATTTTGAGAGTTTAGCTGAAGTTGGGTTGCTCGATAGTTTAGAGATTAGCGTTCTGGACTGTCGGTGGGAAGATGAAACCGCGAAGGATAGGACTGGCCACCCGCCCTCATAAGCCGAGGCTAAGAAATGAAGTCGCTAGCACTCCATACCCATCAGGGAATGCTCCTCTCTCTTCTAGCTCAAGTGAACTACATACGATTTCAATTAGCAGTTCAAGTACATTTTGACAGTTTGTGAAGGAGCGTGGAGTTTACATTGCTAACAATTGTAGGCAAAATGATTGGTATCCTAATTCCACTCTAGCCAGCGTTCTCTCCACAGATTTCATCATAAATTATATATATAATATATATATATATATATATATATATATATATATATATATATATATATATATATATATATATATATATATATATATATATATATATACACACACACAATTAATAATGTCAATGATACTTCAAAATCAATGAAAACAGCCAAAACAGAATCTTTATTTTTTTATTTTTTCACAATAGTCTCTTGTAATTTGAGAATTTGGTCAATAGTACTTTTATGCTGTTTATGTCCTGATTTATTTTTTGACAAAATTTGATTCTTTTCAAGAAACCATTGTAATCTATAATTGGTTATTAATTTTTCCATAATTTTGCATATAGTAGATGTTAGTGAAATTGGCCTATAATCCAGGTTTAAACGTAATCGTGAAATAAATTATACTTCACCAACAAAATAAAAATGCGAAATTTGCAGATTCATAAATATAATACACACCGCCATCTTGCGAAGCAATTTCAAGTTACTAGCGATTGCACGAAATAGAAGATATAAAGGATTGAGAAAGTCCTAGATAAAGGTGTCTAGAGTCTAGTAATACTGATTCTAAGAAGTCGACCTGTAAAATGCAGTTAACACCTATTGAACGAAGGTGTTATATATAGAATCAGAAGAAATTAGTATAAAGGTGTCTAAATGAGCTTAAAATAATATGTAGCATGAAATTGTTTTATCAACAATTTGCTCGCATGTCGACCAGACGTTAAGCAAAATTATTTTGTTTTTATTTAATTGCAGGTGAAATACAGAAAGTTGAAACAACGACTGAGAGAAAATGGGAAATAAATATGGTTAGAAAAAATTGATTTAATTACTATACTAACCACTATTAATGCTAACGAAAGCCATAATTTACGAGCTGACATACTTCAGATGGAGGCCCAAGAGTTGAAAACATTCCCTAGTTGAAATGGATTTATTTAATCGTAAAGACTTTGATTTTTTGATTAAAATTAAGATTTTTAAATAATTTTCCCGCTCCCCTTTAGTTGATTATTCATTGAGGAACATGAAAATTCCTATAAAACATTTGATTTAGTAAATTTTAGTTATTATAAGTAGATCTATGAGAAACAACACAGATCCAATTAAGATAAGCGATTGAGTAATGAAAATGAAGAACTTGAGAAAAACAATAGGATAAGATTTCGGAAGCGATTCAATTTGGTTGTATTACGTAAAAGCAAATATGGACTATGAATTCTCAACAGTAGTGACACTTACCAATATAGTTTGTGTTCAACGAAATCTTGCGGCTTACAGAATTGTTCAATACGAGTTCTGTACAGCAATCGACCATACACGTTAAAGGTTTCCTGTTAAAACTGATATTTTGACGAAAAGGCGAAGTATATAATATATGAAGTACTTGATTTAAAGGTGTCTAAACTATGCCGAAAATATTTTTTAGCGCTAAGGGGTTTTAAGCTATCTAGCGTCCGCCAGGGTCGATTACGTCGACTTTCAGTTAACGTTGGTTAGTACAACTATTTTATGAGGCGAGCATACGGTCTCTAGAGGTGAGTACACTCTGTATACCCGCGTATATCCTCGTCTACAGCCCTGGTCAAATGTCGCTAAAATATATTGTTTAAAGACAACAAAAAATACAATTATCAATGTAAACCCATAAGCCCCCACCTGGGTCGACTCAGCCTTCCACTCCAAAAGGTGCAGCTGTAAAATGAGAGGGCGTCTTACAGATGCCAACACGTGTGTTAATTAAGATCTTGCTAATTGTACCATCTTGTTTCTGTTTCAATGTGACTTAGTGCGGTGTTTCAGTGAGTCAGTAAACACGAATATTATCTAGTGCAATGATAATGTATTTCCAGGTTCGGATAAAAAAAATCGACGAAATTTTGCAGATGACTGTTTCCTTTGAAATCTGTAGATAAATGTGTAAGTTTAGATTGACAAACAACGGCTGTGTATTGTCTCCATGGAGTAGTTTACAGATGGTGTCCATAATCCGCTTTGTACATTAAGAAGTCTATAATATGTGCAAAAGGAACTGATACAGCATCTAATATGAGTCTGGCAACCGCAAGCTGTCCTTCAACGTTATTACAACTAATAATGTTGCCAACTACTTCGACACCTTTAAAAGTCTTTTTATAAGGCTATATAGCAATCGTTTCCTGCATATAATTTAATTCGCTTTGATTTCTTCATGAACGATAGCTAGCAGTGCTAGGCAGTGCCAGTCCAAAGCCAGGATGAAGGAGGAGGGCAATATTAGCGGCAGTGGTTGCCAAAGATGTCGTTCAAAACTGATGACTTCAATAGGTAAGTAAGTTGAAGAAGGCGAGTCTTAGGTTTAAACCTGAGTGACGAATTGTTAACCGGTTTTACCACTTTCTCTTCCGATTAGACGTGCACGAATACCACTTACTAAGTTGCGATCTACTTAGACACCGTTAATTCATTTACCAGCCAGTCATAAACTGTTGAACTCTGATGTGTTTTGTATTTTTCTTGCGAAGGAACGATAATTGCCGCCTTCAACGTCTTCTGCTGCGAAACAACAGGGATGAACAGACCGGTTCACGCATGCGCACTCAACTTGGCTTCCGGTCTACTGCAACTGGCTACGTTGATCCTCGGCTGGATATGGAGCATCATCTGGGGAATGACCTTCGTTCATCTCTCCCGTTAGTATCAGGGCCTCAAATAGATTGTTTTCCATCACAAAGTGTGCACTTGACTTGTCAATAGTTGCGTCGTGTAATTAGATTTTTGAACGATTAGCTTCTGGATATTGATCTGATTAAGGGTTGGTTTTGGTGCCATCGGTTGATGCCCTGTGGATAATCGGAGACTACGACTTCGTTAATTTAAACACGCATTGTTTACCATCCTTATCTAGCATCAGTTGACTCCATTTGAAAGGTGTCTAAGGCGAACACTCTAACGCTCTAACAAATGAGGTAATTCGTGGAAGAAACTATTAAACGCCCAGCGTGTCCCATCACTATATAGCCTTTTTTGACTCCATTTTCAAGGTGTCTACGGCGGGCGCTTAAACCAATCGGCTACCGTGTCCCACCTGCTGCCTCTCTGTTTTACGGACTGATCTTCTGATTACGGCTTGGTTTGGGTGCGCCATCGGTTGATGCCTTGTGCATTAGACACTGGCGCAATAGAAGTTAGTAATTACATTTGTAACGATTTCGTTCCTATGGCTGAATTTGCTCACCAGTTCAAGTACAGTTTAACAGTATGAGGAAGAGTGTACAGTTGACATTTCTTAGAGTTTTAGTATCTCAACTTGCAACTCTCCACCGATTTCGATGATAACCTCCGTATGTTGATACTAGTAGTGATTATTGGTTTAGATAATCACAGTGTTGATGAAGTTGATTGATATTGCTATGCATTTATTAAGCAACGCTATCTAACGACCAAACATCGATGGATGGCGCTGAGCAGTAATTGTGAGTGAAGGACTTGCTCAAGCTCCATACACTATACTCCCCGCGTTTCAAAGGAAACGCTGTATTGTTATTATTACTATTATCATAATTATCATTAATTAATTTTTTTAAATATTTATTTACTGATTTATTTATTTATTATTTAATTAATATAATTATCGTCATCGTCATTATCGTCGTCATCGTCATCATCACTTGTTGAGAAATAGTGCTGCACATATGCAATAGCACTGTCACTTATTGCATATATCTATCGCTCTCCCACACTCTTGATCCTTCTCCGTCTCTCAAGTTAAAAAATATTCAATTACGAAAAGATATAATTAAACTAAAATAACATATATTGATAAAGAAAATAGAAATAAATAAATAATAGAATGAATAAATACACAAAGAATTAATGTGCAATAAACAAACAGATAAATTAATAAACACATATGAATATTTAGATATTAAATAGTTAAATAAATGTTGTTCTGTATAATTTCAGCGAAGAAAAGTCAGCAACTGCCTCTCGTTCCTTATTACGTAGCAGCGTCGATTTCTAGTTGCCTGCTGCCACCTGGTGACTGAAGGAAGACGCAGAGATTCAGTGCAACAGCTGTGGTCGATCCCATGTCGAAAACAAGGATTATTTGACAGACTATGAGCGCAGATATCCGAATCAGAAAGTTTCTCCACTGCAATACAGCCAGTGAAGTGGTAATTAGGAATTTCTTTGTGCCGCTCTCTACGCTAACTTAACGGATGTTCAGTTGAGACCAGAGATATTAGCGTAGGCGATACATGAGTTGTTGATTAACAATGCTGTGTCATAGCAAAGATGATTAGCGTCGCCCTCCTCCTTCCTCCAGGCTTTGGACTGCAGCTACCTAGCTCTGTTGGCACTACGGGTAATGATGGAGTTTTATTAGGCAAATAGCTAAGTGTATAGAATCTAGAAAAATCAATATATTGAAGATATCTCGTAATCGTAATATCCAAACTTCTAAAGCGCCACTCGAAGGGCAAGAGCAAGGCGCCGGCATATTCACGAGATCGTCTAAGCTTATTAAATGACGTAGCGCCATATTATTTAGCGACATAGCGACATCTGGCGTTTACATCGACCATAAATTAAGCAAACTAAAGTTTTTTTATGGAAGTTCGCTGGAAAGACTATGTTGGTATTGAAACGGACATTGAACGAACATATATAATAAATAGGACCAGAAACAACTAATTTAATGGTATCTAAAATTGTTAATGTCCATTTACAATATGTAGCATGAAGTTGTTTAAGGACATCTTGCGTTGACCTCGACCGTAGGTTCAAAACCCAATACATAATTCTATCAACGAATCAACAGCAATAAAAAATATGCAGAGGGAGAAACAACCAATTTAAAGGTGTATAAAATTTTGTTCTTTAATTAAACTATGAAGCATGAAATTATCCAGCGACATCTTGCGTTGACGTCACGAGTGATTGAACGAAAATATGAGAGATATATATAGGATTAGAAAGATTTAACGACAGATAGGATTAGAAAGATTTAACGACAGATAGGATTAGAAAGATTTAACGACAGATTTAAAGGTGCAGTAGTAGTTTCAGTGCGACAACAACTATCGCTAGTGTCGCCCTCCTCCTTCATCCAGCTTACGACTGGCACTGCCAGAGTACGAGCAGTGGCGGAGTTCAAAGGTGTCTAGAGGTGGCAAACTGAGCCTTATATAAGACGTCACTGAAGGTTATCCAAGAGCTAGGAGACAAGATTGAAGCAGTAACAGGATACTTGCGCGACACCAGGCATGTGCTGCAGCGTTTATCAGTCGCCTTCAAATTAGAAGCTCCCTCCCATCTGTTTTTGGCACCTGCGATTGGAACAATCAGGAAATGAGCAGCCCAGGACTGAATGACGGCATAATAGATACAGTTACTATGAAAGAGTTAGATATATTTCATTTGCGTACGAGTTTCGGTTTTATGAAGAAATTAATTTCCTTAGTTAAAGGTGTCTAAAATGTCGATGACATGTTTACAATTATAATATTCATCATGATATTGTTAAAACGATATCTTGCTTTGACCTTCACAAAGGAAATTCAGTGATCTTCTGAGGATTGCTCATCGATTATTATTATTATTATTATTATTCCAAAGTTTAACGACATCTTATGGCTACATAGGCCGTTGACGTCTATAAAGTTTTTTATATATATATTTCAGTTCATGTTCACATAACTTTCTGTCATCAGTTTCTTTCTTTCTTTTTTCTTTCTTTCATTCTTTCTTTCTTTCTTTTGGTTGTCTCGTCGCATTTTCCGTGTTTGGCAGGTTGTTGAGAGGCCGATGATTGACAGGTGGTAGTAGTCCATCTTTTTTATATTATAGATTAATATTTAATTTATATGTTTACATATACACACGTATGTACATATGCATCATTATTCATTTAGCCATTTGGCTTCTATTCATTTTCTATTTGGCTCAAAGGCTCTTTTTTTACCATATTGGTTCTTTTCTTTTTTCATTTTCTTTTTATATATTTTTTCCTCATTTTTTAAACCATAAAGGTTCTTTTGATGGCCATGTAATGCTCTTTTTTTAAGAATTTCACATTTATGTAAATTATCATAAAAACCATTCATAACATATTTACAAACAATGTTCAATATAAACATTAATAGTTTATAATTAAACAGATTGCTTCAATATTCAATATTAACATGACAAGGAAAGTACTTAGTTCTTATTTAGAGGCTTCAATAATAATAATAATATCAATATTATTCAATGTCAGTTCTATTTCAAAATCAGTTGAAATGTTTGATCCCATACATTGATTTACACACACACATACGCACGCACTCACGCACACCATTATTTAGCAGTATTGTCTAAGGACCAATAATATTATAAGAATTATTAATCATCGATTGAACGAAAGCATGGAATATAGGGCAGAAGCATCTAATTTAAAGGTGTCTAAATGAACCTAATATAATATGTAGCATGAAATTGTTTAACGACGTCTTGCGCAGCCGTCGACTTAACGTTAAAAAAATAAATAAGTTTTTTTTTATCAAATTGCAGGAGAGTTACAGAAAGTTGAAACAACGACTGAGCGAAAATGGGAAATAAGTAGGGTTAGAACACATTGATTTAATTAAAATATTAATCACTATCATTGCTTATTAAAGGCACAGTTAACGAGCTCAGCTGCTTCGTGTGTGAAAGGACTGAGAGATGGAAGACATTGCCTGGCTAAAATGGATTTATTTAATCGTAAAATCGTTGATTTCTTGATTTAGGATTTGTAAACATTAAGTTGTTTCCTGTGAGTGCCATCAACTTCCGTGATGTTCATCGGCGATTTAACGAAAATATAAGATATACAGAAGCATAAATAACTAATATAATGGTATTTAAACAGTTTAATGTATAATAAACTATAAAATGTAGTATGAATCGTTTAACAACATCTTGAGAAGACCTCGACCATACGTTAAAGAAACTTAAGTCATTATCAGTGACTCGCAGAAAAGGATGGAGAATTATTATTGTTACTAGAATATTCACCAGTCATAATATATGAAGGTTTGATAAGTACGCCCGTCAGGTCGTGTGCATAGAGAGAGGTAGTGCCGTAGACGCACCATGTAAAAGCGGAAAGGACTACTAATTCTCAAGAGTCCTGACAATTACTGATATTGTTGGTGTGTTCAAAGACATCTTGCGGCTGATAGAAACGCTACAATAAATGAAGACTGCCTCTTTTCCTCAGGAGAAACTCAACGGATTAAGCGAGAATCACATATACGACCAAACGAAACTGATGATTATTTACAACCAAAGATACACTTGATTTAAAGGTGTCCAGTGTCAGCGGAGCCTGACGCTATAATAAAAAATACCGAGAGGCAGCCACTGGTATGAAGCATAAGCGACTTCATTTTCGTTGTCTCGGCATATGGGTGGCCATTCGTCTCACTCGTTGTGTGATCTTTCAACTGACAGTGTACGGTCAGTGTATTCATTATAGCTTAGTTGACTAGGGGGCGCTAGTGGAGTCTAAATTCCATGATCATGCCTTGTCGGAGACTTGAACCCGAACGTAGGACTGACAGCCGAATACGCTAACCACTAGACCAACGTTGAGTTTGTCATTGACTGAGCGCCCGTGAATAAGCTGGTTCCCTTCGTTGGCGCTGAATAAATTCGAACGTTACGATTACGATCCCATGTAATCTCATAGAAAAGTTTCTTGGAGGAAACCGAACGCTATGAATAAATACTTCTATATTTGGATATACAGTGATGTAATGGAAGTTCGACGTCAGCGGCCCTGGCAGCAGCAAGATGTCACTGAATGCTGGAGCTATTATTATACTCTCGTTAAACTATTATCCAGTGATTGACGTTCTCCTTACACACCTTAAAGTTACATATTCTGGTGCTATAATTTTGTTAGCTTCGCTTTATAGATGGTTCACTACAGTTATTTTCTATTTACATCACTTTCGGCCTGTTGGCTAAGATTAAAGTGTTTTATATATTATAAACAGTGTCTTTTAAAATATAATTTTATACAAAACTCCACAGCCACTGGTGGTGCCAGTACGAACCATGGAAAAAGAAAAAAGTAATCGTCTTTGTTATTCATACACCTTGATTAAAAAGAAACTCCTCTGTAAAATATTATTTTGAAATTAATATGTTAAGAATGAAGTTGACTAACGGTGAAAACTGTTTACAAATATTTTCTGCTATCGACGTCAACGGCCTTTGATGTCATAAGATCTCGTTCAACTCTTGCATCCAATCCAATTTCTTACGTATAGCCGTAAGATGTCGTTAACTCCGCCAGTACTCTGGGTGCCCGTCCACAGGCGAATTAAGAAGGAGGGCGACGCTGATAATCTTTTGTAATACAGCATGAATGTCATATGGGTCGACGTTAAACCTGATGGCTTGCTGCTTAATCTGTAGCATTAAAAGTATGTAACGACTAATATAAAGTAAGATTAGCTGTCTGGGCAACCGCAAGATGTCCTTCCAGAGTGATTTCTATTGTTAACGTTGCAATCTGCGAAGACACCTTAAAATAGCAAAACTCAGACATTATATAAACGTCGATTCCGCTTGTAGCTGTTAGATTTGTTTCGAGCGAACTATATGACATTGTGTTCATGTAACACTGACCAACGAAGCATGCATTTAAACCAGTAAAAAGATGTGCCAGGGTGCACACACACACACACACACACACACACACACACACACACGAACGCACAGTGATTCCATCAAATACCATTTTAACTGTATTTTAAAATGGTGTATAGTAGGCAGAGGAATTAATACAGTGGGCAAGGCATTCCACGAAATTGACCCCAAGAACCAAAACAGAAACTGCCTTATATTTGTGCTAGAGGAACATGTGTGGTATTTACTGCAATACTAGTGCAATGATCATTATATTCCAGGTAAACATAAAAATACCTATGAAAATTCGCAAGTAACAGTTCCATTTGAAATCTAAACATGAAAATACAAATCTACCGTTTATTAACCTAGTCAAATGGTAATATTCCTAAACTGACAAACATAGGGCTGAGTACTGTCTCCATAGAGGAGTTTACAGATGATGCGAATAGCGCGCTTTTGTAGAATTAAATTAGATTGATATATTATTATATATGAGGCCCATGTGAGGTAACAATAAGAGATTTATTTACTACGTGATCTGAGTATTGTATTGTATTTATGAATTTATAAAGCGCCACTCGCAGCACAGCCTAACCAGAGGCGCTCCCAGCGTGAGGAAATCTGTGAGAAAAGCAAAGTCTTAAGACAGCGAGAAGTAGCAGCAATGTCCCAAGTTAGGATCTGAGAACGCGTCATGTAAGGAAGACCATTCCAGAAGAACGGGCCAACAGATGCGTAGGCACGGTGTTGAGCCATAGAAGTCCGGGTTCGAGGGACCAAGAGGTTATTTCGGTCTAAAGAACGACCTGGCGAGAGGCAGCCGAAAGAGGTCGACAGGTAAGATCACAAGGATGACGAGGGGCTTGGACCTGGAACGCTCGAGAGTTAAGGAAAAAGATTTTAAACTGGATACGCGTAGTGTAATATAAAGGGCGAATAGTATAGAATAGATATTACAATAGAACCGCTTATAATATGTGCAAGTGGATCCGATGCAGCATCCAATGTGACGCTGTTAACTAGGGACCTGCGAATCACAAATTTTCCTTCGAATCGAATCTCGAATCGAATCGGGGGTTAAGATTCGAATTCGAATCGAATCTCGAATCGAATCAGCGGGTACCAAAACCATGTTTTGATATTCAAATAGTGTGTAGCCTATGTGATAGAACAGGCGTAGCACCGTATCAATAGGCCTATCTCAATAACATTTCTGCAGTTTAAAATCAATTAAACTAAACATTAAGCTAATTAACAGAATAACTCACAAATAATTTATGAGTTTAGTAAGTAAGTATATTCTTTATTGTACCAATTGCATAACCACACTTTGGTGTACATTCATCAAAGCCAGGCATGGGCAACTTCTTTAAATAGAGGGCCGCCCTAAGATTTTAAGGGCAGCTCTGGGGCCGTATGCCAATCGCAGGCTAATTTTGCAGATTAATTTGCCCCAGAAAATGGGAAAATATTAGTTTCGGTTAAACTTCAAGTTTAAAATAAATGAAAAGAATTGCTATGATGAAAACATAATTATCCTAATGCCTACAGTTCTACACTACAATAAAAAAAACAAAATATGTTTCAAGTTTTTTTTCAATTTAAAGAATACATAAAACTGTTAGTCTGTACAATGCATCCATTTGCTAGATGTGCAATATTTTAAAAATATATAATAATGATTAAGGCGAGATCTGACACTTCTTCCCACCACACAAATCCGGAATGTTTGCTTTAATTTTCGAAGTGTCAATTCGAAGTTCATTGGAGAGATTGTCATCTGTTAGTCTGCATCCGTTTTTTGCATTTGTTAGTTTCATCTCTGAGAATTCACGAATTCGCGAATATAGGTGTTTGGAAACAGTGAAACCATTTTCAGGGCATGAAATCTATGTGAAGGGTAAGAATCCTGAGAAATGTAGTTAATACTTTATAGAACTAAATCAGAGGTAGGCCCTACTTCACGAAATTTCCTTTCAATTCACTGTTGCCGAGGGTTTGCTGTCGTCGTGTGCCGCGTTGCACGCAGAAATTCAACAACCAATCCACGGGCAGTAAACAATTAAAACAATTAGTTTACAACAGAGGGCTAATCATTTTTCCGAAAAGATTCGAAATTTTTCGAATCATGAAATCATTTTCGAATCGAATCGAATACTGCCGCCCGATTCGTTTTCGAATCGAATATCGAAGCTTCGCAGGTCCCTACTGTTAACCGCAAGATGTCCTTAAACAGTTATCACTACAGGTAACGTTTGCGATCTACTTCGACACCTTTAAATTACTTTTCAAATGCTATATAGTAATAATTATTGCTGCTGCGCTGTGATTTATCTGTTCTTAAAGCGTTCGTCAATTATATTCGTCACGACAAAGCGTCGTTAAACAGTAACTAAAAAAAGGAATACTACTGTAGCCTTGTGATATCTTCTTCTTCTGGTTATCTGCCTTCAGGCAGGTTCAAAAGTCTGACGTCGCCATTTCTCTCGATTTTGAGCCTCTTCTTTAAGTCTTTTGTATCCTCCCTTCATCATCCAATCCAGCATCATCTCTCTTGGTCTTCCCCTTGTCCTCCTCCCCTCCATTCTTCCCTCGATAACATTTCTTAGGAGATTCCCCTCTCAGCGTGTGCCCGATCCATTTCCTCTGCCTCCTTCTTAAAGTGTGTATGAAGGACCTTTCTTCTCCAATCCTTCTCAACACTTCTTCATTTGTTTTATGTTCTGTCCAGCTGATCTTCTCCATTCTTCTCCAAATCC
Source organism: Allolobophora icterica (assembly GCA_963556255.1). NCBI lineage: Eukaryota > Metazoa > Annelida > Clitellata > Crassiclitellata > Lumbricidae > Allolobophora > Allolobophora icterica. The sequence goes on along the minus strand of OY744610.1, from coordinate 63,031,521 downwards.
ACATCTCGAATGCCTCCAGTTTCTTGATGTCTTCTTTCCTCATGGTCCAAGTCTCTGATCCGTACAACGCCACACTCCGCACCAGTGTCTTTACCATTCTTTTCTTCAGAGTCGTGTTCATTTTCCCTCTCAATAGCTCTTTCCTTTTTGTGAATGCCTCTTTACCCACTGCTATTCTTCTTCTAATTTCTTTACGGCATTTGGCATCTGTCGTAGTCATGCTTCCCAGGTAGCAGAATTATTTTACTTGCTCTATTTCCTCTTACCAATTTTTATTCTGACTACAGTTTCTTTTGCCTTACTTATTCTGATTACCTTCGTCTTTTTGATGTTGATTTTCATACCGTATTCAATTGATGTGGTGTTTAGTCGGTCCATCATTATCTGAAAGCCTCTCTGACCGCCCGCCATCATCGCCTGGTCATCTGCGAACCTGAGGGCCCTTATCAGTCGACCACCAACCTTGATCCCCTCCTCGTGTCTTCCAGTGCTTCTCCAATAAGCTCTTCTATATAAATATTGAAGAATGAAGAGTAACGGTGATATCTTTGACACCTTTTAATTGCGTTTCAAATGTCATATAGAGGCGGATTTGTTAAATCATTATTAAAATTTAAAATTCTCCCTGTCTTTATTCCAGTAGTGCCAATCCAACGTCTGGGTAAAGAAAGAGCACTTTAACGTTACAAAAATAGCCTTTTTCAGCAACCACCAGGGGCGCCAGGCTACGATGGGCGCGGCCCTGTGCTCTGCTGGCATGAGCGGGTATTTCGTGCAAGGCGTAACCATCCATATTTGGTGATTGAGAAGTAATTTTCAAAAAGGTCTCCTCCACACATATCACATCCGGTGGAATTCACGCCTTCAAGATATAATCTCTAAGTTGGTCTTTCAACGACGCAAATCACGTTCATTCCGTTGAAGAATAGTCAACGTCGACAAGAACAATATTGTGAACGAAAATATTAAATATATGCGTTCAGAAAGGTTCATTTAAAGGTGTGTAAAATTTGATGTCGTGTAGCATGAAATTGTTTAACGACATCTTGCCTTCACCTTGACCATACGTCAAAGGAAACTAATTCGTTTTGACAATATATATATATATATATATATATATATATATATATATATATATATATATATATATATATATATATATATATATATATATATATATATATATATATATATATATATATATATATATATATATATATATATATATATATAATATTACCTTAGACCTTAGTCCTTCCTGTGCAGGTCTGCACATCGGGCATAATGTAACATAATATTATATAAATATATATATTTAATATTTTGAAAATATGATATAGATACTTATAATCCGAAATAAACTGCTTTAGGATCGGGAATACGATAACGACATGGCATGATAAATCACGTGATTTGATGGGCTTTCACCAGAGCCAAAATACCGGCCATCAAAAGCTCAATGAACTATCCAGAGCTGACGGCAAAAGCCCTTGTGGAGTCACCGTTATACCTTGATCCAGACGTCCTTGCTTCGTTCCGGATACATGCGCAGCATCATTTAAGCATTTTGCATCGCAAAACGCAGGTGCCGCAGCGGAAATGCAGGTCATTAAATATTTTGTCGCTGTTGCAGTCGAAACCGCTGGCACACTGAGTCACTGGAGTTTGTCCAAGAGATAGGAAGCAGGATTAATATAGTGACAGGAGACTTGCGCGAGACCAGCCATGTTCTTCAGCACTTATCGGTTGCCCTACAAATTGGAAACTCGTTATCTGTTATAGGAACCTCCGATTGGAACAACCAGGAGACCGAACAACCCAGGACTGACTTACAAATAAGTTACTGCAACCAGAAGACAATTCGGTGCTGGATGGATGGATCCCAAGTTTAACGACATCTTATAGCAACAAAGGCTGTTGACGTCGACAGAAATTGTTTTGGCATATTACAGCTCTATTGACAATTCGGTGCATACCAGCTCTTAACTTTTTGAAGAAATAAATTTGCTTATTTAAAGGTGTCTAAAGTATCGATATTGTGTTTATAATATGCAGAATAAAATTGCTAAAAGACATCTTGCGTTGACCTCGTCATAGGAAATTAAGTCGTTTTCAGCGACTAGCAGGTACGCACTTGGAATGCCAATTAGCGATTAAACAAAAATATAAAATATATATGGTCAGAAGTAACTAATTTAAAGTTGTCTAAAATGAGAGTATAAGGCATTATACAGGGCAAATGGATGTATACAGAGTTTAACGACATTTTATGGCATAATACAGTTATGGTTCGAGAAGGCTCAAAATGTTACTTATCGACTACCGTCTCAACTGTCTCTAATTATTATTATTATTCCAAAGTTTAACGTCGTCCTTTGGCAACAATGGCCGTTGACGACAATTCACAAATACAATTTCTAGAAAACGATAAACTTATAGTGTCCGTATAACACCATGTAAAGGTGTCAAACATAAGCTTACAATGTCAGTAGTGTCACATCACCCAAAGCAACATATCTAATGTTATTTATAATACACATAGCTATAAAATGTTCCGACGCAAACCAAACAGTACTTCGCAACTATTGTCACTCGCTAGAAATATTTAAACAACTTCAGACATAAATGCACAGCACATATGATTATAATTATGACATTATATTCCCATTCTATTATTGAAATGTTTAATTGATCATTTCTTATTCCTCAGTTCAATGAGATCTTATAGCAATATGTACCACTACAATCATATCATGTATGAAATAGTACCAATCTCACATACATCATGCATATTAAATGAAACGTATGGTTATACCAAGTACCTTTCCTCAAAGAAACTGCTCAGGTACTAAACACACTCAAGTACAAATCTCATCAACCAACAAAGCATAAAATTATATGAGCATAATAATTACAATTGTTTCAAGTTTGATATTAATGCATTCAAGATTGCATTATAATAATGTAATAATTAATACAATAAAATAAAATGCTTGGTATAACCATACGTTTCATTTAATATGCATGATGTATGTGAGATTGGTACAGGAATAAGAAATGATCAATTAAACTGAAAAATGAGAAATATATAAGTTCTGAACAACCGAGATAAAGGTGTCCAAACTGAACCTAATATAATTCGTAGCTTTAGCGTACAACGACATCTTGTGACTTACCCGTCTGATACATTGATTTTAATAAGCTACAATGTACAAATCAAACAAAGCTGATGTTTTTAATATTATAACATAAGTTTAGCTTGATTTAAAGGTGTCCATTGAAAGCGGCGTCTCACGCTCATATCAATAGGCAACCAGTATTAGCGACTTCATTTTCTTTGCTTCGGCATATGAGGACAGATGGCCATTCGTCTCTGCCTGATCTTCCCACTGACAGTATAATTTAAGCGTATTCACTATGGAAGAGTTGGCTAGGGGGCGCTAGTGGAATCAAAATTTCAAAGGATGTTTTTCCGTGTCGGGGGTTTGAACCAGTAACGTAGAACTGAGAGCCGAAAATGCTAGCCACTAGGCAAGCGCTGATCTTGTCATTGACTGAGCGCCCGTGAATAAGCTGGTTCCTTTCGTTTGCATGATTAAATGTTGGTGCCGAATAAGTTGGAAGATTACGATCACGAGTACGAACATATGTAATCTCTTAGAAAAGGCTCTTGGAGGACACCGAACGCTATGGCCGATGCTTCTATTTTGGAAAAAAAAACAGCAATGTAATGTAGGGTCGACGTCAATGACCATGGCAGCCACAAGATGTCGCTTAACGCTATAGTTTTTTCGCTCTCCCTAGACACCTTTAAGTTACATATTTTGATACTAGCTTCATTTCTGCAACTGCTTAACTACTCTGGTAGTGCGAGTCCCAAGACTGGAAAACGGAGGAAGGGCGACGCGAATTCTCTATCATGTGACACAGAGTCGTTAAACAGCAACTTACCAACCATACATCAATTACTGTTTCGTCTTGCTGCCTTGTTATATATCGCTCTTCGGCCTTTTGGCAAAGATCAAAGTGTTTCATATGTTATAAAGAAAGTGTCTTTTAAAAAATAACAGTTGTATCAACTATCAATCTCTATTCAGGTCAGTTTCCAATTAATTAGCTTTTTGTTTCAGTAGTTTATGGGTGTAAAAGGGTAAATAGAAAGCGAACAATATTGTTCCATTTGCAGGGTCTTCATATTTACACGAACAGTGACACTGACCACCCAGGCATGAATCGAAACGAGTGAAGATATGTGCCAAGGTGAAGAAATGAGCAAGGTGATACTTGTGGAGTCGATTTATCAATAATATATATCTACCAGACACTTATCATATACGCACAATGATTACATCAAATACCGTTTGAACTCTATTTTAACTCTATTTTAACCCTCGGGCTACCGAGGGGGTTGCACCTCCCCCTATGTTTGTCTGCATAAAAATAACGCTTTAACTGTGTTTTAAGAAAGTGTACAGTAAGCAGGGAAATTAACTGAGTGGGCAAGAAATTCCAAAGACTTGGCCGACGAACTAAAACAGAAAACTGCCTTTACTTCCAGATCCTGTATAATGACCCTACATGTGCTTCCAGGCTCAGATAAAAATAGCTGTGGAAATATTCAGGTAGCAGCTGACTTTGAAATCTAAACATAAATATAGTTTATTAATCAGATCAAATGGCAGTATTCCTAGACTGACAAACAAGGGCTGAGTAATGTTTCCACAGAAGAGTTAACAGATTTGTAGAATTACGAGTCGAGTTAATTGCGATTGATAATTTGAGGCCCGGGTGATACTGCAAAAAGACATGGAAAAATCAGAAGCAATAACTAGTACATTTCGCGGTAGGACATAAGTAATGCGAAATAATATGCCTATATATTTTGACAACTTTTTAATTAGATGGTCGATATGTTCTATCCATGTTATATGCCTATCAGCGTTAACTCCTTAGTCACTATAGTGACTATACAACTGAACGAAATACGACATATATTGGATAAGACACATCAAAATTAAAGGTGTTTAAAATTAACTAGTAATATAGAAGATGGTATGAAATTGTGTTTACCTCGATCGTACGATAAATTTCTGAAACACATCCACCGATTATTATTATTCCAAAAGTTTAACGACATCTTATGGCTACATAGGCCGTTGACGTCTTTACAGTTTTTTTTATATATTTCAGTTCATGTTCGTATAACTTTCATTCATCGGTTTCTTTCTTTCTGTTTTCTTTCTTTCTTTCTTTTTTCTTTCTTTTGATTGTCTCATCGTTTGTTTCCTTGTTTGGCAGGTTATTGAGATGCCGTTGATTGACAGCTGGTAGCAGTCCATCTTTTTTAATATATAGATTAATATTTTAATTTACATGTTTATATATACACACGTATGTACATATGCATCATTATTCATTTAGCCACTTGGCTTATATTCATTTTCTATTTGGCCCAAAGGCTCTTTTTCGACCATATCGGTTCTTTTCTTTTTTCATTTTTTTTTAAATATTTTTTTAACCATAAAGGTTCTTTTGATGGCCATATAAGGCTGTTTTTTTATAGAATTTCACATTTATTTACATTATCATAAGAACCGTTCATAACATATTTACAAACAATGTTCAATATAAACATTAATAGTTAATATTTATACAGATTGCTTCAATATTCAATATTAACTTGACATGGAAAGTACTTAGTTCTTATTTAGAGGCTTCAATAATAATATCAATATTATTCAATGTCATTTCTATTTCAAAATCAGTTGAAATGTCTGATCCCATACATTGATTTACACACACACGCACGCACGCACACCAATTTAGCAGTAGCCCCAAGGACCAATAATATTATAAATATTACTAGTCATCGATTATATCCAATAAAAAAAAATAACAAAAAACACACACACAGTAGGTTATGAATTCCATACATTTTAAAACATTACAAATCACAAATTTATATGTAACAAGCAATTATCAGTGTTCAGAAAAAAGTGTTATATGGTTAGATAACACCATATGATGTAATGGAACAACGAAGAAAATAGCTTCTTGGATTATTTAAAATTAGTGAATTACCTAAAAATTAACAGATGATTAGCGATAAGCACATAAGAATCTGTCAATTAATTTCTTTTTATATAAACATTATGGTAACAAAAATTATAACTATTTACATTAATTCATCGGAGAACATCCAACTCAAATGGCAGAACTCCAATATACATGTTGACAGTATTTTCAGATATAATTTACACTATTTATTACTGATATTTACATAATCTTTCCACTAGTTATAGTCATAAGTAAACTATATACTTCAAGATAAATATCTCGAACTGTCAAGATATTTTTAACAGTGCATTCCACTTTTTTCTTTGCACATTTCTGAACTAGCAGTTGTGATATTTCATGTTTTTTACAAACAGTTAGTATATGATGAATTGTTTCAGGTACCTGGCATTCAAAACATAAGTCCGTTGGGCTTTTACCTATAGATTTCAGCCAAGTATTAGTTAGAATATGTCCCATTCTAAGTCTGGTAATTTGAACTTCTCGTTTTCTAAGATAGTCTGTAAATTTTATATCTGTAGATACCTGGGGTTGAATAGTTTTATAGAATCTTCCATTTGTTTCAAGGTTGTACTCAATTTGCCATTTATTAATTACATAATTCCTTATTAAAGAATAGATTTCCTTAAACTCTAAATAATTTGTTGAATTAATCTCAGATATTTCCAGTCCCTTCTTTGCCAGCATATCTGCCATTTCATTTCCAGATAAACCAATATGGCTTGGTATCCATGCTACGATAATATTGCTATGTTTTATCTTATTAAAATTATCTAAAAATTCAAGAAAAAGATTAGGCCTTGAACTACACCCATTCTCTTTAATAGAAGTGGCTACACTTAATGAGTCAGTAAATATGATATATTTATTTGTATTTTCATTTTCATTTATAATAATCCATTTAATTGCTTCAATTATGGCTGTTAATTCAGCTGAATAAATCGATGAATCATTTACAATTCTATAGATATTATGAAACTGTAAATATAGAAGGTATATAGAAGGCTGCCGAAACTATACTTTCAAGTTTAGATCCATCCGTATAAATGGGTGTGTAATCAAGATATCTATTAATTAATTCTAATGACAAGAATGACATAAAATTAGGGGAGTCTGTCTTTTTGTTGATATATTTTTTCAAGGACAGATCAACCTTAATGGTTTTATTAAGCCAGGGGGCTGTTGACTGGTAAGATGGTGATTTAAATGGCTGAGAGATTAATGAGAAAAAATGTTCAGTTCTTTTAAATATGGAATTTTGTTTAACAGAAGATGCACAATAATAATTTGTCCAGTGGTCTCGCATAGCTTCCGCCGCAGGATGATCTTTTGAACTGAGGATTTTAGATCCTATTTTAAGCGAATTGTTCAAACGACGTAGGTGGAGTGGAATTTCACCACATTCATTTTGAAGAGCCATGATTGGGGTGCCTTTAGCTGAGCCACAAGCTAATCTCAAAGCCTCAGATTGGATATTTTGCAACTTTTTTAACTGGCTGGAACTAGCTGTGGTATATGCTACATCCCCATAATCAAGAACTGACCTAATTATAGCTTTATAAATGCATAGGAGGGCTCGTTTGGATGCCCCCCATCTATACCCAGATACAGCTCTCATTATATTCATTCTTTTTTTACATTTGGTAACAATGTATTCTATATGGTGCTTCCAATTTAATTTAGAGTCAAAAATAACTCCCAGAAATTTGGCAGTTTTTTCTATTTTAATTTCTTTTTTATTAAGGAAAATCTGTAATTTATGTATTTTTCTTGTTTTTGTAAATAATACTCCAGTGGTTTTATTTAAAGAGATTTTAAAACCATTCTCATCACACCAGTAATTAATTTTATTAATAGCTTTTTGGATTTTACTTTGAAGTAATTTTATGTTCCGACCAGCACAGAAAATGGCACTATCATCAGCAAATAATGACAGTTCGACATTCTCCAAACCAGGATCCAGATTATTTATCATTATTAAGAATAATAATGGAGAAATAATGGAGCCCTGTGGAGTTCCGTTCTCTTGTGAGAATTTTTCAGATAATTCTACTCCTACCTTAACTTGAAAGGTTCGATTAGTTAAGAATTTAGAAATCCAGTTTAAAATATTTCCTACTATTCCAATATTTTGTAATTTTTCTAAAAGAGTTGGGACATGAAGCATATCATATGCTCTTTCAAAATCAATAAAGATTGCCAATACATGTTGTTTATTGTTTATTTTTTTATGAATATAATCTTGAAGCCTAAGAATTTGGTCTATAGTGCTTTTATGTTTTCTAAATCCTGTTTGATATGGAGATAGAAGTTTATTGGTTTCCAAAAACCACTGTAATCTATTTTTTACCTTTTTTTCCATTATTTTACACAGGGTTGGTGTAAGAGAAATTGGTCTATAAGATTCAGGAGCCATAGGATCTTTATTAGTTTTAAGGATAGGCATAATTATAGCATGATTCCATTCCTCTGGAAGTATACCTGTTGTCCACACTTTATTGTAAAAGGATAATAAAACATTTCTAACATTTTTATGGAGATGTTTAAGTAAATCATAAGGGATTCTATCTTCCCCTGGAGACTTATTAGTTTTTGACGATTCTATAGCATCTTGGAGCTCTCGAATACTGCAGGTCACATTAAGAGCTGCTGCATCGTTATTATATTGATTTGATAATGTTTCATTTCCATTGTATCCACCGATTGAGCGAAACTATGAAATATATAGGGTGGGAAACAATTAATTTAAAGGTGTTTCAGATGAGCTAATAATAATAACTATGTAGTATGAAATTTTTTACCCACATCTTGCGTTTTCCTCCACCGCACTTTAAAAGAACCGGACAATGGTACAATGAGCGATTGAACGAAAATATGACATATATAGCATCGGGAATAAGTAATTTAAAGGTGATTAAGATGAACTACTATAATATGTAGCATGAAATTGTTTAACGACGTCGTGCGCTGACGTCGAAAATACCTAACTGCAAAAGAAATACAGAAAGTTGAAACAACGATTGAGCGAAAACTGGAAAATATAAAGGTTAGGAAAATTGATTTAACTACCATATTAACCAGTTATTAATGGCAATAAAAGCCATCATTTACGAGATGAAATGCTGTCACTTCTCAACACAAGGCTCCTCGTTTGAACAACAAAATAAAGCAAATATGTCGTTCTCGTTTTTCGAATATTAAATTTCTAAAGAAATTGAAAAGTTAAATTAAGTTTAAGTCGAAGTTCTTCAGCGTTCTTCTCCCAGGCGTGACTTCTTCTCCAAAGCTTCGTCTTCTCCCCAGGTAAAGTCTCGTCTCGCGATGGGCCACTGGCGCCCCTTCAGCTACCGTCCGTGATCACCAGAGGAGACAACGATCGAACAGTAGGTGAGAGCGCCGAGCTTGACATCTCCCCACTCAAATGGATGCTCCCGGCTAGAATGGACGGGACATCCATCACTCTGACTTTCATACGACCTAGTTTTCCTCGACTCCAGATCCTCGAGGACAATGTAACACAAAGAACAAAATCAATTATCAATTAATTAACACCTTTTAGCCATAGAATACTTAATTATCTCTGGTAAGCACACCGTAAGATATCATTGTCGTGGTGTTCTCGCAACAACTCTTCACTCGAAGCCCGTGTCATCTCACTGCTCGGTGATGTAACAATTTCATCGTCCGAGTCAGTATGATCAACTATGACATCATTAACATCACTTCTAACTTCACCATTGTTCAACGCACTCTTATCAACAACCTCGTCAACTAATTATTCATCAATGTCACCCCTTTAAACATTTACATCAACGTTGCTCTCGTTTCCACTTGACAAATGTTGCATCACGTTATTAGGCCTACACCAGCACATATAAAACCGTAATTGTTCAACATTGTTGGCAATTAACACTAACTGATCGTTCGCTTCATCACAAATGGAACATGTTATATCTCACACTGTCCAAGACACACATAGCTACAAAATGGTTTGATGCTATTTAAACAGTATTACGCAACAGTTTGTCACACACACACACACACACACACACACAAATTAAAAAAAACTTCAGTTATAAATGCAATATAAATATAATTATAATAATGACATTAGATCCTTATTCTATTTTTGAACATTTTAAGAGATTATTATTTTACTCATCTTAAGTTTAATGACATCTTATGGCAATCTCTACCGTTAGGATTGTGTCACGTATGAAATAGTAATATTTTCACAAACAGCATGCACGTTAAATGTAACAGGTAGTTTACACCATCAGAGATTGAAAGATTAACCGGTGACGTAGTTTCAGCATAACCCATCACCTTTAGACCAGAATACATAGGATCAGAAACATCTACTTTAAAGGTGTCTGAAATAAGCCTAATATAACATGTAACCTGAAATTATTTAGCGACATCTGCCGTTGCCCTGGACCGTACGTTAAACAAAATGTACATGTTTATTTAAGATCTACTTACAAGTGAAACACACAAAGCTTAAGCAAATGAGAGAAATTGGAAATATCTATAGGATTAGAAAAATTGATTTAATTACGACATTATCCATTATTAATGCTAACGAAAGCCACAATTTCTGAGCTGAGATACTTCATATGGGAAAAGACTGTGGGAAAGGTCTCAGAGTTAGAATGCATTCATTTAATCTTAAATGCAATGACATTGATTTCTTGATTAAAATTAAGATGTTTTAAAATTTATCCGGTAAAGTTTACTTGATTTTCTATTCGGTAAACACCTCATTTGGTACATTTTAGCAGATTCAAGACATGTAGAACATCGGTCCAGAAAGAAAGAGATGCAATTAAGAGAAGCTACTGGTTAACGAAGATGAAGAAACTGAGATGAATAATTACTAGGATAATAGGATAATATTTCGGAAGCGATTCAGCCTGATTGTATTACGTAAACGTGTGCACACACGCACCACGTAAAAGAGGAAAGGAACATGAACTTTCAAGATATGGTTAGTCTTCAGCAACATCTTGTGGCTGACAGAATCGTTGACGTCGATTAAACATTGAACCAGAGAACTCATGAGCGTGAGTGAAAGGAAAATGAGTCGTGGAGTATTATAATGTTAGGAATAATCGAATTAAAGGTGTCTAAACTTCGCTTTAAAATATTTCGTCAAGTTAATGTTCAACGACATTTAAGGTTGGCAGATCCGTTGACGTCGACCATATAATTATTAAGAAAATTATAATTTATCAGAAGTATAAAGTGAACCAATGGCCGAAAATGACAAACATCATCATAGGGTAAAAAAACCGAACTTAAGGTGTATCAACTGAGTATAATTAAATTTGTAGGGTTAGTATTTAACGACATCTAGCAGCTGTCATGTCCGTTGACATCACCCATACATTTGAGTTTTTAAATTTGGAGTTTAATGAAAACGGAAAGTTTGATGATTCTTCATATAACCGATATAAAGATGTCGTAACAAGGTGTATATAGAGTAAAAAATTCCCAATTGAAGGTGTCTAAACTGAGCATAATTTAAATCGTAGGGTTAGTGTTTGACAGCACATCGCGGCTGTCATAGTCGTTCACTTCGACCATACACTATTGCTGCTAATTACTAACCGTGTGAGGAAATTGACTATATGGTACCTGAACTACTTGGTTTAAAGGTGTCTAAGCTGCACCCAAAATATTTTGCCGCGTTAAAGTGTTTAACGCCATCTACCGGCCAGGGTCGGTTACGTCGACTTTCTATTAAAAATATGTTTCCCTTCATAATTCATAGGAAAATGAGGAATAGTTATAAAATAAATACTTCGTAGTTTCCAGCGTTTAGCGACATCTTGTGTCTGCCAGAGAAGTGACGTCGAATTTATTCTTACGTAATGGAGAGAAAGTGTTGGTTGTCAACGCTTGTTATTGTAATTACGCCAGTTTATGTGGCATCGTTGGTAGCAAGCCACTTTCAGGATGCTTTGCACACACACGCACACACTCACTATCTACTGTCAACCTATATGCTAGTGCTCGGAGTAACAATGCAGGTACAGTTTTAACTGTTTTTTAAACATACGTAAAAGCTTGTAATTGTAATTGTAATAACGACAATTTCTATAGCATCGTTGGTAGCAAGCTACTTCTAGGATGCTTCACACAAACGCACACACACTGTCTACTGTCAGCGCAAAGGTTAATGCTCGGTGGTTTTGGTTAGCAAGTAAAGTTTCAACTGTTTCTTAAAAACAAAGATGCTTTTGGCTTCCTGGATATCAGCAGGAAGACTGTTCCAAGCACGTGGGCCAGCGACCCGAAAGGCTCGATCGCCCATTTTGGTTTTTGTCACTGGCACGAATACACCAGCGGACTTTGCTGATCGCAATCGCGACCGATTAGGGTCGTCCGATAGCGGCCTGATGTTGTCTGCGAGGTAGCGTGGTGCGCAGTTATTCAGGCATTTGTGCACCATGATGCAAACCTTATACTTGATCCGCTCGCCTACTCTGAGCCACTGTAGATCTTGGATCGCGGTTGTGGTGTGGTCGAACTTTTTTAGTCTCATGACCAGGCGAGCAGAAGCGTTGATGACCGCCTGAAGCCGAATGATAGGCTACTGTGATGTGGCAAGCCATCAAAGGCGACATTGCAGTAATCGATTCGGCTCAGGATTAAACTTTGCACCAGATGGCGAGTCACGTCCTGTGTGAGAGACCGAGAAACAGCTCTCAGCTGTCTCAGAATTCCGAAGCTCGTCCTCACAAGCCCTGTGATGTGTGACGTCATTGATAGGTCTCTGTCGAGGTAAAGGCCGAGGTCGCGAACCTCGTTCCTTGGCTCGACAGCATCCGCACCAATGACGAAAGGACTTCGATCTAATTTTTCCACCCTGCGTGAGGACGAACACCAGATGAATTCTGACTTCGATGAATTGAGCTGCAATCGATTGCATTTCATCCAGTCAGCGATGTCACTGATGCAGCTCATTGACATGGACCGCAGACGCTGTACGTCGGTGGAATCAGGACGACAGAATCCGTAGACCTGTGAGTCGTCCGCGTAGAGATGACCCTGCAGACCGTGCTTGGATATTATGGTCGAGATGTCGGCAGTGTAAAGGAGGAAAAGAATGGGTCCCTGGACTGAGCCTTGAGGGACGCCACAGGTGAGGATAGTTGGTGTGGAAGAGGAGCCGACATGGCGGACACATTGTTGTCTGCCAGTTAGGTAAGACGTCATCCACTCTAGCGCAGTAGATGACATACCAAAAGACAAGTGCAGTCGACGAAGCAGAATGTCGTGGTCGACTGTATCGAATGCAGCAGACAGATCTAGAAGAGAAAGAAGAGAGAAGTTTCCCGAGTCAATCGCTAGAAGAATGTCAGACAGCATATCTGCAAGAACCGTCTCAGTAGAATGGAAAGCACGGTAGGCTGACTGTCTGTCGGGGAACAACTGGTTGATGTTGAGGTAATTGACAAGTTGCCTGGCTACAACCCGTTCCAGCATTTTAGACAGAACAGACAGGTTGGAGATTGGTCGATAGTTTTTTACATCTGCGGTGTCTAGGCCAGGTTTCTTTGGTAGCGGAGTTATGGTTGCAACTTTGAAGGCCGTTGGAACTCTGCCAGTTGAGATGGAACGGTTGACCAGTTGAGTGACAAATGGGGCAATAGTACCGGCGCATTCCTTTAGCAGCCACGTAGGCAGCGGGTCGGCCGTTGACTGCTTGTTTGGAGTGCACTGGATAAGGCCCAGAATGTCATAGACGGAAACAGGCGAGAGCGAAGATAGGCGGTGAGATGTGGTTGAATAGGCTGGGTCAGCAGCGTCGGCGGTGGACTCTCTCACATCAGCAACTTTCTTGTCGAAGAAATGATGGAATTCGTCAGCTGAAATGAGATTGTCCGCTGGCGTGCGTCCCCGACCAAGCACCTTATCAATCGTTTGCCAGAGTTTGCAAGGTGCAGAACGCTGGGTCTTGATCGTCTGTAGCCAGAAATCAGACCGTCTGGTGTTTAAGGTATGGCGATACTGCCGGCTCCCTTCGAGCCATTCTGCACGACGCAAAGATCTGGCCGCCTCAGTCTTGGCACTGTGTACGCGGCGCTCTAGACGCCGCACTCGCTTCTTTTGGTCTCGACAGACGTCATCGAACCAGGGATCGGATGGTCTCTTACGGATGGTCACCTTACGAAGAGGGACCAGCCTATCGAGAATGCTGGCGATGACGCTGTCGTAGACACTTGCCAGTTGATCGGCGTCCAGAGAGTTAATGAAGTCTGTGTCACATAAAGGCGACTCCTGAATAGCCGAGCGGAACTCGTCGACCTGAAAATGCTTCCAAGACCGGCGAGTTTCAGTGACATAGATTGGTGGTGGTCGTCGTAGATCTGTGGACCATTTGATGAGTCGATGGTCGGACAGACCGGTGTCGATCACGCCAATGGTTGGAGCTGGGAGGTCACTCCTAGTTATGACAGCATCCAGAATGCCTCCCTTATCATGCGTTGGTTCATTTACATGGTTGGTGAAACCGAACGACTCTATGACATTGGTAAATTGAATGCACAGTGGGTCGGACGGGCGATCGAGGCGGATGTTGATATCGCCCGTTACGATCACAGGGTCCGTCAACACCGCCAGACTTTCCAGCATGGATGAAAGTTCACTGAAGAAGTCTTGGGTGGCAGCAGTAGACCCAGGACGATACAGCAGTAGGATGACAACTGAAGAACCCTTGCTGGTAACGCGTGCACATAGATGTTCAAAGGACTGCGGGCTGCCGACGTTTAGTTTAGTCAAACGGATATCAGTTGGAGCAATGATGGCAACCCCGCCATGGTTTGTGTTACTTGCCGTTCGCGTGTTGTTCTTAGGCTGTCTAGGCCGAGCACGCTCCAGCACCTGGTAGCCCTGTGTCCGTAGTCGTCTGAGGTCGACACAGTCGTCGTCGAGCCAGGTCTCTTGGTTTGGTAAGTTGCTGTTTAACGATACAGAGATAAATTAGCGCCACCCTCCTTCTTCGTCCAGGCTTTGGACTGGCACTGCCAGAGCGCAGGCAGAGTTGTGGAGGAGTTAGCCTAAGTCAACGCCTAGTAGACGTTCCAGTGTTTAACGACATCTACCGTAGAAGATCATACACAAATAAATGTCCTAAATTCAGTGACAACTCTTATATAAGTGCAATGATAGTCTTAAATGAGGTGTCTAAGGAGGTTTCATACTAGGTTTTTAAATTAATGTTTAATAAGGCTGTGTCGTAGCAATGATGATTAGCGTCGTCGAAGATTATGATTGCGATTTCGATCCTATGTAATCGCTTATAAAAGCCTCTCTGAGGACACCGAACGAAATAACCATTTTGAGGAAGAGTGTGCAGTTCACATTTCTGTGCTTTTGAGGCAATGGTTAGTATTCAAAATAGCAAGTGTTCACCACCGATTTTGATATTGATAATAGTAGTTATTATTGGTTTAGATAATCATAATGTTAATGATGCTGATTGATATTGTTATGCATTTATTAAGCGCCACTGTCTAATGACCAAGCATCAATTGATGGCGCTGAGCAAATATGAGTGAAGGAATTGGTCAAGATCCTTAAACAGCAACCATCTCAGGAGAGGAGGATCGAACCCGTACCCTCTGCGTTTCTAAGGAAACTATGTATTATTATTATTATTAATTATTATTACCATCAACACCAACATCATCATCCTCTCTTGTAGATGAATAGTTTTGCACATATGCAAAAGCACTGTCGCTTATTCGGATTGACGGATCCAGAGTTTAACGACATCTTACGACAACAAAAGCCGTTAACGTCGACAGAAATTGTTTTGGCATCATAAAAAGTAGGCATAAATATCGCTCTCCCTCTCCTTCCTCTACCTTAAAAAATGAAGTGAAAATAAATAAATAAACAACCAATTAAATAGAGATGTAATTAAATAAAAATACACATTATGATAAATAAATCGAAACAAATGCTGACTGGATGGAGACGCGCAGATTCAAGACAACAGCTGGGGTCGATTCCCCCGTAGAAAACGAGGATTATTCGACATTCATATATCCTGTGAAATTGTAATTATGAATTTATATGGCGCTACTGTCAAAGGTGCTCTTGATAATGCTAACCTAGGGATGTTGAATGTCGTTAGGAACAGATATATTAACGCAGATGATTGGTTGCTTAACAACGCTGTGTCATAAGAAAGATTATTAGCGTCGTCCTCCACATTTCTCGAGGCTTGGCGCTGTCGGCACTACGGGTAATGGTGGAGTTTAAGTCTATATGATCTAAATAATCGATTTAAAGATGTCTGAACTGAGTCGAATAGAATACATAGCGCCACATTCTTTAGCGACATCTGGCGTTGACATAGACCATGCATAACGCGAAATTAAGTGGTTTCCATTGATCAGCGTTTATTATTATTATTCCAGAAGTTTAACGACATCTTATATCTGCTACGATGAAATCACAGATCTAAGTGGTTTGTAATATAATATATATAGTGGGAAAAGATAATTTAAAGGTATCTAAAATTTTGATTTCAAATCATAATAATCTAGATAGAAAATTGTTTAGCGACATCTTGCGTTGACCTCAACAGTTCGTTGTTACCTCGATAAATCGTTTTATTGAGTCACCCATCAGCGATTGAACGAAAATATGATACTTATATATAGGTTAAGAGACATTTAAGTTAAAGGTGTCTAAATTGAGCCTAGCATAATCTGTAGCATGAAATTGTCTAGTGACATATGGCGTTGATGTCACCGTACGTTAAACCAAATTAAGCTTTTTTTTTATCTAATTGCAAGAGAAACACAAGATATTGAAACGTTGAGCGAAAATTGGAAATATATTGCGACATGAACAACTATTAACGCTAACGGAGTTGATGTGCTTCAGAAGGGAGAGGACCGAGAGTTAACAGACATTGCCCAGTTTAAATGGATTTATTAATCTTATATGTAACGATCTTCATTTCTTTACTAAAATTAAGATTTTAAGAAGTTTCTCCGGTTCAGTTTAGCCTACTTGATTTTTCATTGAGTCAAATGGAAATTCCTGGAAAACTTTGACTGTTGACTATTAACGTTGTAGTCGATGTAAGTTCATGTAGGATATCGGTGAGAAAAGTCACAAAAGCAATTAATATAAACGACTGAGTAATGACGATAAGTAACTGAGATGAAGAACAATAGGATAGAATATCGGAAGCGAGTCAACCCGATTGTGTTACGTTGAAACGAAGACAGATTTAAAATTTTGAACTTGACTAACCACCGAATGTTTGACGAAAAGCTAAATACATCTATATGCATCCTATTGTAATCGATTTAAAGGTGTCTAAACTTAGCGTAAAATAATCTGTAGCGTTAAAGTGTTTAACGCCATCTAGCGGCTCCAGGGTTGACTACGTAGACTTTCAGTTATTATTATCATTTAAAACTTGACCCAATTAAGGGCAACTGTAACTGACCCGTTTAAGTCTTCATTGAAACTTCTGTACAATAATATTTTCACTGAAGTTATTTTGGTCATAGTTCGAGAATTCGCATTTTACGAATTTTAAGAATTAAAAAAATTCAGGAATTTTAACGAATTTTAAAACTGCAGTTTTAAAATTCGTTAAAATTCGTGAAACAATAAAATAATAGAATTCTTTGCCATGGCAACGAATTTTATTATTTGTTTACTTTTCAACTTTTTAAGCAAGTTAATGTCAGTGTCATAGGCAATCAAACAATCAGACGTAAAAGATAGCTGACTAGCAACACAATAGTACTGAAATTCAGTTACTGTTCTACTTGGAGTCTTGAATTTCGATTTCTATCATAGTTGGGGTGTGTGACTGTGAGTGTCAGTCAGCAGAACGAAAAACTACTAGTGCCCCAGCTACAGTGTGACCAGTCAGTCAGTAACACAGGTTGCAACCAAACATGGCTAAAAAGGGTTGGCAACGTTAACCGAGCTACTTCATCGTCCTCTGATTCTGAGTCAGGAACAGCCCACCGATCCCACTCGACTCCGGTTTCTGTATTTTCGACATGCAAATGCTCCCGAATTCAGGCAGAACAACCAACAAATTCCTTGTCACAAAAACAACACTGTATCTTCGGATTACCCTTTCCTTCTCCTTCAAAATTACTACACACTTCCACTCCGGTCCATGTTCTTTCATCTTTAAGAAATTAGATTTTGACTAAATTAACTCGATACGCAATAAACATTTATATTGAATTTTACGTTAAATTCTAAGCATAAGCTTAACACAACAGTTCATGACGTCATCACATTTGTGGTTGTTGCTGACGCTGTTTTTGCAAAACGCCACTGACAATGTAAAAAAGGTCTAACAATGGCCCAACGAATTTTTACGAATTTTAAAATAGACCAAAAATTCGCGAAATTTTACGAATTTTAAAACCGATAGTAACGAATTCTCGAACTATGGTTTTTGGTTACTGCAGTGAACATCATATGCTACCTAACGACTGACTTACTTAAAATACGTTTATTTAACGACGCCGTCATATCAAAGATGATTGACGTCATACACAATAACATATGTACAGGTACATAATATATCACGTTTGGGGTCCAAGACAGGTTAAGCTGACGGCCGGCTGCCAACCAAGAAAACCCCCGTAGGGGAAAGTGGTGGTAGGATTTTCCCCATGCACGGTCAGCGGAGTTGGGTTTTCTCCCCTCCCCCGTCTTGGTTACATGTGTGGGGGTTGCTATTTACATAGAATTGTTCTCAGCACTTTGTATTAATATTGTTCCGTGTTTTATTTATACTAAAAGTTTATGTTCTTCTATCTTCTTCTTGGTCTTCTTCTTTGACTTCTTCTTTGACTTCTTCATGGTCTTCTTCTTGGTCTTCTTCTTTCCGGTGGGGGCAGGGGGACGCCTTCAGATCTTTCGACCGGAAGCCTCCAGCCACTTGTAGATGGTGTTTAAGCAGCTGGTTTGACTGAGTACGGTGCGCAGTTCGAAAGGCCAGTTTTTCCGTGCGCACTCTCGGAGGAGCTGGTCTTGAAGTCCAGCCTGAGAAGGACACTCCAAGAGGAAATGACGCACGGTTTCCTGGGCGTCACCGCACTCGTAACAGTTTCCGGTTTCGTGGCGACCCCACAGCTTCAACTGCGCGTTGAGGCAGCAGTGCCCCATCCGGAGTCTGGTGATGGTGACTTCCTTCCTCCGGTTTTGGTCGGTGTATCTGCGGACCAGGCTGACGTCTGGCTCGACGACCCTGTAGTCGGAGCCGGTGTCTGAGGTGGTCCACTCTGTTTGCCACTTCCGGAGGAAGTGGTCGCGGTAGAGATGTCGTGCTTCTGGGTATTCGAGCGGCATCGGGAGGTCCACGGCGGTGTTATGAAGCTCCTGTTTGCACAGGGTATCCGCCGTCTCGTTGCCTGGGACGCCGAGATGACCGGGGATCCAAACGATCTTCGGTGGCGACTCTGCGTGTTGCCCGTAGTCATCTATGGCGTGCATCAGGTCGACGAGATGATGTTGTCTTGTCCCGGACTGCTGTTTCTCCAGACTCTGCAGGACACCGAGGGAGTCTGAAAAAACAACAACATTTGGTACGTTAGCGCTAGCGGCCCATTCCATCGCCCTGCCTATGGCCTCCATTTCTGCTGCCAGGACTGACGACCCGTCGCTCATCCTGTAGCTTCCATGGTGGCCACAAGAGGGCACGTAGAAGGAGCACGATGCATTACCTGCGGTGTTCTTTGAGCCGTCCGTGTAGATCGCCACATGGCCATCGTATGTGCGGATGTGGTCTTCGACCATGGACTTCCTTCTGAGGGAATCTGAAAAAACAACGACATTTGCAGCATTAGGTAGGTCTCTGATCTTGTCCCTGAGTGTGGTGTCTATGATCGGTTGACGGAGTCTCCACATCGGTCTTGTCGTGCAGGCGAGTGGCTGGATCGTAGGCTTTGCGATCTCGCTGTTGATGTTTCTCGCCTTCACTCGGATCGGATCCATGTCGTCTTTGGCCGCTTTCGTCTTCCGGCCGCTGGTGATGGTCTGCGTCGGATGGTCCGGGATGGCGTCTATCTTCATGATGAACTCCATCATCTGCTGCTTTCGCCGTAGGTGGAGTGGCATCTCCCCGCAGTCTACCTGCAGAGCGGAGAGGCTCGTTCCTCTGAGCGCTCCAGAAGCTATCGTAAGTGCCTTACACTGGATGGTGTTTAGCACTTTCTTCTGGTTCGCCGAGGCACTCTCGTACGCGATGCAGCCGTAGTCGATGACGGAGCGGATGAGAGCTCGGTAGACCATCAGAAGGGTGTCTTTCGACGCCCCCCAATGGGATCCTGCAATAGCGCGCATCAGGTTGAGACGCTTCTTGCAGCGGTCCGCCACGTACCTGATATGTTCGGACCAGGTAAGATACCGGTCAAATATCACACCCAGGAACTTGACGCTGTCCTTGTAGCTCAGAAGAGAGGTACCGAGTCTCAGCGGTCGGTGTGCTGTAGGTGTGCGAAAGCGATGGAATTCGACGGCCACGGTCTTCGTCGTAGACACCTTGAAACCCCAGTCGTCGAAGAATTTTTTCAGTCGATCGAGGTAGGATTGAAGGTGTCGCTGGCTCACGTCTGGGTGATGATGATGATGACGATGATGTGATGATGATGATGATGATGATGATGATGATGACGATGATGATGATGATGATGATGATGATGATGATGATGATGATGATGATGATGGTGGTGGTGGTGGTGGTGATGACGATGATGATGATGATGATGATGCGAAACTGGGCTGAGTTAAGTTTACCGTAATGACACAGCTCGGTGTTCAATACCTTGACTCTTATTCCGTGGGTTAAGGCTCCCCTTAGCCAAGCGAAAAACTGACAACTGGAATAATAGAGAATCAAGTAAAGATCGACTACCCTTCGAAACAACTTATAATTAGAAGAATGAATGGAGTTCCTCAATCATGAAGAATGTAGCTCAAGAATTCGACGCTAACGGAGCGCAGAAAAGCGTACGCAATTAAGAGATGTGGTTCTGACGACGTAGGCAACGCAGACAACAAAGTAAGTCTTTCTTCAGCGCAAAAGAAGATGTAAGTACTTCGACGGAGTACGGGCACGGATGCGAAGTGCTTTTTCTCCGACATACTTACACACATCGAGTTCTTCTTCTTACCGAGAATTGTAGTACGTTCTCTCTTTCTGCCGACAAGTACAGTTCTCCTCGTTAACGTGGTAAGACGATGGAGTTACTTCTTAAGGCCGTAAGGCTCGGTGCAACGTCCTATCAACAAAATAAAGAGGGGCCGAAACCGGCACCCTCTCTCCCGACTACAAAAACCCGAAGTCCCATTTTCGTGAGAGAGGAAATTATTTAAATCATTAGGGAACTTGCCCCTGTAATCCACTGTGATAACCTCTGGTGGGACCATGCCTCTGACCAGAATCTCTACCCGAGGCCTTGCTGACTGGAATGTCATGAAGGTCCCTGGATCATCCAGCCATGAAAGTTAAGGAACTCCTGCCGCATGATGGTTGCATACCTTTCCAATGAAGTATCAAAACTCAATCCAAGGGCGTGTCGTTCTGCCGCTATAAGTTCTACCTGAGGATCTACCATCTGTCCAGCAGTGCCAGTCCCAAGCCTGGATAAAGGAGGAGGGCGACGCTAATCATCTTTGTTATGACACAGCTTCTTATAACTGTGCAATCGATAGCATTAAAATAATTATGAGGTGAGGTCTTCAGTCCTAGCAACCGCAAGTTGTCATTCAACTATAATTACTACTGATTACGTTGCGGTCTAATTATACACCTTAAAATCGCGCATACGGTATGCTATATAAACGTCATATCGCACACTGTTGTTGGATTTGTTGTTGGATCTTCCAAGTATAGTCGTGGACGTAAAATTAAGGTACTATCGATTTCAATTTAGTTCTCAATTCGTGAGCTTTATTGATCATCAACGTTCAAGTGTCCATGTTGCATTTTGTTGCAATAGTTCATGGGTGTCAACGGGAAACAAAAAAATTAACAATATTGTTTCGCTGGCAGGGTCCGCACTATCAGTTTTCTACATCAATACACAGCAGGGCATGTTTTAAGGAGAATTTATCACTGCACATGGCGAGCGCCGGAGCGCATTCAAAATTTAATCATAAATAATTATGATTTACAGTTGACTTCATGCGCAAGCAGCTGCTCACAGCCTTTCATCACTGTACATTTTGTGTAACACTGCATGTTAAAACAAACCCTGATACACAGTAACATCAACCATCAAAGCATGAATTGAAACTTTTAAAGAAAATCATCTTGCACGGATATGTGCAAGGTGATGCTTTTGCAGTTGTGCATGCAAACTGATAAAATATACAACATCAGCCATTCATCACTTGTTACACACATACATTTATTCCAACAAATATCGTTTCAACTGTTTTTTAAATGGTGTACATGTACAGTATGCATGGAAAATAACTCAGAGGGCAAGGAGTTCCACAGAGTTGGCCCACGAACCAAAACAGAAAACCGCCTTATATTTGTGCGAGCGTAACATGTGTGATATTTACTGCAAAATCTAGTATTGCGATCATGGATTCCAGGTAAAGATAAAAATACCTATGAAAATTTGTAGGTAACAGTTTCATTTTAAATCTAGCCATAAATATACAAATCTGCAGTTTATTAATCCGTATTCGTAGCCTGACAAACAAGGGCTGAGTATAGTCCTACAGATGGAGCGAATAGCGCGCTTTTTTGAAGTAGGGCCTACGAGTCGAGTTTGGGAGCGGGTGACATGTTCTTTCCATGTTAGATCTTATCAACGCAAACTTCTAAGTTTCTCACAAGACACTTGTGCAACAGAGATAAGCTTGTTTACTGCAATCCCCTCTCCCTCAACCTTGAATCCAACCAAATCAAGCTTCTGCAGCTTATCCAAAATTCACTAGCCAGAGCTGTCAGCCTGTCACTAGAACGCCCAAACATCGTCATATCACTCCCATCTGAAATTCCCACAGCGATTACATTTCAGAGTCCTATTAATAACCTACAACTCCCTACAATATTCACAGCCCAGGTACCTCTGTGTTCTCTTCATCATTCAGGCCACCCGCTCCACCGCTCCTCCAATTTAAGTCTTCCACGACTCCAGTCACTACTCATCTCAAGCTCTCCAGCCGAGCCATATCCAACACAGCACCAGTCTTGGAGTTCTTTTTATCTAATTCAGGAGACATATAGAAAGTTGAAACAACGAAAATGGGAAATATATAGGGTAATAAAAAAGATTTAATTACGATATTAACCACTATTAATGCTAATGAAAGAGATATTTTACGACCTTACCTTACCTGTCTTTACCTGTCCTTACCTTGCCATACATAGGACACTTGTGATGTAAAGATATAACAGCTTATAGGCCTACCACTTGTGATGTAAAGATAGAACAGCCTATGCCACTTGCAATGTAAATATATAATAGCCAATGCCACTTGTAATGCAAATATATAATAGCCTATACCACTTGTAATGTAAAGATATAATAGCTTACACCACTTGTAAATGTAAAGATATAAAAGCCCATACCAGGTGTTATATAGATAGCTTCAGTTAGATTGTACTTCGCAAAAAGGCAAATCGGACAGAGGGGTCTCTTCTGCTTTTCTAATGAGCTCGCTGTCAATTATAGAAACGCGACAACACTCGAGAAAAATCTAGTCGCTGTTTGATTGACTTCCCAGGAACTGCATGGTGACGCCAAGGTAGGCTCTGGCCTGTAAGACTGGTTTGGTTAGTTGCTGTTTGACGACACTGTGTTATAACAAAGATTATTAACGTCGCACTCTCCTTTCTCCAGGGTTCGAACTGGCACTGCAGAGTACGAGCAGTGGCGGAGTGTACAGCTTGATTGAGTTAGTTAGTTAGTAACTGTTTAACGACACTGTGTGATAACAAAGATCATTAGCGTCGTCCGCCTTTTTAGCAAGGCTTGGGACTGGCACTACCAGATTACGACTAAAATATGATTCATATAGGCCTATTATATAGTTTTCAGAAAGAACTAATCTAAATGTGTCAAAAATTTTGATGTCAATCTATATATATATATATATATATATATATATATATATATATATATATATATATATATATATATATATATATATATATATATATATATATAAAGCAAAGAATCTGTCCCTCTGTCTGTAGCACGCGATCTTTGACCGGAATGCATTTCTACACCTTTCGACCTTTTCACTCCAAACCTCACTACTGTCTCGGGCTGGGCATTACACACCCAGTGTGAGGCTTCGCGTCCCCCGTTTTCACCGCTACCATGGTGTTCCGGGCAAAAAGCTCTCCCAAACTCCACTTTTTACAAATTCGAGTCGACCTATTTTCATTCGCCAGATGGAGCCGCCCGAGAAGATTATTCTCTGTCACTGGAACGCATTTCTAAAGATTGGCCAATCCCAGTAGGGATTTCACTTCACATTAACTGGTGGTGGTGGTGGTGGTGGTGGTGGTGGTGGTGGTGGTGGTGGTGGTGGTGGTGGTGGTGGTGGTGGTGGTGGTGGTGGTGGTGGTGGTGGTGGTGGTGGTGGTGGTGGTGGTGGTGGTGGTGGTGGTGGTGGTGGTGGTGGTGGTGGTGGTGGTGGTGGTGGTGGTGGTGGAGTGAAACTTATAACCCAGGGCAACGCCGGGTAAGCCAGCTAGTTTATTATTATGAATAGCCTGAAATTGTTTAACGACCTCACGTCGACGTCGATAGTACGTTAAAGGTAATTAAATCGTTATCAGTACATCATTGATAGGTTTTCATTCGGGATTTGAACGAAAATTTGACCTATAGGATCAGATGCAGATATAAAGGTGTCTAAAATCCGTGTGCGACCGTATTTTCGGAACGTACGTTATTTTTTCTATGACGTACGTACTGTTAGCGTACGTTATTGTGGATTTACTATCATAAGGGCGACTTAGAAAGGGCGACCATCAAATGGGCGCGTTCAAAAAGGCTAATAATCATAAGGTAAGATTAGCGGTCTGGGCAAACGCAAGATGTCCTTCCAGAGTGATTTCTGCTGGTAACGTTGAATTCTGCGTAGACACCCTAAAATCGGGTATCTCAGATGCTATATAAAAGTCTTTTCGCTAATTGATGTTAGATCTGTACGGGAATTTCTGGGTTCACAATAATTATGCAAGTGTTCATGTAACACTTACCACCGAAGCATGAACTTAAACCAGTAGAAATATGTTCCAACTTCCAAGGTGGAGAAATATACAAGGTGATGGTTGCGCAGAAGTGCACATAGATTAATATTATACGTAATCAGACTTATCATATTTACACACAGACAGTGATAACGTCAAATACTGTTGAACTGTATTTAAAATGGTGTATAGTAAGCAGATAAATTAAATCACTGGGCAAAAAATTCCACGGAGTTGGCCCACGAACCAACAAAGAGAACAGTCTTATATATTTGCAAGCGCAACATGTGTGACATTTACTGCAAGATCAACGAACCTGGCAGCCATAAGTTGTTGAACTCTGAGGTTTAGTATTTTCTTGCAGTGTGTAATGTGAATTTCTGAGAGATTAGCTCAAGTCTGCATAGGTGCTCATTAGTGTAGTGGTTAGCGTGCTGGACTGTCAATCGATTGAGAGTCAGGGATTCAAATCCCGGGCAGGGCAGAAAGTTGGCTCGAGGGCAGCGATTTCTGCTCCAACTGCGCCCTCTAGCCAATTCAGCTGTAATGAGTAAACTGACCATGCACATTCGGTGGAAAACTGAGACGACGAGAGAGAGGACTGTCCGTCCGCCCTCGTATGCCGAGGATAAGAAAATGAAGTCGCTAACACTTCACACCCATAACAGAGATCATTAGCGTTGCCCTCCTCCTTCATCCAGGCTTTGGATTAGCAATGAGAGAGTAAGAGCAGTGGCAGCGTGAAGTTCTACTGATTGCACTTATAGGGCGAATATCATCATCTTTGACAGAGGTGCTAAATTATTTTTAGCGTTCCCAACGTTTCTTTGGCATAGGAGGTGCGTTTGCCATCCTTGGCCCTTCCCTTTGGAATGACCTGCCCCCCTCTCTCCGTAGCAAGATTTTGCTTGGGATCTCGCCTTCTTCTCTCCGCTGCTTAAAGACCTTTCTTTTCCCTCGAGGCTGACACGCTGGGAGCGCCTCTGAATAGTCTATGCTGTGAGAGGCGCTTTATAAATAATTATATAAGATAAGATAAGATAAGATTTTGACATTACAACGCCACGCTTCTGATTTCACTTATAGGGCGAAGATAATGCTTAAAAGAGGTGTGTAATTAGTTTAAGCATCTCTCATCGTACCCATGGCTACCGGGAGTCGAAATTTGTGAACATATACCTCAGAATAGCACGACTTAAGAGTGTCTAATTAGAGTCTAAAGTAAATGGACGTCAACGGCCCTGGCATTCATAAGCTGTTGAATTCTGAAGTTTTGTATTTTTCTTGCGAATTAACCTGCTGCGGAAAAACAGTTTTAATTAGGAACTTCTAATGCGCCGGTGTCTAATGCACAAGGCATCAACCGATGGCACACCAAAACCAAGCCGTTGTCAGGTCAATATCCAAAAGATCACCTATGTTATAACACAGCCTGTGGCATAACAGAGATGATTAGCGTCGTCCTAATCATTTCTCCAGGCTTGGGACGGGCACTATCATTCAGGGAACTGACATCGCCAAAGTTCAATGTTCGTGATAGGAGTGTGTATGTTTAGTGACATCTTATGGCTACTCTTGCCTTTAAACCGTTGACGTCCTATCGTCTTTTTTTCCAGGCTTGGGATTGGCCCTACCTCGCACTGATTGTACTAGAAAAATGAAAAGTTCATAGGATATAAAATAATCGATTCGAAGATGTCTCAACTGAGCCAAATAGAAAACGTAGCTCCACAATACTTAGCGACATCTGGCGTTGACGTTGACCATACGTTAAAGGAAATTGGGTTATTTTCAATGAGTCCGTTGTGGTGAACAATCAGCGAGTGAACGAAAGAAATAATATAAAATATATAGGATCAAAAGTTATTAATTTAAGGGTGTTTAAAATTTTGATTTCAAATTAGAAGCTGTTGCATAGATGTTTGCACGAAATTGTTTACGACATCTTACGTTGAGGTCGGCAATTAGTTATAGGAATTTAGTGGTTTCCAGTGCCTAGCAGGAGAGCATGCAGGTGTTTGATCAGCGTTTATTATTATTATTATAACAAAGGTTTAACGACATCTTATGGCCGATATGGTTTTTTCTTTTTTGCAGATCATTTGTTCCACAGTGTCATGTTACCAGCGATTGATCGAAAATATGAAATATTCAGCGTCAGAAATGGCTAATTAACAGGCATCTAAAATTTTGATGTCTAATTACAAAATTTGGTTTGAAATTGTTTAAAGACATCGTGTGTTGAAGGATGTTAATCGTTGGCAGTGAGTCAATTCTCCATCTGCATCAGCGATTTAACGAAATTATTAAATATATATATATATGATTAGAATAAATTTGAAGGTGTGTAAAATGAGCCAAATAAAATATTGACCATGAATTTGTTTAACGCTATCTTGCGCTGGCGTCGACTATACTTTCAACAAAGTCGAGTTGTTAGAAATACAGAAAGTTGAAACAAGGATTGAGCGAAATTTGAAAATATATAGGGCTAGAAAAATTTAACCAAAATTAATTCTAACAAAAGTCACAATGTACGAGCTGAGATTTTGCATGTAGGAAAGTTCCAAGAGTTGGTCAACATTGCCTAATTAAAATTGATTTATTTAATCGTAAATGCAACGACTTTGATTTCTTGATTAAGATTTTAAATATTTCTCCGGTTCAGTTTAGTTAATATTTGCGTTGAGGCAAATGAAAATTCCTGGAAAATGTTTGAGTGCGTTGCAGTCGATCTAAGTATATGTAGGATATCGGTCAATAGCGGCGGAGATGCAATTAAGATAAGCGTTGACGTCGACTATACGTTAAAGAAATAATAAAATTAACTAATGGCTGATGGATGGATCAAGAGTTTAACGACATCTTGTGACAATAAAGATCGTTGACGTACACAGAGATTATTTAATCAGCCTAACTTTATTCATAGGGTTAGTGTTGATCACTTCTGCAACTCCCATCTGCAGGTCGGCAGTTGGTGATTACGGAAGGTAGCTGAACAGGCGCTAGTGACCCACCTCCGCACTTACACTGGTAGAAGGATGACGAAAGCAAGGAAGGACATTTTGAAGGACGCTCGAGAACGTTGACACAACTTCTTAATTTCAACATCACCGAATTTCTTTATGAAACTGATTTGATAAAATGAAAGAATTGTTCATTACATTATTCACTGAGAACTCGTGATAGTATTTAACGACATCTTGCGGCCGTTGACATCGACAATTTATTATACTTTCAAGTTATAAATTTACGTTTAAACTAACCAATTGATAAAAGCAATGTATATAACAATTGATCTCATCGATTTAAAGGTGTCCAAGATAAGCCTAAGATATGTTGCAACGTTAAAGTGTAAAACGCCATCTAGCGGTTGCGATGTTCGATCACGTCGACTTTCAGTTAAAGTTGGTTAGTTGCTGTTTAACGACACTGTGTCCAGGGCCGAATTTACAAAGAGGCTCTATAGGCTCCGGATTTGGGCGGCAATTTCTTGGGGGCGGCATATACGCCGCCCTTCAATTTGGTCAAATAAGTCATAAAAATGAGCCGTTATTTTTAAATAGCAATAATAATTTTTGAAGGCATTATAACAGTAACATATCGATAACTCTAATTTCGTTTATGTGTTGAGTCTGGGCATGGGGCGGCATTCAGTGTGTGCCTATAGGCGGAAGACTACTAAATCCGGCCCTGACAGTTTCATAACAAAGATACCGTCACCCTCCTCCTTTCTCCAGGCTTGGCACTCGCACTGCCAGAGTACGGGCAGTGGCGGAGTTACTTTAGGTTAATAAAATCATTCAGAATATCTATACAGCGGCCCTTCAGATTTCTATACTCCCGACACAACCGCGGCGGAGAAGGGCAGACTTTGGGCTGTTGTAGAATGTGTCAGAAGAGTCCCATAGGCTGGAGCCGCAACTCCAGAGGAAGTGCTTTCCGTACTGTAGTCGGACCAAAGACAGAAAACAGTCGACCATGCATTTAACGGTGCTGTGTTACAACAGAGATTGCTCGCGTCTCTTTCCTTCTTCGTCCAGGCTTGGACTGGTATTACCAGAGTAAGGACAGAGTACAGCAGTGGAGGAGTTATCCTGAGCCAGCGCTTAGTAGCAGCAGCTTACGGTGTTTAACGACATCTACCATAAGAATTGTCTTACAAAATAATGAGAATTTAGTGGCAATTCTTATTTGTAAAGAGAATGATAAACTTAAAGGAGGTGTCTAAGGAAATGTTATACATGTCTGTCTAATTAATGTTTATTGACGCTGTGTCGAACAAGGATGATTAACGTCGCTCTCCTCCTATCTTCATGCTTCGGACTGGCAGTGTATACGGGCATTTTCGGAGTTAAGCTACCAATATATAGCAGTCTCCAATGTTGACGACTTCCTGTGGCTGCCAGAGCCGTTGACATGGACGTTACCTTACCTTAAGCATGGAGGACATTGGAGGTATATGGACATCGATTGAATTAATCCAACATTTCGTTTCCAGTGTTTATGACGTCACCTTATTGTTGTCAGGGCCGTTAACATTGACTTTACCTAAGCAATACTCATCAGTATTTCTTCCTATCCTCTCTAATCCACCTGTTTTTAATTCGAAGGTTTAACTTCGTCTTATGACATCAAATGGCAATTGAAAAATGTAATGTAATGTAAATCTCCGAAATTTCTCAGCGCCACACAAAAGCCACGTCAGGGAGACCAGCTTATTCACCGGCGCTATATCAAATCAAGTCCGCAATAGCCATGTCCGTCTTATCCGTTCCGGTGCCAGGTCAGAGTCCGGGGAGGTCAAGCCGAGGAGACAGCAGGGTGCTACGGTGGTAATCGGTGATGATGGCGGTTGTGTGGTGGCGTAGGAAAAATGCTTAGAATGTAATGAAAAGAAGAAATTTTTAGCTTCCAAATGACAGCATTTAAACGTGTCAAGGCAGAACTTACAATGTCTTTCAACGTTCATTCTTTAACGACACTAAACAATACAGTCAGCAATGTCTACGATACATGTATTATGACAAGGTTTTTGATGCAAATTAAACAACATTTCGCAGCAATTGTCATACACCAACACTTCTAAGCTTATCATTAAAAATTCGTGATGAACAATCATAATGATCATTAGATTCTTATTCTAATTAATTCAATAGAAAAAGCTTTGATTACAAGTTTATATATGTATCAAGTTGCGGCATTACAACTTCTTGTCCACAATGAACGATATTGTATCTTATTGGACTGTATAATGCGTGTAATTTTGTCGTGAGGCTCTCATTCTGTTTTTGAATTTTCAATGCCACTGTTTCCCGAAATAAGAATTATAATTATTATTATTCCAAAGTTTAACGACATCTTATGACTACACAGGCCGTTGACGTCTTTCAAGCTTTTTTATATATTTCAGTTCATGTTCGCATAACTTTCTGTCATCAGTTTCTTCCTTTCTTTCTTTCTTCTTTCTTTCTTTCTTTCTTTCTTCTTTCTTTCTTTCTTTTGGTTGTCTCGTCGCTTTTCCCGTGTTTGGCAGGTTGTTGAGAGGCCGATGATTGACAGGTGATAGTAGTCCATCTTTTTTAATATATAGATTAATATTTTAATTTATATGTTTATATATACACACGTATGTACATATGCATCATTATTCATTTAGCCATTTGGCTTCTATTCATTTTCTATTTGGCTAAAAGGCTCGTTTTTGACCATATCGGTTCTTTTCTTTTTTCATTTTCTTTTTATATTTTTTCCCTCATTTTTTTAACCATAAAGGTTCTTTTGATGGCCATATAAGGCTCTTGATGAATTAATTAAAAGAATTAAATTAAAAGAATTAAACGAAACTAAGACTTATATATTTTCTGGAAGAGTCGATATAAAGGTGTATAAACTTGCATAATGTTAGTTGTACCTTTAAAGCGCAACGACATCTAGCGGCTGTCAGGGTCGTCGACATCAATATTATGAAGTATTAGTGACTTCATTTTCTTTGCCTCGTCGTATGAGGATGGGTGGCCATTCGCCTCTGATCTTCCCACTGACAGTGTACGGTCACTGTATTCATTATACCTGAGTAGTCCCGAAACATATTGCTCTCCTGTATACTATAGAGTATTCAGTCTTGTTGTCAAGACCTTAAGCTTCAAGACCAAGACCAAGACCAAGACCAAGACCAAGACCAAGACCTTGAACCTCAAGACCAAGACCAAGACCAAGACCTTGAACCTCAAGACCAAGACCAAGACCAAGACCTTGAACCTCAAGACCAAGACCAAGACCAAGACCTTGAACCTCAAGACCAAGACCAAGACCAAGACCTTGAACCTCAAGACCAAGACCAAGACCAAGACCTTGAACCTCAAGACCAAGACCAAGACCAAGACCTTGAACCTCAAGACCAAGACCGAGACCAAGACCCAAAAAATCACAGTCGTATCCAGACTTATATTCCTTACTAAAAATTGTCCACTCGTTATTTTAATGAAAACATGAGTTTTTTTCATTTATTCAAGCAAATCAGCTCTAAATGGTGACTGCAGAGAATTCCGAATCCGTATTTACAAAAGTCCTTCATGCGAAATGTTATTACAAATGCCTGTTGAATTTTATAAAAACCAATTTGCTCAGAATTTTCCGACCAAGACGTGACCTGTGGGGCCTCATAAAAATTCTGCCATGTGAAAAACACGGTCTACAAGTGCTGAAATCGCTAGCACACAAAGCAGCTTTTTAAGAACCGGATGTAAATGTACAAATTAATCATGAGTCTGTTTTGAAATCATTCCATGGTAAATAACCGGAAGTCAAAATAATTGTCCAAAACAACAGTGAAGCCTCATTCACACCGTGTAAATACTAAAGCAATAACTGTATGAGTAATTATTGGATAAATTTCTAAAATTCTTGCCATCTGTTAAAATTAATGACTGTTCATATTGACAAGAGTCTTGGTCTTGGTCTTGGAAAACCAAGACCAAGACTTTGAACCTCAAGACCAAGACCAAGACCTTGAACCTCAAGACCAAGACCAAGACCGAGACCAAGACCTTGGACCTCAAGACCAAGACCAAGACCAAGACTTTTAAAAATGAACTCGAGTGCACTCGAGACCAAGACCTTGGTCTCGAGGACAACAAGACTGAGAGTATTTTAATCCCGAACGTAGGACTGATAGCCGAGCACGCTAACCTCTACACCAGCGCACATAACGACACATTCTTACGTCGGTGCCGTATCTGCCCCACTCATCTTGTCACTGACTGAGCGCCCGTGTATAAGCTGGTTCAATTCGTTGGTGCCGAATAAATTCGAAGATTACGATTACGATTACCTATGTAATATCTTAGAAAAGGCGCTCTGAGGACACCGAACGCAATGACCAATGCTTCTATTTTGGAAATGCAACAATGTAATGTAAGGTCGACGTCATCAGGCATGAAAGCCATTTAACAAGATGTCACTAAACGCTGGAACTCTGAGCCAGTATTCGACACCTTAAAGTTTCATATTTTGATACTATGATTGTTTCAGCTTATATTTTCTACTATATTTTAGACTGTATTTTAGCAGTGCCAGTCCTAAGCACGGTGAAAGGAGGAGGGCGACTCTAATAATCTTTCTTATGACACAGCGTCGTTAAACTTACTACTACTTACTACCATAAATAAAAATTTCGCCACTGCTCGTACTCTGGCAGTGTCAGTCCTTAGCCTGGATAAAGGAGGAGGGCGACGCTGACCATCTTTTTTTACGATACAGCCTTGTTAAGCAGCAACTTAGCCAACCAACCATTATTATATATATTATAAGTGGGTTATGCTAGTCATCTCTGTTATTCGCACAGCTTCGTTAAACAGCAACTCCTGTTGGAAATATTATGTTGATATTATTATTATGTTCAAAAAGGAAGTCGAACTATTCAAAGATATTTTCCGCTATCGATGTCAACGGCCTTTGATGCCATAAGATCTCGTTCAATTCTTGCATCCAATCCAATTTCTGACGCATAGCCACTCACTTAAACCTGTCTAAGGCAACCGTGCCGTAAGATGTCGTCAACTCCGCGGCAACTCTGGTGGTGCCAGTCCGCAGCTGGATAAAGAAAGAAGGAGACGATGATAATCTTCGTTGTAACAGCGTTTGGACTAGCTGCGTTATAATCAATAGCAGGCCCCTGTGCAATGGTTAATATACAGTTGGGTCAATGGTCGGTGAAAACGCTAAATGTCCTAAAACAATGACTAATACTGATAACGTTGCGATCTGCTTAGACACCTTAAAATCGTATCTATCAGTCCCTATATAAATTCATTTTCGGTATATCAGCTTTAGATACCAGGAGCTGCAAATCATTAGGCGCAATACCATTAGCAATGGAACAGTTTATACAACGTGCAAATGAAACCGATACAACATCCAGTATGAGTTTGGCAACCGTAAGATGTTTTCAACAGTAATCACTACTAATAACCTTGCGATCTTTTTCGACACCAGTAGATAGGAATGTTGCTGCCGAGGACAAAACACCTAATCCTAGGTTCAAATCGCCTCCTACTAGGTTGAAAATCGCCTACTAACCTATAGCAATGGATGATGAATCTCCGCCATGTACGAACCTATAGACATGGGGTATAATGCCCCACAAGCCCCTCATAGGGCGACGCCGCATTCGTTGAAACTAACTACGCTGTAAGTAATCGAAGAACGGCAATACGTAAACTAATCCTCGTGATATCATACGATGAAGCATATGACAACAATAGAACAATGAATCTCTTTTACGGGCGAAGAGGCCGGCGTCATAGACCCGAGTGTCGAGGTCGTCCATCCACCGTCGTCTTATATCATTATCATCATCACAAACTTTTTTCTTGTGTATATAAAATGAATGAAAATATTTTCTTAAAACAGCTTAAAGGAACATCACTCCAATATAAAATGGAATACTCGAAGAATACTGTTATTGAACTAAGAAAAATCGCCAAGCAGAGCGGCTTGGCTGGATATACGAGACTGCGGAAAGCGGAGTTGATCGCTAAAATCAAAGCTAACGAGACCCAAACACTAATTCCCTCACATTTTGCACCTTTGCAGGTTGAAACCCCAACACAAGCACCCTTAACAGCACGAAAAGTATACGACAAAACTATGTCGGCGATTAAAACGTGTGCTAAGGTGATTGAAAGGAACATACCTAAGCAACCAATGAAAATCGTAAAGGAGAATTTTGGGGTAATTGAAACAAAGATTACTTCATATTTTAGGAAAATAATTAATAAACCAAAGTTTGAAATTCATCAAACGGCTTCAGCCATCAAAGGCTTCACGAAACAATACACGGTTGAGGGAGCTAAGGGTATCGATGCCACATCTTTTCTTAACACCGTTCAAGCACAGGCGGTCGACTTGTTGTTGAAAAATCGTCAGACAAAGACCAACTTTGTCCTTACCTGCACGATGGAGCGCGTTGACACGAAGACTGGAGAAGCAGATTCCAAAGATTTTCCATTCGTTTCAAGGACTGAGGTGATTCTAGACTCCACCGATGTAAACGAAATTTATTACAACGCGAAAGATAAAATTATTGAGTCGATGGCTGCCTTCCAGATGCGTGGTAGTAACTGGAGACTCAGAGCGGTTCAAAAATTAGAAATCAACACGGTTGTTTATAAACCGCTGAAAGGTAGTTCTTACATTCCACTACCGAAGGAGTTGGTGAGAAAAGAGGCTATAATCAATATGAAGAACGAAGATGAAGAATGTTTCAAGTGGTGTGTAACGAGAGCCTTAAACCCAGTTGATAACCATCCAGAAAGAATTACGAAAGAATTGATCAAGCAGTGTGAGGAACTTAATTGGTCTGGTATCGAATTCCCAGTAGCAGCGGATGCTAACGTGATAAGTAAGTTTGAGAGAAACAATAATGTTAGTATTAATGTTTTTGGTTATGAGAAAGATGTTAACCTGTTCCCACTATATTTATCAAAGCATGAGAACTATCGGTGTGTAGATCTATTACTCATTTCTGATGGAGAAAAGAAGCATTATTGTTGGATAAAGAACTTTAACAGACTGATGGTGGTTCATAGAGAAAACTCATACACTTCAATGCACTATTGTAAAAGATGCTTAACAGGATTTAGTAGAAAAGATTCGCTACACAAACACACCGAGTACTGTTCCCAACACGAGGCGCAAAAGATAGAACTTCCAGAACCGGGAACTATGTTGAGTTTTAAAAATTATTATAGAAAGATGAGGGTCCCCTTTGTAGTTTACGCCGATTTCGAAAGTTTTATTAAACCTATAGACACTTGTCAACCAGATCCTAACACGTCCTACACCAACAAATACCAAAAACACGTTCCAAGTTCTTTCTGTTATTACATAAAATGTTTGGATGATGACTTATATTCGAAAGCCCCCGTAATGTTCACAGCTAAGAACGAAGGCGATGATGTAGCGCAGATATTTATAGACACTCTTATAGACGATATAAAAGATATTTACAAGCGATTTAAATTTCCAAAAGATATGATATTCGGGAAGGAAGACAAGGAGCTATACAACTCGGCTACTGTTTGCCACATTTGCGAAGGTGAACTAGACGATGATCGAGTTCGAGACCACTGTCATTTAACTGGAAAATATAGAGGGGCCGCTCAAAACATTTGTAATCTACGTTATAGAGTCCCTAAGTTTATACCAGTACTGCTACATAATTTATCCGGATACGACAGTCATTTATTCGTAAAGAAACTACGAGGCGATGGTAATGAAAAGATTAACTGCATTCCTTGCAACGAAGAAAAGTACATCTCATTTAGCAGAGAAGTTGTAGTTGATAAGTTTGTGGGTAAAGAAGATAAGGAAGTAGAGGTTAAACGTGAATTACGTTTCATCGATAGTTTTCGATTTATGGCTTCGAGTCTCGACGCTTTATCGAGGAACCTAAGCAAAGACCAGTGTAAAAATATAAGCAAGCACTACTCTGGTAATCAGCTCGATCTCTTGCTTCGAAAAGGAGCGTATCCTTACGATCACGTTGATTCCATCGATCGCCTGAACGAAACAGAACTACCACCGAAGTCGGCATTCTATTCGAGACTTAACGACTCAGACATTAGCGATGAAGACTACAACCATGCACGGGTGGTATGGAATGAATTCGGATTTAAAACGTTTAGAGAATACCACGATTTATATAACCTGTCCGATGTTCTCCTGCTCGCCGACGTGTTTGAGAATTTTAGAGACGTGTGCTGCGAGAACTATGGTCTAGACCCCGCTTGGTATTATACTTCTCCAGGTCTTGCTTGGGACGCCGCATTAAAGTTGACTGGAGTAGAGTTGGAGTTGTTGAGCGATTACGATATGATACTAATGGTTAAACACGGGATAAGAGGCGGTGTTAGTACCATTTCACATCGTTACGGGCAGGCGAACAATAAGTACATGCCCTCGTTTGATGACAGCAAGCCTTCATCATTTATAACCTATTTAGACGCTAACAATTTGTATGGAGGGGCTATGTGTAAGAATCTACCAACTCACGGGTTCCGGTGGATGGGTAATGATGAGCTAAACGACTGGAGATCAACGCCGAGTATATTAGAAGTGGACCTGGAATACCGAAGAGATTTGCACGATCTTCACAACGACTATCCTCTTGCCCCTGAGAATATTACACCCGAATTTTCGACTGTACCTAAACTCATTCCAAACCTGAACGATAAAGTAAAGTACATAGTCCATCACGAAAATTTAAAGCTGTACGAAAGCCTAGGCTTGAAGATAACCAAAATTCATCGTGGAATTAAGTTTGAAGAAAGTGCCTGGCTGAAAACCTATATCGATTTAAATACCAGCCTGAGGACCAGAGCCACCAACGATTTCGAGAAAGACTTTTTCAAACTAATGAATAATAGTGTGTTTGGGAAGACGTGCGAAAATATAGAATCTCGAGTAGACATAAAACTAGTTTCCAGCGAGAAGCAAGCTATAAAACTAGCGGCGAAAACGAGCTACGACACTCGAACTATTTTTGATGAAAACCTAATCGCCATTCATATGAAACGTACGAAACTATATTACAACAAGCCTATATATCTCGGTATGTGTATTTTAGACTTGAGCAAGACGATTATGTTTGATTTCCACTATAATTACATCAAGAAAAAGTACGAAGATAGAGCAAAGTTACTTTTTACGGATACGGATTCTCTAGCTTATGAAATTAAGACCGAAGACTTCTACGCCGATATAGCGCCTGACATTAGAAGCAGGTTCGACACTAGCGACTATCCTAAGGACCATCCATCCGGTATAGAAACTGGTATTAATAAAAAGGTTATAGGTATGTTCAAAGACGAGGCAGCGGGAAAACAGATCGAAGAGTTCGTAGGTTTAAGATCGAAACTGTATTCGTACAAGATGGCTGGAGTAGACCATAAGAAATGTAAAGGTGTTAAGAAGAACGTCGTCAAGAAATCTATCACTCACGAAGATTATAGAGACTGCTTGTTCACCAAACGAGAACAATCGAGAAAGATGAATGTCATTCGATCCCACCTTCACGAAATCTACACCGAAGAAGTCAACAAGGTGGCTCTCTCGGCCGACGATGATAAACGAGTGATTCAGCAAGACGGTGTCCATACTTTAGCATATGGTCATTATTCTCTAATATAAAATGAGCGTTAAACAAATCGATGTCGAAGGCGTAGTTCTTCCAGATCAACCGCTAACGAATTTTGAATTATTGGATGCTGCGAAGAAGCTGAATATTCCGAATTTTAGAGGTGTGTTCTTACGAGACGAGCTGCCGAAGAAACCTAGACGGAATGAGTGTGGGATATTAAACCTAGACGATTCTAATGGGGTAGGCTCTCATTGGTGCAGTTTTTTAAAGAACGGTAACGAGAAAATATATTTCGATAGTTTCGGTCTTCCTCCCCCTACGGAATTAATAAAATATCTACAAAGACCGCTGCTTTACAACAGCGAGCGAATACAAAAAGACGGTCAAGTGTTTTGCGGTCATTTATGTCTGTACGTGTTGAAGAAAACGTGCAACGATGGTTGTAAATTTCAAGAAGTTATAAACGAACTACGTTAAATAATTATATCGTGTATACAAAACATGCCTGTTGATAAATTTGGACGAACTGCTGCTGCGTCAGTTGAAAGAATAGTGACTGGAGGCGTTACGCTGACTCAGGTAAATAATACTTTTGTTAGGTTAGATGGAACGAACGCCTTCACGGGAAATTTAAATATGAACGGTCACGCGATAAAAGGTTTGCCTACAACGAACACTTCGGAAGCAGGAATGGATGAGGCTCTAAGTCGGGGACAAGCCATAGATTTGTTAACGAATCGCGCCGATGTACCGTCCAACGATAATCTAAAAGTGTCTAAAACTGGTGATACCATGACTGGCGACTTACTCTTAAGCATCGGTAGGGAGCTTACGCGGAGGATGGGATGTAAGGATTTGGTTGGAAATAAAGCTTTTATTATATTTTTAGGAAATACAACGAATAAAATAGAAGGTCGATTAAACCAACCGATTATATCGCAATCGACGGATGGATTTCGTTTTAGAATAAATGATGAAACCGTCTTAGAGATGGTTAAGTCAATGGATGGTAATCCTCAGTCTAAAATAAATGTGTACAAGCCCATCTTTATGCATGGTGCTCACATTACAGGCCTACGCGATCCCGGTGGTGATGGCGATGCAGCGACCAAAAAATATGTCGATACGACTGCGGTCGGACCCGCGTTTAGCGTTTACACTATATCTCAACAAGCCATAGTCGCTGCAACTCACACAAGAGTTTCTTTCGATAGAGTAAGATTCAATACCGATAGTAATGATAACAGTACAGGACCGACTCGTTTCACTCCTGGTAAAGCCGGATACTATATCGTTACGACGTTCATAGAATTTTGTAGCGCGAGTAATACCTCTTATGGTAACGTCTTCCTGTATAAAAACGGGGTGCTGCATATGCAAATTGCGGGTGGAGGGGGTACGGGAATTGCGCATAACAATTCAACCGGTAGTACTATAGTTTTTCTAACCGGTACCGATTACCTCGAGATATTAGTTTATTCGTCCATCGCAACAAACATAATAGCTAGAGACTTTTCAGCGGCATTCTTGCGACCTTAGTGATCGCTTATCAGCATAGCTGTAGCGGAGGATGAGGTTGTGTACGATGATTAAGATTTTCAATGAGAATCGTCATTGAAAATTTAAAACAACTCGAACACCTCGAGCTTAAAAACGTCGAAGTCAAAAACCTCGAGCTCAAAAACGTCGCCATCTCCATCTCCGGATACTACTATCAATGCTAGGTCCCATCCCGTCTCCAGCTCCATCTTCTTTTTTGTAAAAGTAAATGTCTTCGTTCGCAATTTCAACTTGCTGCACTCCGGCTCATCGTCTACGCTCAGGTAATATTCTATACCATCCGGCGCTACTGCCGTAATCAGGCAAAAAATACCTTCTGTACCACATAAATATTGCGCCGTTTTAATGGTGTAAACTACGTCTTCTTCTAAAGTTTCGAAACATACAAATTTGCGAGTCTCCATTTTAAGTAGCTAGATAACTTTATGCTGCTCTCCTCACTACTACTGCTCTCCTCACTAACGCTACTCTCCTCACTACTACTGCTCTCCTCACTACTACTACTCTCTTCACTAACACTACTCTCCTCACTACTACTCTCCTCACTGACGCTGCTCTCCTCCTCACTACTACTGCTCTCCTCACTAACGCTGCTCTCCTCCGCACTACTACTCTCCTCCTCACTACTACTGCTCTCCTCACTAACGCTGCTCTCCTCCGCACTACTACTCTCCTCCTCACTACTGCTGCTCTCGTACACCGTAATTGCGTATCTTTCTCTCCAGATTTTACCATTATAAGCCTTCAGCGTGGGGATACAGATTTTAAAAGCCATACTCGCCTTATACAACGATTGGAAGGTGAAGACTATGTTAGTGTTTTTGTCTAGGATTTCAACGCTTATAGGATTATTTCTGATAGTTTTTAAATACTCGTGCTTAGGTAATGCTTGTCTTTTCTCCTTCGTCGGTTCGGGCAATTCTGATTCCGGTAAAATACCCTTCTCAACGAGTATTCTTAGCAGTTCGGGTTTGTTCATATACCTCGACTTTATTCCGTGTTCCTTCATTAACGATTTCAGTTGTAAGAGTTTCATGTTCTTTTTATATTAGAAAATATTTTCTTTAATATACTACGTTCATCTTCTGTCCATCTGATTGGAATTTTAGCAATTTATCCGAAATGACGAGTGCGTAAGCTTCAGTTCCAGCGGGGACGGCGGCATTGAAGGTAGCCTTGATCTGGACGTCTACAACCGACGATTTTAGTCTTTCCGATTGTTTACTTACATCCAAAACGAAAAGCGGGTATAAGTCTTTGTAGTCGGCTGGAGTGATGTTGCTCTGAGTTATCAACTGGTCCATTCCGTAGAACTTTTCGCTAAAAGTCGCGGCATCTCTGTAAGCTCTCGAAAACTGTTGATTCGGGAATGATAGGTTGTAATCGCATGCCGGATATTTGTCCTGGTTCAACATCGCGTACACGTTCTTGATATCGCAATGATCGAAAATTGATGGATTAGCTAGTTGATTACCGCTTCGATTAGTTTGAAATCCAACTATAATGTACCTAGGTTTTTCTGATGCCGTCTTTACGCTAAGTCGCCAGCTAAATGTCGTAGATTGAGGAACCGTTATAGTATCGCAAAAATGGGCTCGATAGGCTACTGGTACCGTTGTCTTCGCTTCGATCGTTTGATACAGCTGCATTCTTTCCATGTCAGACGCAGTAACGTGAGGCATAAACCATGAAATTTTACTAAAGACGACTTTACCCCTCGCCGCCTCAGTAGCCGCATCGTCGGCACCGCGAGCTCTAAAGATAGCGTCGTCGTCCGATTTGCGAACGAGCGTTAGAGTCTGCTTCATACCGTACACGACTTTATCGTAGTCCTCGCAGAATCCAAAAATGTGCTTTAGAGGTACTATGAAGCTGAATGTGCCCTTTGCATCCGGTTTCCGAATGCGATACGATTGTCTTATCGCAAATCCTATGTTATCGGCAATAACGGCAGTCGCCGCGGTGTCTTTAGTCCATAATTGGTTAAGTCCTTGCGCGAGAGCGAAGTCGTTAGGATATTTCAGCAAGCCCAGCATAGTTGTCGCTTGTCCTGGATTAAACACGGTTTCTATTTCTTGACTCGATAGGGTATAGGATATCTGGCTGAAGAGATGCATCAGTCCATTGTTAGCTAAACCCACAGCGTCTGCATTGACGTATGCTGTATTATCCGCTTTTGTCAGTCTACCCTCGAAAAGCAGGTACGACTCGGAGGGGTGGCTGAACAAATCTTGAAGCTCGATATTTATACGAATATCTCCAGCTGTGTTTAGATTCGTTCCAGACTCCGGTTCATAGTCGTGAACTTCGTATTTCTCAATTCCCTCATCTATGAGAGTATTTTCGGTAAATTTTAGAATCTCTGATTGCATGTTTTAATACGGTAAGATGTTTTTTTAAGCCCATTTCATTCCAGATCCGCGCGCCAAATCTCGGATCGATATAGCGCCGCCAGTACCGGACAGTAAATTATTTATATTCATCGAAGGGTGAGGAATTATTAAATTCTGTAACGTTTCCATACTCTTTTGACTAAGCGTTGTATTTTCATAGGGAGGTGCCGACATTTTTGCGGTTGCTTTATCAACCAATCGCTTTCCCATATTAATAGCGAGGGTCTTTCCAGCATCTATAGCCTTTTTACCAATCTCCGTTGCAGCCTCTTTTCCCGCACTTACCGCGGTTGCTGCTACCTGTCTTGCGACGTTTGAGGTTAACATTCTTTTGAAAAATCCTGACATCGTGTCAAATATCCCTGCGCCTCCTACGACGTATCTTTTAGTAAATCTTCTCTTCGTTACGATAATCATTTTATAATTGCATCATTAAATTTTTATAGTATACCTCATCTATCGCTTTTTGTCGACGCAACTCGTCACCGATGCCGACTATCTCGTTTCTCAATCCCGTATTTCCCGCTCTGAAGCTAGCCATTCGTAGTGCTAACATTTCCACTAACGCATCAGGGTCTTGCGGGAGAACAACAACCCCCTTGCCTGTTGGAGCCCGCATCGGCTTAATGATGTTATTATATTTTGAGCCTCTAGACGATCTAGGCTTTTTAGGATTTTTCAGCGTATACAAGGCACCCGTCGATTTAATAATTTCCTCGTACTCATCCAGATCGTTTTGACTGTATATCGTCTCGTCCGGTTTCTTCCTCGTCATCAATTCCCATAACCCAGGAGTCCCCTTGTAGGTGTTATTACCCACCGTTATGTCATCTCCTTCGATCGAGATTTGACTGTTCCCGATGAAAAACCCTCCATCTTTTGAGCGTATTCCAAAGGTCGTATCCGTCTCCTTCTTGTCCGAGGCGTATTCTTTTAAATATTTTGTAGCGATATCACCTAATTCTAAAGTTCTAATATCTGAAACGGGATCGTCCTCGAACGCTTTTATCGACGGATACTGTGGGAATTGAATCGCTTTCAACGACGTCGATATCGATGCTGGCAAAGCACGAAGCGCTTCAGCCGTTAACTTAGAGTTCTCTTTTATCGTACCTAACTCTTTAGATATTCCAGACTGCGAGTCGATTATCGGTTTGTACGCTTTCGTTAATTCCCGCTGAAGAGATACGTCTCCTAATTTCTCGGATAACGAATCTTGTCTAATGTTTTGCTTCAGCTTGAGAAACTTCTCAACTATAAAGTCACGTTTGGCTGGGTCCTCAATTTTTAGAAACGACATTTTTAAGTTGGAAACATAATATTTAAACGTAAATAAACGTTCGTTTTATATTCAATCCGTTTTACCAAAACGCAAAAACGTAAATAAACGTTCGTTTCGTATTCAATCCGTTTTACCAAAACGTTTCGTCGCTTCATCTACGTTGATAGTGGTTTTACTTCTAACCTCTTCCTTCATCTGATTAAATTTCTCGAACTCGCTTAGAATAACGGAATATTCCGAGTCCGAGATCTTATTATCGTCCAGGAATTTCGAAACGAGGTCACTAATCCAATTGAGTTTCCCTTCGGCTATAGTCCTGATCTTTGCGTGTTTTTCTTGCCGGAGCGATAATATTCGGCGGACTTGGGTAGATACCAGAGATAGCGCTCCAGCTCCGGCGGATAAAGATACCACGATGGTAGCGGCGGGTGCGGCAACGACGGTACTTAGAAAAGTTACGCCTAGTACGCCGAGCCCCGAAGATGTAAGGGTTAACAAACCTCCCAGCGCTTCGACTACTTTAACGCTCTTTTGGTATTTTTTACAGATTACGTCTCTCTTTTCTCGTTCTCGTAGGATTTCCTGTTGAATTTCAGATATTTTCTGAAGACGATAGGAGTCTGCTTTGTTCGATTCCATTTTATAATGCCGAAGACTTTTTAAAATGGAATTCAATTTCGTTCGTAATTCACATAACATAACGCGTCTCCTTCGTTTACGACGACCGTTCCGAGGTCGTTAAAATTCTTAATATCTAGTAAAATATCTTCCGCGAACCCAGTAACGGTATCGCTTAGCAGGCGACAACCCGCTTCTATAAATTCTGGATGGAGTGAAACTTTACACGAGCCTTTCATCATTCGGACACCCAAGCCTAATGGTAAAACTACATTTTCTTGCGGTTGAATAGTTATCTCTTCTTGAGCAAAAAACTCCCATCTTAGACCGCCCATTTGTCTTTGCGGTCTATATTTCACATCCCACATACCTTCGCACGCCTGCCACCTGACGGATCTCGGTTGAGTCCTTTTTTCTGGGACATATTTAGGTTTCATCCACCCCATTTTATGAATCGGAAATAGAGACATTTTATATACGATATATTTTTTAAAGCAACAATCCGAGAAGCGGAATGTTCTTAAACGGTGAATCCGGTCCAAATGTAAGTCCTTCCCCATTTACGAACGCATTACCTCTCTTCAGATACAGGCCTTCTCCCATACTGTTTAATCCAGATCCTTGATATGGTTTCAAATATAAGCCCTGCCCTTGGTGCTCTATCTTATAGTTTTTACCTCCAGTATTGAGATATATAGCTCCACCTGAAACTTTGTCGATGATTTTAGAACCAGCTGCTGCGCCTATTCC
The DNA here is from genome assembly GCA_963556255.1 of Allolobophora icterica. Classification (NCBI taxonomy): domain Eukaryota; kingdom Metazoa; phylum Annelida; class Clitellata; order Crassiclitellata; family Lumbricidae; genus Allolobophora; species Allolobophora icterica. The sequence continues at coordinate 62,986,969 of OY744610.1, read as the reverse complement.
CGTTAACGCACCCGTTGCTAAGCTCGGTAATACGCTACCTAGTAGGAATTTACCCGCATTTGCTAGAAACGGTAATATAGCGCCTATAAACCCTCCTTCGACTTTAGCGTTATATATTAATTGGGTTTTACTCATATTTAGAGTCACGCCTTTCCCATCCTGATACGCTTTGGTTAATTTATTGATCTGTGCTTGGGTAAGAGCTAACACGTGCTCTCCGTTTAAATCGTTGTGGGTTAGTTTGATGCTTACGCCGGTTCCCGCTTGTAGCGATCTTTTAAATTTATCTTTTTGTCCTTCCGAAACATTGACTTTGACGTTCGCGTATCGACTCATTTTATATATAACTAGAAAAACTTTAAGCTTCTCTAATATGAAACCGTATCGATAATTCCTCACCTCGCAGATTAATTAGTTTACCATTCTGATCAACGAGAGTCGTCTCCATTGACGAAATAGTGGATAGGGTGATTGGAAGATATATCAAATTTCTAGGCGTTTCGATAATCTTATAACCGGGCCCTACATTCGGGAAGAAGGAATAAATGATATTATCCGTAGTTCCGTTACTATAAGACGCTCCGACGATATCGCTCGTAACCCTCAGACTAGTAACACTCATTATGTCTACTATATTCTCCGATTCTTGGTACCCCGCTGAATAACGCCGGCTATTAAAACCGAGGACTTTCCCGATAGAATTCAACCCTCCAAAATCAACCAGGTAATTTTCAGCTATATGTAAAACAGTTTTCAACGTATTACTGTTTGCGTCTATCTTAATATTGTACGCGTCGTTAACCGTATCGTAATGCTCCGTTTCTTTCATGCTTCTCTGCACGTATTCGTTAATATCGGTAATTTCATAACAGCCTTCGGGGATGTGTATAGTAACCCACGTACTCCCACCATTCGGTGAATACGAAAAGCTGTTGTTATTCGCTCCGATATTCGGGAAGGAAAAATATGATTCTAGGTTGACTAAAGACATCTCGTACCTTTTATCTCTATCGAACTGTATCAGCGGATTGAACCGCGTTCTTATTCTCGAAGTCTTCTCGCTTAATAATATGTAAAACGATGTCTTCGGTTCCGTGTTACGCGCGATCCTTTCGGTATTGTCCGCAATCTTTTGTAGATTCGATTCCATTTTTAACTTAACGAAAGATTTATTTATAGCGGAATGTAGAATTCATCGAAGCCGCATCTATACTTGCCGTTGTTTTTATCACTAGTCTGGTCTATTACTACAAAACCATGACGTTGCTTCCAGGCTCTTTGACATAGTTTCTTAAACTCATCCTTAGACATGTCCGTACTCGCGTGATCTCCGTATATATGATCAATATTTTTCTGGTCTTGCGGAAACAAACAGATAAAGTTTGCATTCTCTCTAATCGTCTGTCGCGGCAATTTAAAATAGTTTTGGGCGAGGTATATGCTGTCAACATTGCTGTGCCTTCCTCGGATGTAGTAGGCCTCGCATAAATTCTGCTTTTCTAGCTGCAAATCATCAAATATCATTAGGTGCTTCTTCTCCGGATCCAAGTCTCGCGGGTCTGGTACGTCTTCGGCCGATTCAAAGAACTTGGAAGATATATCGGATTTCTCATTCAGGTAGTTAGCCATATCCTCAACTACAACTGTTGGTGAAAGATTTTCTTCTATAATCCCGTCTTGGCCGTCGAATAACTCGACTATGAATTCTTTAGGTAGCTTTTCTTCAAATGCTTTTTTCAGGATTTTATACTCTGGTTGAAAGAGAGACCGACCGAATATTTGTAGATTGTTGTAATCTAACCACCCAGGTTTTATAAGTAAGTTCAACAGTAATGTAGTCTTACCACACCCAGACTTTCCTACAATTAATCCCCTTATGCTTCTCGGTAAAAGAGGATTATTGAATCTCTTAGATAACGCGCCGTTCCACGAAAGATTTTCGACTTCCATTTTAAATATATCTCGTTATTCTTAAAAAGGATGTATTGCGTAAAATGCAAAAATCATACTAAAACTGGAAATGCACAGACCGTTATAACGAAGAATGGGAGGTTGATGTTAAGAGGCACGTGCGATGTTTGTGGAAAAATAAAGACGCAGTTCGTGAAAGCGGCACAAGGCGGTGATCTAGTTGGATCTCTAAATTCGGTAACTAGCGGTATTAAGTTGCCTTGGGCTAAATTCCCAGGTGAGATGCATTTACCAGGCCATCAGTTTACAGGACCAGGAACTAGACTAGATTTGCGGTTGAATCCTGATGGAACTCCAAAAGAGTGGTCTAAACCCGTTGATAGGGTTGATAGTGCCGCGTATATTCATGATTTAGCTTACAACCAGCACACTGATACGGCTTCTAGGAATGTCGCTGATAGAACGATGATTAATGATTTGAATAATATTCCTAATCCTAGCTTGCGGGAACGAATAGAGAGGAGCATAGTCAAGCCTATTTTATATACTAAAGCGAGTCTCGGGTTAGGTTTAAAAAAAGCCTAAAATTACAAACCGACCTGAAATGGACCGACGAGCTCGCGGATGAACTACATAAACCAGTAGTAAGGCATTTTAGAAAACGGAAGGTGTACGTTAACGGGATAGATGAGATATGGGCGGTTGATTTAGTAGATATGCAAGCATTCGCTAAATTTAACGATGGCGTGAAATACCTACTAACCGTTATAGACGTGTTTTCCAAGTACGGATGGATCGTGCCATTGAACGATAAGAGTGGGAACTCTACAGCAAGCGGCTTCTTGAAGATACTCGAGAGCGGACGAAAGCCCGTTAAATTATGGGTAGACAAGGAGAAAGAATTCTATAACAAAGACGTAAAGAATGTGCTCGAGCTGTACTCTACCGAGAACGAAGAGAAATCCTGCGTAGTCGAGAGGTGGAACAGGACGATGAAAGATAAAATGTTTAAATACTTTACAGCTAATTCGACGAGAAGATATATCGACGTTTTAGACGGAATGGTTAGTAATTATAACAATACGAGACATTCTTCCATTAAAATGACTCCAGTTAAGGCTAGTATGAAAGCGAATGAAAAGACTGTGTTTATGAATTTATACGGTGAAGAAGTCTCACATCCAGTTGCCCCTACATTCTCGGTAGGTGATAAAGTTAGGATAACTAAAAAGAAGGATATCTTTTCGAAAGGATATCTTCCTAGATGGACGGAGGAAGTTTTTATAGTATCTCAGGTTCAATACACGGATCCTCCAACTTATAAGATTACCGATTCTAATGGTGAGGAGATACAAGGCTCATTCTATGAACAGGAGCTACAGAAGACAACTCAAGAAATATATAGGATCGAAAAAGTGATTAGAAAACGTGGGAAGAAATCACTCGTTAAATGGCTTGGGTACTCGGACTCCTTCAATTCATGGGTAGAAAATGAAGCATTGATGACGTTGTGAAACGATTATTCAAAAATGCTATTATGAAAAAAGTTGTCCCAAACGCTTAGTTTTCCTACTACTTACTCAGACTCATTCAATTCGTGTGTAGACTTAGTGATCATATGATGGTGAATAGGCTAATATCGAAACTTCCTACCAGACTAACGTCATAATTCGTCCTACGTTGTTCTATCTCGTGATGGTGAGTCTACCCGCGTGGGTGTTAAACAAGTGTTTCCCTTTATTCCATAACTCATGATTATGAATGTACCCCCGAACTAGAGTATATAATCATATGGTGTGACCGTGGACCCTGTCACAAATTCAGACAATGTGTGACAGGGTCGTTTTCAAAACGTTTTCAGACGACGCGTGACAGATTTCTGTGAAGAGTTTTGAAAATTTCATACAGAGCCTTACGAACGAAAGATATTAGGAGAAAAGAACACGAGTTGATGATAACATCGCTGATTGAACGAAGCTGCACGACCCGAACTGTTGCTGATGGTTGCTAATCTCTCCATCAAAACAAAACAAGACTGTTTGTGAGACGTCATCAACTGAAACTACTTCTTCGCAAATAACACTGACTGACTATCCATAAAAGCCTAGCATATTTAATTTAAAAATATAACATACCTTATGCTTCAGCACGTTGTGGCTGCTTAAGACGGCGATGAAAACATTACTCCCGTTACTATTATATTATATCGCTTGTTAAAACAGCATCCAACGCTCGATGAATGCCTACAGAACACTTTATAAATCTAACAGAATTCGTAAAAGCATCGTTGTGTTTTGATTACAACGGGTATCTCATATGGTTGGATGGATGGATGGGTGGATGAATGATGGACGGATGGATGAGGCATAATGCTATTAGGTCATGTTCACTATGGTTGAGACTAATAATACGAGAGACTTTGCCTGAGGCAATCTAGGCGTCTCTCCGTTACATGGCTCAATTTTCTGTCTCGCTGCAACGGAGAGACATAGCAGCCATTGTTCATTAATTAGTGTATTACGACGACGACATATAGAGACGGTATTGTCTCAACCATTGAGCGCGTGATACTACAGGGATTTCCAACGGGGGCGACGTCTATAAGCTGCATGCTCGTAGGATTAGTTTACGTATTGCAGTTCTTCGATTGCTTACAGCGTAGTTAGTTTCAACGAATGCGGCGTCGCCCTATGAGGGGCTTGTGGGGCATTATACCCCATGTCTATAGGTTCGTACATGGCGGAGATTCATCATCCATTGCTATAGGTTAGTAGGCGATTTTCAACCTAGTAGGAGGCGATTTGAACCTAGGATTAGGTGTTTTGTCCTCGGCAGCAACATTCCTATCTACTGACACCTTTATATCGCTTTTCACGTTCGTCGATAGTGCCAGGTAGTGCCAGTCACATCATGGTCACATCAAGTTAAATCTTAGTCAGGACTCCGTCACAACAATCTGGTCAAAATCCGAGAGGTTAGAGAAACCGGAAATCATGGTTTGATCATGCTAAGTTCAAATAGAAGAGGCTTAGCTTTAAACCTGAGCGACGATATTGTTGACCGGTGTTTACCGCTTTCTCTTCCGTTTACCAATGATAAATAGCTAAGTCTATATTATTTAAAATAATCGATTTAAAGATGTCTGAACTGAGTCGAATAGAATACATAACGCCACATTGTTTAGCGACATCTGGCGTTGACGTCGACCATGCGTTACGCGAAATTAAGTGGTTTCAATTGATCAGCGATTATAATTATTATTCCAAAAGTTCAACGACATCTTATGTCTGCAACGATGAAATCACAAATACCTAAATGGTCTGAAGTATAATATTATGTAGTGGTGAAAAAAATTAATTTAAAGGTATCTAAAATTTTGATGTCGAATCATAAAATCTAGATTGAAATTGTTAACGACATCTTGCGTTGACCTCAGCAGTTCGTTTTTACCTCGATAAATCGTTTTATTGACTCGCCCAAAGTTATCCATCACCGATTGAACGAAAATATTATACTTATAATTATATAGGTTAATAAACAACTAATTTAAAGGTGTGTAAACTGAGCCTAGTATAATCTATAGCATGAAATTGTTTAGTTGATGTTCACAATACGTTAAACAAAATTAAGTTGTTTTTTTTATCTAATTGCAAGAGAAACACAAAATATTGAAACGTTGAGCGAAAATTGGAAATATAGTACCACATGAACAACTATTAAGGCTAACGCAGTCAAAATATACGAGTTGATGTGCTTCAGAAGGGGGTGGACCGAGAGTTAACAGACATTGCCCCGTTTAAATGGATTTATTTAATCGTAAATGCAACGACTTTGATTTCTTGATTAAAATTAAGATTTTAAGAAGTTTCTCCGCTTCAGTTTAGCATATACTTGATTTTTCATTGAGTCAAATGGAAATTCCTGGAAAAGTTTCACTGTTGACTATAAACGTTGTAGTCGATGTAAGTTCGTGTAGCATATCGGTGAGAAAAGTCACAAATGCAATTAAGATAAACGACTGATTAATTAAGATAAGAAACTGAGATGAAGAACAATAGGATAGAATATCGGAAGCGATTGTATTACGTTGGCATCGAACATACTTATAAATTTCTAAACATGTCTAACAACAGAATGTTTGACGAAAGCACAAAGTACATGTATATTAAACCTGATGTAATCGATTTAAAGGTGTCTAAACATAGCCTAAGATAATCTGTAGCGTTAAAATGTTTAGCGCCATCTAGCGGCTGCCAGGGTCGAGTACGTCGACTTTCAGTTATAATTATTATTTAAAAGTTTACCCAATTAAGGGCAGCTGTAACTTACCCGTTTATGTCTTCATTCAAAACTTCTGTACAATAAAATTGTCACTGAAGTTGCTTTGGTTACTGCAGTGAGCATCAAATGTCACCTAGCTACTGAATGAAAAAGAAATATAGTTATATAGAATCGGAAAGAAACGATTTAAAGGTGTTTAAGCATAATTTTGCAATTGTACTATAATTCAGCATTTAACGACACCATGTTGTTGCCAGGGTCGTTGATTTCGACTTGACGCTACCTTACCTCTATAATAGTATTGATGATGATGATGATGATGATGATGATGATGATGATGATGATGATGATGATGATGATGATGATGATGATGATGATGATAATGATGAAGATGATGATGATGATGACGATGATGATGATGCTGATGATGATGATGTTGATGATGATGATGATGATGATGATGATGATGATGATGATGATGATGATGATGATGATGATGATGATGATGATGATGATGATGATGATGATGATGATGATGATGATGATAATAATAATAATGTGGCGGAAGTGGGCTGAGTAAAGTTTTCCATAATGACCCAACCCAGTTTTCAATTCCCTGCCTCTTATTCCGTGGGGGTAAGGCTTCCCATAGCCAAGCGGAAGACTGAGAACTGGTTCTATCCTTTATTATGGAATCAAGTAAAGATCGACAACCCTTCGATACAACTTAAAATTAGTAGAATGTATGCAGTTCCTCAATCCTGAAGAATGTAGCTGAAGAATTCTACGCTAACGGAGCGCAGAAAAGCGTACATAACTGAAGGATGTGGTTCTGACGACATAGGCAATGAAGACAACGAAGTAAGTTTTTAGACAGCGCAAAAGACGACGTGAATACTTCGACGGAGTACAGTAACGGATGCAAAGCGCTTTCCCTCCAACAGACTGACACACATCGAGTTCTTCTTCTGACCGTTCTCTTTCTGCCGACAAGTACAGTTCTCCTCGTTTTCGTGGTAAGGCGATTGTGTTACGTTGTATGGTCGTAAGGATCGGTGCAACGTCGTATCAACAGTAATTACTACGAATAACGTTGCGATCTACTTAGACACCTTAAAATCACTAACGCAATATGCTATATAAACTTCATTTTCAGTTTTCGCGGAATATTATTCGATCTGTTGCTGAACCCTTTTAGTGTAGCCGTGGACAAAATATTAAGGTACTATCGATCTCATTTAAGTTCTCAATTCAGATGCTTTATTGATCATCAACATGCATGTATTTATTTTGCATTTTGTTGCAATAGTTCATGGGTGTCAACGGGTAAAGTCAAAACGAGCAAAATTGTTCTGCTGGCAAGTTCGCCCTATTCTCATTAATTTTCTATATCCATACCCAGTAACACTGACCATCAAAGTATGAATCGAAACTAGAAAAGAAAATCATCTTGCATGGAAATGTGCAAGGTGATGCATTTGCAGTTTTGCATAGAAATTGATAAAATATACAATATCAACCATTCACCACATGTTACACACATACAGTAATTCCAACAAATACCGTTTTAACTGTTTTTTAAATGGTGTACACTATGCATGGAAAATAACTCAGTGGACAAGGAATTCCATAGAGTTGACCCACGAACCAAAACAGAAGACTGTCTTCTATTTGTGCGTATACATGTGTGATATTTACTACAGGATCTAGTACATATTTACTGCAGGATCCAGTATATATAGCGATCATGTATTTCCAGGTTCAGCTGAAAAATACCTAAGAAATTTTACAGGGAACAAGGTTCCTTTGAAATCTAAACAAAATATACAAATCTGCAGTTCATTAATCCAGCCAAATGGCCATATTAATAGACTGAAAAACAAGGTCTGAGTACTGTATCCATAGGGCAGTTTACAGCGTGCTTATAGCGCGCTTTTGTAGAATTACAATGGAAAAGTTTTACACCGCTAGATGTCCTTCAATAGTGAATACTACTGATAAAGTTGCGATCTTCGACACCTTTAAATCGCTTCTCATGAAGCTATATATAAAAATCGCTTTCCTGTTCGAATTTTAATTTTCTCGAGACTCTTAAATTTTTAATCAACGTCTAATAACGCGAAAGGTTATGCAAATATTCTTTTACAATTTTTGTACTTACAACATCTGTGTGTTCTTTCCATGTTAGATGCTCATCAATGTAAACTCCTAAGAATTTCGCTCAAGTCACCTGTTCAAAGTAATGTTATCAATACTATGTCGAGGCTACAAATAGGGATTAATATAAAGTTCGCAAATATTATAAACTGAAGCATCGATGAAGCGCAGGTCATGTTATTAATATTCAAAAAAAATAAGAATAGGCAACATTGTGCAACACCTGTTTGTTGTGAAAGGTAGCCTCGCTACAGTAGGACACATATTGCAACAACCAATCAAGAGATGTCTAAGCTGAGTCCAGATGTTATCTATATATATAGTTTCCTTATATGTAAATTTGTCCGTCGTAGGACGCTACATCACAAACGGCTTCTGTTCTATTGTGAAACCGTTTGTGACGTCAGTACTGCATGCCGTCTTGACGACGGCGGTCTTGACGACGACGGTCTTGACGACACATATAGGCCTATAATATGACGTCATAATATGACGGGTTAATACTCTACCACTATATACTGCCGTCATGATTATGACGGGAAAATACACTAGTGTAGTACTAAATTGTTTAGACGTCAATGGAAATTTGATCTAATGTGATGATCGAACAATATAAAATTTATAGGATCAGAGAGAAATAATCTAAAGGTGTCTAAAATGAACCTCGCATGAAAATTTTATATCTATTTATTATATATGGATCATTGACATCTTGCGTTTACCTCGACCGCACGTTTAAAGACCCTATGTGAGTGATTACCAGCAATTGAACGAAAATGTGAAATATATAGAACCAGAAACATCTAATTTAAAGGTGTCTAAAAATAAGCCTAATATAGTATGTAACCTTAAATTGTTTAACGACAGCTTGTGTTGACCTCGACCATACGTTAAACAAAATTAAGTTGCTTTTTAAATCGATTTTCCATTGAAACACACGAAGTTGAAACAACTGAGCGAAAATGGGAAATATATATTGTTAGAAACAATGATTTAATTACGACATTAACCATTATTAATGCTAATGAAGGTACAGTTTGCGAACTGAGATGCTTCATATTGGAGAGGACTGAGAATTCACTAACACTGATTAGTTAAAATGCACTCAGTTAATCTTTAATGCAACGAGTCTGATTTCTTGATTAAAATTAAGATGCTTCAAACTTTCTCCGGTTCAGTTTACTTGATTTTTCACTGGAAAACATTTGATTTGGTACGTTTTTGGTATATTCAAGAACATGTAGGAAATCGGAAAAAAGAAAAAGATGCAATTGAGATAGGCGACTGATTAATGAAGATGAAGAAATTGAAACGAAAACAATTATCATAATTATGATAAGATTTCTGAAACGATTCAATCTGCTTGTATTACGTAAACGCGTGTACACGCGCATCATATAAAAGCGGAAATGATGGTGTTCAACGACACTTGCGTCTGGCAGAAACGTTAACATCCACAATGTATTAAGAAAATTTTAATTTATCGAAGTATGACGAGAAGCAATGGTCGAAAATGATAAAAAAAAATAGTCATACCGTAAAAAATATCCGAATTAAATGTTTCTCAACTGAGCTTTATTAAATTCGTAGAGTTACCGCTTAACGACATCTTGCAGCTGCCATGTCCGTTGACATCGCCTATAAAATAGAGTTTGAAATGTGGTGTTTGATGAAAACGTGAAGTATATGATACCTGATATAATCGATTTAAAGATGTCTCAACTGAGTCAACTGTCAGCGTAAATACTAATGTTCTGGGTTACCTGCTTGGTGGGGCTTACGAGTCGGAGCGAACGAAACCGTTTTGAGGCTATTGTTCGTCGCCTCATGCGCTACCATTACCTTCCGGATGATAATCCTACTTTTGAGCAGCTGTGTCTCAGATCTGACTCTTCCCTCTTCTCAGCAATCTTGGTGGATGAGGGGCACATTTTGCATGACCTGCTCCCGCCGATTAAGCCCTCCGTCTATTCACTGCGCCCCAGGGTACACAATAGAATTATACCTAATGCTGACTATTTAGCTCGTAAAACCTTTGTCATTCGAATGTTATATGCTTAAATTAATATTATGAACTATGTACACCAAAATCCGGTTAGCAGTTGGTTTTGAATAAAGGATATACTTACTTACTTTTACTATCAAGTACAGTTTAAACTCTTTTTAATCATAAAAGCTTGGTTTGGTAAGTTGATGTTTAACGATGCTGTGTCATAACAGAGATAATTAGCGTCATCCTCGTACTATGTCCACGCTCTTGACTGACACTGCTAGAGCACAGACAGGGTTGTCCAAATCAACGCTGAGTAGTAATGGTTTCCAGTGTTAAACGACAGCTACCAAATAAATAGCGAAAACTCAGTGACAACTCTTATATATAGCCAGTGGCAGTCTTAAACGAGGTGTGTAAGAAAGTATCATACTACTAAATACTAAATAACAATGATGATTTTGCGTCATGCGCCTTCTTTATCCGCATGCATATGAATATGGGTGGCTATTCGTCTCCCTCGTCGCCTGATCATCCCACTGACAGTGTATACTCATTATAGCTGAGTAAGCTATGGGGCGCTGGTGGAGTCGAAATTCCTAAACATGTTTGTACCGTGTTAGGGATACGAACCTCCGAACGTACGCCTAACAGCCGAGCACGCAACAACACATTCTTATGTCGGTGCCGCATCTGCACCAATGATCTTGTCATTGACTGAGCGACCGTGAATAAGCTGGTTCCTTTAGTTGGCGCTGAAAAAATTCGAAGATTACGATTACGATTACGCACATACGTAATCCCTTTAAAAATGTTCGCACGGTACTCTTCTCACTCCTCCGTCAGGTGTGCACCAACGATGAGGCCTTAACATGACGTTTCCACATCGTTCTGTCCCTGGTTTTAACGATGGCATCCCTCATGTTCAAGCTCTGTGCCCTTAAATCCTCGTTTCCACAACTAAGCAATTTATAGTTGAGCTGTAATATGCCAAACTAATTTCTGTCGACGTCAACAGTCTTCGTTGCTATTAGTATAAGGTGTCGTTAAACTTTGGATCATCCTCATCCACAATTAAGCTGGTAGGGCCAATCCTAAGTCTTTAGAAAGGAGGAGGGTGACGCTAATAATCGTTGTTATTGCACAGTTTCGTTAAACAGTAACTAATCAACCAATCACAACTAAGCCAAAATAACTTCTGTCGATGTCGTTAAACAGACAGATGAAAGCGGAAGCTCAACATCGAGAGGAATGGCGCCGTTGGACATACGAACCTGCATAAGGGCAGAGAACCAAAGAAGAAGAAGAAGAAGAAGAAGAAGAAGAAGAAGAAGAAGAAGAAGAAGAAGAAGAAGAAGAAGAAGAAGAAGAAGAAGAAGAAGAAGAAGAAGAAGAAGAAGAAGAAGAAGAAGAAGAAGAAGAAGAAGAAGAAGAAGAAGAAGAAGAAGAAGAAGAAGAAGAAGAAGAAGAAGAAGAAGAAGAAGAAGAAGAAGAAGAAGAAGAAGAAGAAGAAGAAGAAGAAGAAGAAGAAGAAGAAGAAGAAGAGAAGAAGAAGAAGAAGAAGAAGAAGAAGAAGAAGAAGAAGAAGAAGAAGAAGAAGAAGAAGAAGAAGAAGAAGAAGAAGAAGAAGAAGAAGAAGAAGAAGAAGAAGAAGAAGAAGAAGAAGAAGAAGAAGAAGAAGAAGAAGAAGAAGAAGAAGAAGAAGAAGAAGAAGAAGAAGAAGAAGAAGAAGAAGAAGAAGTTGTTAAACACAGGATCCTTTGAGTTTATATCGCTTCTCGGCCGTTTGGCTAAGATCAAGGTGTTTGGTATATTATGAAGAATGTATCTGTCAAAATATGATATCATAGAAAACGCCACTGCCCGCAATTTCTGATCGTTCCAATCTGAAGCCTGGAAAAAGAGAGAGATTGATGCTAATCCTCTTTGTGGTTGACACAGTTTCGTTGAACAGAAACTCTTACTGTCATTATCATGTTGAAATAATCATGTTAAAAAGAAAGTCTAACTATTCAAAGATAGTTTCTCCTCTCTTGGTCAAGGGCCTTTGATGTCATAAGATCTCTTTCAGTTCTTGTATCTAATTCAATTTCCGACGTATAGCCACTCACTGAAATCTTCCCAAGGCAGCCGTAAGATGTCGTTAACTCTGCCACCACCCAGATGGTGCCAGTCCGCAGCTGGATAAAGAAGGAGGGCGACGCTGATAATCTTCGTTGTAACAGCGTTTTTACTGGCTAGGTAATCAGTAGCATTAAAAGTATGTAGTGGCTAATATGTATACAGTAGGATCAATGGTCGGGGTAAACGCAACATGTCCTAAGACAGTGATTACTACTGATAACGTTGAGATCCAGTTAGACACCTTGAAATCATGCAACTCTTGTTCTAGATAAGAATAATTTTCTTTCTTATTTACTTATTAAACACGTGTACACACGCACCACGTAAAAACAGACAGGATTATGAATTCGCAAGAGTCCTGACAATAATATTAGCGATCATTATCTTTGACATCGACCATGGATTTAAATTTCGAAAGATCATGTTAGTGTTACAACTACCCAGTAAACAAAACGCGAAGTACATAATAATTGAACTAATAGATTTAAAGGTGTCTAACTGAGACAAAACTTTATAAGCGTCTGTGTTTTACGCCATCTAGCGGTTGCCAGAGTCGATTAAGTCGACTTTCAGTTAACAAAGCGTGTATCTTTTTATAATTCGTTGCAAGATGAGGAATAGATGTGGATGGAATCAGTACTTCGTACTTTCCGGTGTTTAGCGACATCTTATGGATACCAGGGGAACTACTCCATGGAGACAGTAGCTTTCATTACAAGTGTTCATACTAAGTGTTATTTTGACGTGAAATGTAATTTTGACATGAGACTCTTATTCTACTTTTGAATTTTCAACAAGTTACCAGACAAAACAGTTCATCTAGCTAATCTATCCAGCGAAGGAATAGAATATATATACGTCTGGAGAAATCGCAATAAAGGTGTATAAATAAGCACGTATAACAATTCGTAGCTTTAAAGAGCAACGACATCTAGCAGCTGTCAGGATCGTTGACGTCAACGTTACTTACCATTTTTAACACTTACTTGACTAAGATCTGCCCAATGTACACGGATTATCCACAAACCAACCAACTATATAATATTATGCTTGGCTAAACATTGAGTTACATATAGCTTTTTCGGCCTTTGGCTAAGATCACAGTGTTTTATATTATTATAAAGAGGGTGTCTGTTAAAATATAAATTTGTAGAAAACGCCACTGCCCGCAATCTGTTAGTGTTAGTACGAAGCCTGGAAAAAGAAAAAGGTTAATGCTAAATATTATGTTGAAATTATTAAGTTAAAAAGGAAGTAGAACTGTTCAAACATGTTTTCTGCTATCGACATTAACGGTCTTTGATGTAATAAGATCTCGTTAAATTCTTGCATACAATCCAATTTCTTTCGTACAGCCACCCACTAGAATCTCTCTAAGGCAGCCGTAAAATGTCATAAACTTCGCCACTACTCCGGTGGTGCCAGTCCGCAGCTTGATAAAGAAGGAGGGCGACGCTGATAATCTTTGCTGTAATATAAGGCAAGATTAACGGTTTTGGCAACCGCAAGATGTCCTTCCATTGTGATTTCTGCTGATAAATTTGAAATCTGTTTAGACACCTTAAAATCGCTAATAAAGGTCGCTATATAAACTTAATGTTCGGTAACCTAAGTTGGATTTTGAGGTCATTACGCAGAACTGTCGATTTCAATTCAATTTTGTTCTCAGTTCATAATATATGATTTCATGTAACACTAACCATCGAAGCATGAATCGAGATTAGTAAAGAAAATGTGCCAGGGTGCAGAAATATACAAGATGATGCGTGGGCAGTAGTGCATACAGATTTATGAATTATACATATATAACCATTCATCTTATGTTACACAGTGATTCCACTATGCATACAGATTTATGAATTATACATATACAACCATTCATCTTATGTGACACAGTGATTTCACTATGTAGAAAACTTAACTCAGTAGACAAGAATTTCCATAGAGTTGGCCCACGAACCAAAACAGAAAACTGCCTTATATTTGTGTGAGCGTAACATGTGTGATATTTACAGCAAGTGGAGGGAATAGAAGAATGGTATCACTCTAGCCTGAAGAGCATTAGGTCTTGAAAAGTCGTCGTTCGATACCCGTAAACCCTCTCTAGGTTGACTAACCCTTCCACTCCCTAGGGGACAGCAAAAAATGAACGGACGCCTTACATAAGGCTGCCAACAGTGGCGTAGCAATGTGTTGTGCAGGTTGTGCAATGCACAAGGGCCCGCGACGGTCAGAAGGGCCCCTGGCAGCGACTATAGTCATTTTTACCCTAAAATGTAAGTCTACATGTACAGCAAGTTAGCAACAGCGTACTCAGTACTGCGCACTCAAATGACTCGACTCAATAGTTTTATTGGCTGACTGAACCTGGAATGTCCAAATGCATGATTTAGTACACAACCGGTGTGCCACAAATTTTTTTTTACTCTATACAGTCTTTGGACGGAAGTTATTTTACTGACATATAAATATATTGATGTCATGACCGACGGCGACATGCTTAAGATATAGAGAGCTTTTCTATAATTAAATACGAAGTACAATGTCAGAAGAGCGGCTGAGCGACTTGGCAATGTTGTCAATAGAAAATGAACATGCCAGATAGCTTGACACTTCAAAGGTGGTAGTTATGTTTGCTCAAGAGATGGCGAACGTTTTAACTTTGTGGAACTTGACTTTGTTTGTGGAGAGACAGTGTGGGTAGTCAACGCTTGGTTTGGTCAGAAACTGTTTAACGATACTGTGTCACAACAGAGATGTTAGAGTCACCCTCCTTCTTTGTCCATGCTTTGGACTGGCACTACCGGTGTTTAGCGACATCTACCTTAAGAAAGATACGTGCCACAGAGCGAGAATTGGATCCAGAGTTTAACGACATCTTTTGGCAACAAACAAACCAAACCACTAGATGTCACTTGACGTCTTACCCTTAGTATGGCAGAATACAAGGGGGGATGGACGTATCCAGAGTTTAACGACATGGCATAATACAAATAAGGTTCGAGAAGGCTCAAAATGTTACTCATCGACTATCGTGTCCTGCACCTCTAAGGCGTGATAAATTGTGATAAAGCGTCTCTGATGGTTGGTTAGTTGCTGTTTGACGACACTGTGTGATAACAAAGATCACTGGCGTCGCCCTCCTCCTTTATCCCAGCTTGGAACTTGCACTGCCAGAGTACGAGCAGTGGCAGAGTTAACCCTCAGGCTACCAAGGTTTTTTTGCGACATCGGCTACCAAGGGGGGGGTGGTTACCACCCCCCCCCGGAATTTCGTGTTTGGTTTAAGATATCATATCATGTAATACAGCATTTGATTCAGCATTCATTTCTGAAAAGAATGGTATATTTAGTTGTAAAATATATGAATGCATCTCGAAATTATATAGTTTTTAACAAAGGCACCGGTCCATTTAACGATATCTGATATTATCGCACACAATTTGTACTATTGATCAATTAATATTATGACGTAAGGCCCTACATCGACACGCAAGACTTATATATATATATATATATATATATATATATATATATATATATATATATATATATATATATATATATATATATATATATATATATATATATGCACACACATTATTACCGGTATATGTGTGTGTATATGTTACAGGGAATGTGTATTTTCAGGGAATATGTATATTCCCTGAAAATTTCAGGGTATATGTATATTCCCTGATTCACTCAGGGAATGTATACATTCCCTGAAAAAACCAGGGTATATACATATTCCCTGAAATCTTCAAGTGATTTCTATACACATTCCCTGAAAGCTTTCAAAGACACAGCGACATAAAGTCAACAGTAGGCCTAGTGCTTAGCTAGGGTTATAATTGATCTTGAGTTTTTATCCAAGCTTGGGAAATGGAGGTTTTCCTGGACCTTGGTTTTTTCTTTGGCTTTTCTTGTTTTATTTAAACCCTGTTTTAAAATTCATTTAATAAATTTTTTAAACGGTCTGGATGGTCGAGGTCAATAAATAAATGGCGCAATATGCATCCTATACTAGTTTATTTATATTTAAAATATTACTAGTCGAAAGACTAAAGGAGACTGCAGACTAAGACTGAACTGTTTTGGAAGTTTTCTGGAAGTAAACTGTTGCCCTTTTCAAAACTTAGGAAATTATTTTTTGAGTTTCATAGTCCGATTTCCCGGAGGACAAACCAAATCAAAGGGGGTTTCCAGAGAGTAGTCCAAAAGAGGTCCAAGTCCGATTTCCAGGGTACCAGATCAGGGGGTTTCCAGAGAGTGGTCCAAAAGAGGTCCAAGTCCGATTTCCAGGAGGCCAAACCAAATCAAAGGGGTTTCCAGAGAGTAGTCCAAAAGAGATCCATGTCCGATTTCCAGAGTACCAGATTAGGTGAGGCAGAGCAGCTGTCAAGGCGGGTGTCGTTTACGGCGAGCATAATTGGAAGGCGGAGTATCAGATGAGTCAGAGTAGGAGTATTTGAAAAGGTGAGACTACAGTTTTGAGTGGAAACCGATGGCTAGGGTTTTCTTTGGTTATTTTCATGTTCTAGCTTAGGTTTTTCATTTTTCAACAGTGATAACACTGATTACTACTAAAACCTTTCTTCTATGAAGTGAGATGTTGTTTATTCTGAAGATTTGATCCTATATTTACGTAGGGCCTACAGTATTTGATCCTATATTTACGTACAGTATTTGAAAAGGTGAGACCTCAGTTTTGAGTGGAAACCGATGGCTAGGGTTTTCTTTGGTTATTTTCATGTTCTAGCTTAGGTTTTTCATTTTTCAACAGTGATAACACTGATTACTACTAAAACCTTTCTTCTATGAAGTGAGATGTTGTTTATTCTGAAGATTTGATCCTATATTTACGTAGGGCCTACAGTATTTGATCCTATATTTACGTACAGTATTTGAAAAGGTGAGACCTCAGTTTTGAGTGGAAACCGATGGCTAGGGTTTTCTTTGGTTATTTTCATGTTCTAGCTTAGGTTTTTCATTTTTCAACAGTGATAACACTGATTACTACTAAAACCTTTCTTCTATGAAGTGAGATGTTGTTTATTCTGAAGATTTGATCCTATATTTACGTACAGTTATTGAACAATGGGCGTCTGCGCATCAAAGGAGGTACTAGTGATAGAACCTTCCAATTAGCGACCAATTATAACCCTAGCTAAGCACTAGGCCTACTGTTGACTTTATGTCGCTGTGTCTTTGAAAGCTTTCAGGGAATGTGTATAGAAATCACTTGAAGATTTCAGGGAATATGTATATACCCTGGTTTTTTCAGGGAATGTATACATTCCCTGAGTGAATCAGGGAATATACATATACCCTGAAATTTTCAGGGAATATACATATTCCCTGAAAATACACATTCCCTGTAACATATATATATATGCCCATAGACAATTACGATTGTTACGTAAATACCTGGACAAAAATATATAAATGATGTGGGTTTTGAAAATGAACTATGTATCCAAGAATATTCTAAATATAATAAATATAATGAGGCTTAATTTTCGACAATACAAACTATTCCAAAGTCTGTTTTAGTTACAGGCAAAACCTAAAGGTGTGCAGCTATATCAACATGAAACAAGAAATTATGTAATTTTTCCCGGCAGTCAAATACGTCAGTGGTCCTTGCAGTTGTTGCAAGTTACTTTCATTGTTTTGTGCGAATGCTTCCTGCAAACCGGCTTCTTGAACACTTCACAGCACTACTTTACTCTGTTAGTATTCTGCTTCAACTGTTTATAGCCCTTCCCCATACCCAACCATATCGGTTTACGTTGTGATATTGCATCAGTGATTTTCACACTGAAAAAGCGTATTATTATTCATTATGATCACTTCCGGTTATCAAAAGACAAATAACTAAGCAAGTAAATATAACCCTAAATTCCCTCTAAAGAATGGCATAGTTGTTTCTCTTCCAGAAAGAATAATGAATACCTTTATAGTCGACAACAGCTAACAGCTGACGAGAGAAATTCCTGATTTCATAAGTGGTACCTAGGCTATATCGGGTATAACTTTTTTATGGCGTGGGATATCATCATGACTTTTACCTCAAAATTTGCGCAAATGGACCCCCTACAGCTACCTAAAATGTCAAAATTATATTCCATGTGCAAAAAAAAGTTTTTCCAGAAAAACGTAGGGGGGGTGGTAACCACCCCCCCCCTTGGTAGCCCGAGGGTTAACCATCTCTGAACTAGAGAATAAAATGGCTTTTGTGATAAAATGAGAAACATATAGCTTATTAAAATCCGAGATAAAGGTGTCTAAACTGACCCTCATATAATTCGTAGTTTTAGTGTGCAACGACATCTTGTGGCAGCCTGGCCGTCGATATCAATGTAATTAATCATCCCAGTTTAATGCGTACATTTATAAGGCACCGATCAAACGAAGATGATTAGAATATATAGCACAAGTTTAACCTGATTTGAAGGTGTCCATTGAAAGCGGAGCCTGACGTTAATACAGAAGCGGCCATTGGTATGAAGTATTAGCGTCTTCGCGTCTTCATTTTCTTTGCTTCGGCATATGAGGACGGATGGCCATTCGTGTCAGCCTGATCTTTCCACTGACAGTGTACGATCAATGTATTCATTATAGAACAGTTGGATAGGTGGCGCTAGTGAAGTCGAAATTCCAAAGGAGGTTTCTCCTTGCCGGGGATTTGAACCCCTAAAATAGGACTGACAGCCAAACACGCTAGACATTTACTGAGCGCCTGTGATTAAGCTAGTTCCTTTCGTGATTAAGTGTGTTGGCGCCGAATAAATTCAAAGATTACGATAACGAACCAATGTACTCTCTTAGAAAATACTAGCGTAGTACACCCAACGCAATGACCAAAGTTTCTATTTAGGAAATGCAATAATGTAGTGCAAGGTCGACATCAGTGACCTTGGCAGCCACAAGATGTCGCTAATCGCTGCAGTGTTTTCGGTCTCATTAGATACCTTAAACTTACATATTTTGATGCTATAATGACTTTTGCTTCATCTTACGTTTATCTAATAATCTTACTTCTTACGTTTCTTACGTTTCTTACGTTTCTTACGTTTATCTAATAATCTTACTTCATCTTACGTTTATCTAATAATTAATAAAACTTATAGTTGAATGTGTTAGATACCTGAACAATTTCTTTAAAAAAAGGAACTTGGTATAACCATATGTTTCATTTAATGTGCATGATGTATGTGAAATTTATTACTATTTCATTCATAATATGATTGTAGTGGCAGATATTGAACTGAGGAATAAGAAATAATCAATTAAATATTTCAAAGATAAAATAAGAATATAATGTCATAATTATAATTATATGTACTGTGCATCTGAAGTTGTTTAAATATTTCTTGCGAGTGACAATAGTTGGGAAGTACTGTTTAATTTGTATCAAAACAGTTTAGAGCTATGTGTTTTATAAATAACATTAGATATATTGCTTTAAATGATGTGACATTATTGATATTGTAAGCTTATGTTTGACACCTTTAAATGGTGTCTTTCGGACACTATAAGTTTATCGTTTTCTGTAAACTGTATTTCTAAATTGTCGTCAACGGCCTTTGGTGTCATAAGACGACGTTAAACTGTGGAATAATAATAATACGTTTATCTCCGCTGTACCTTATACGAAACGTTTTGGTGTTCTATAAGTAGCGATTGAACGAAAATGTGAAATATATAGAATATGAAGAAACTAATTTAAAGGTGTTTAAGATGAGCTACTATAATACGTAGCACGATATTCTTTAACAACATCTTGTGCTGAAGTCAACCATACATAACTGCACGAGAAACACAGAAAGTTGAAACAACGACTGAGGGAAAATGAGAAATATAAAGGGTCAGAAAAAATTATTTAATTTTATGCTATTAACCACTATTAATGGCTATGAAAGCCACCATGTACGAGATGAGATGCAGTTACGTCTCAACACAAACTTGCTCGTTTGAACAACAAAATAAATCAAATACTGTCGTTCTCGTTTTTCACATATTAAATTGCCAAAGAAATTGAAAGTTAAATTAAGTTTAGGTCGAAGTTCTTCAATGTCCTTCCTCTCCCAAGCTTCTTCTCCACCTTCCTCTTCTTCCCAGGTAAAGTCTTGTCTGGCGATGGGCCACTGGCGCTCCTCCAGTTGCCGTCCTTGATCACCAGAGGGAGCCAACGAACGCACAGTAGATGAGAGCGCCGAGCGTGACATCTCCCCGCTCTAATGGATGCTCCAGGCTGGAATGGAGTTACATCCATCACCCCGACTCTGACACGACCTGGCTTTCCTCAACTCCATGTTCTCAAGGACAATGTAACACAAAGAACAAAATCAATTAACTTACACATTACAGTGTTTGAATACTTAATTATCCCTCGTGAGCACCCCCTAGCGGTAAGATATCATCTGTTCTCGTATCAACTCTTCACTCGAAGCCCGTGTCACCCCACTGTCCCCTGATGTAACAATTTCAGCGTCTGGGCCAACGTGAACAACTATAACATCATTAACAACATCACTTCTAACTTCACCATTGCTTAACCCACTGTTATCAGCAACCTCGTCAACTAATTTTTCATCATTGTCACCGTTTTTAACAGTTACATCAACTAGACAACTGTTGCATTACACCGGTTCATATAAGACTGTAAGTGTTCAACATTGTTCGCTTCTAACACTAACTGATCGTTCGCTTCATCATAAATGGCACATGTTATATATCACTTTGTCCAAGACACACGTAGCAACAAAATGGTTTGATGCCATTTAAACAGTATTACGCAACAATTATCACACACACACACAAATTAAAACAACTTTCAGTTATTAATGCAAAATAAATATAATTATAATTATGAAATTAGATTCTTATTCTATTTTTTGAAAATTTTAAGTGATTATTTACTAATCTTCAGTTAATGACATCTTATGGCAATCTCTACCGTTAGGATTATGTCATGTATGAAATAGCAATATTTTCACAAACAGCATGCACATTAAATTAAACAGGTAGTTTACACCATCAGCGACTGAACGGTTAACCCATGATAGAAATTCAGTATAACCAATCACCTTCAGACCAGAATATATAGGATCATAAATATCTAATTTAAAGGTGTCTAAAATAAGCCTAATATGTAACCTGAAATTATTATTTAACGACATCTTGTGTTGCCCTCGACCGTACATTAAACAAAACGAAGTTGTTTATTTGAAATCTAATTTCAAGTGAAATGGACAAATCTGAAGCAACTGAGAGAAAATGGGAAATATATAGGGTTAGAAAAATTGATTAGATTACGACATTAACAACTTTTAATGCTAATGAAAGCCACAATTTGTGAGCTGAGATGCTTCCTGTAGGAAAGGCCTGAGAGTTCACAAACATTGTTTAGTTAAAATGCATTCATTTAATCTTAAATGCAACGACTCTGATTTCTTCATTAAAATTAAGATGTTTCAAAATTAATCCGGTTCAATTTACTTGATTTTCTATTGGAAAACATTTGATTTGGTACGTTTTAGTAGATTCAAGAATATGCAGAAAATAGACCAAACAAGAAAACAAGATACAATTAAGAGAAGCGACTGATTAACAAAAATGAAGATATTGAAATGAATAATTAATAGGATAATATTTCGGAAGCGATTCAACCCGATTCTATTACGTAACCGTGTGCACACACGCACAATGTAAAAGCGGAAACGAATAGGAACTCTCAAGATATTGGTAGTCTTCAGCAACATCTTGTGTCTGACAAAATCGTTGACGTCGATTACACATTAAACTAGATTACCGAGGAGCGTGAGTGAAGGCAAAAATGAGACGCGGACTATTATAATTTTAGGAATAATTGAATTAAAGGTGTCTAAACTGCGCTTTAAAATATTTCGTCAAGTTAGTGTTCAACGACATTTGCGGTTGGCAGATCCGTTGACGTCGACCATATATTAAGAAAATTATAATTTATCAGAAGTATAAAGTGAACCAATGGCCGAAAATGACAAACATCATCATAGGGTAAAAAATAACCGAATTTAAGGTGTATCAAATGAGCATAATTATATTTGTAGGGTTAGTATTTAACGACATCTTGCAGCTGTCATGTCCGTTGACATCACCCATACATTTGAGTTTTTAATATGTAGCGTGAAGTTGTTTAACGACATCTGCCGTTAACCTCAACAGTTCATTTTACATCGATATGTCGTTTTATTGGCTCGCCGGGGGTTATCTATCAGCGACTGAACGAAAATATGATATATATAGCTTAGGAAAGACATAAGTTAAAGGTGTCTAAATTGAGCCTCGTATAATCTGTAGCATGAAACTGTTTAGCCACATATTTCGTTGAAGCCCACCATACGTTAAACAAAATTATGTTGGTTTTATTTAATTGCAAGAGAAACACAAGATATTGAAACATCGAGCGAAAATTGGAAATATATTATGGTTTTAACCAGTTTCAATGCTAACAAGAGCCAAAATATAAGAGTAGATGTGCTTCAGAAGGGAGAGGACCGAGAGTTAACAGACATTGCCCAGTTTAAATGGATTTATTAATCTTAAATGCAACGATCTTCAGTTCTTTATTAAAATTAAGATTTTAAGAAGTTTCTCCGGTTCAGTTTAGCATATACTTGATTTTTCATTGAGTCAAATGGAAATTCCTGGAAAACTTTGACTGTTGACTATAAACGTTGTAGTCGATGTAAGTTCATGTAGGATATCGGTGAGAAAAGTCACAGAGGCAATTAAGATAAACGACTGATTACTTAAGATAAAAAACTGAGATGAAGAACAATAGGATAGAATATCGGAAGCGAGTCAACCCGATTGTATTACATTGACATCGAAGATATATTTAAATCTCTGAACATGTCTAACAACAAAATGTTTGATTAAAGCACGAAGTAATGTATATAATCCGATTTAAAGGTGTTTAAACTTAGCCTAAGATAATCTGTAGCGCCAAAGTGTTTAACGCCATCTAACGGCTGCCAGGGTCGATAAACGAATATTATTTCAAAATTATCCAAATTAAGGGTAACTGTAACTAAGACTTAAATCCGTTTAAGTCTTCAGAATATTTTCACTAAAGTTGTTTTGCTTACCACAGTGTATAACGGCGTATTGTAACTAGCGATTAGGATGGATTCCGAGTTTAACGACATCTTAAAGCAATAAAGGCTGTTGACGTCGACAGAAATTATTAGTTTACCATAATACAGATGCTCTCCTTCAGTACAATTTTCTTCGAAATTGTTTTGTAGCCGAAAAATTAAGCCTATATAGCATCGAAATTATACCATTTAAAGGTGTTTAAGCATACGTTTGCAACTGTACTACAATTCAGCATTTAACGACAATGTCATGTTGTGGTTGGCAGGGTCGTTGCTTTAGACTTGACTGTACATTACCTATATAATAGAAATTATGATGATGATGATGACGACGACGACGACGACGATGATGATGATGATGGTGCTGAGTTAAGTGTGCCATAATAGCCCGTGTTCAATGCCCTGACTTATTCCGTGGGGTAAGGCTTCCCTCAGCCAAGCGGAAGGCTGACAATTGGTTCTACGCTTTATTAGAGAATCATGTAAAGATCGACTTCCCTTATGATAACCTCTGGTGGGCCACACCTTCAGTGGCGTGCAGAGGTTCTTTGATGCCCGGGGCCAACCCCTTCATTGGATGCCCCTAAATTGTTCTTTCCCTAATTCATTCCCCTCCCCTCCCACTGCACTGTGCTCAGTGTGCTGCCCCCTCTCCCTTTCCCCAGGAAATTTTAGAGAATTGCACATTGCCGTATGGTACTTTTAGCATATTTTGACGATCGGAAACCGAATTGTAGACTTTGTATTTTATGCTTAGGAAGTTAGGCTACTATTACTAATCATAGTATAGTATAGCCTGTACCGAAAACATGACATAAAAACTTGCGCACTCATGTCTTACTTCGCGATGTATTGTAAACATAAATATTTGAATGGCGATTTATTGGCGGCCGGTTATATTAGTAACTTGACTGGGCCAACGCCAACCGTTGGATGCCCCCTCCCGGCTGGATGCCCGGGGCCGTCGCCCCCTCCGCACCCCCCTCTGCACGCCACTGCACACCTTTGACCAGGTTCTCTACCAGAGGCCTTGCTGACTGGAATGTCATGAAGGCCCCCCTGATCATCCATCCATGCCAGTTAGGGAACTCCTGCCGCATGATGGTTGAATACCTTTCCAATGAAGAATTAAAACTCAATGCAATGGCGTGTCGTACCGCCGCCATAAGTTCTACCTGAGGATCTACCATCTCTCCAGCAGTGCCAGTCCCTAGCCTGGGTAAAGGAGGAGGGCGACGCTAGTCATCTTTGCTATGACACAGCTTCTTAAAACTGTGCAATCGATAGCATTAAAATATGTAATGACTAATAAAGGTGAGGTCTTCAGTCCGGGCAACTGCAAGCTCTCAATCAACTGTTATTACTACTGATAATGTTGCGATCTGCTTAGACACCTTAAAGTCGGATATGCGGTATGCTATATAAGATTCATTTTCGCTTACTATTGTTGGATTTGTACTTCGAATTATCAAGTAGTCGTGGAGGAAATATTAAGGTACTATCGATCTCAATTCATTTCTCAATTCAAGGGCTTTATTGATCATCTACATACAAGAGTTCATGTTGCAGTTTGCTGCAGTAGTTCATGGGTGATAACGGGTAAGCCCAAAATGAAACAATATTGTTCCGCTCGCAGGGTCAAGGTGATGCTTGTGCAGTTGTGCATAAAAATTTATAAAATATACAATATCAACCATTCATCATATGTTACACGCACGCACACACACACACACACACACACACACACGCACACGCACACGCACACGCGCACGCGCACGCGCACGCGCGCACGCACACGCACACACACACTCACGCACCCACGCACACTCACACAGTGATTCCATCAAATACCGTTTTAACTGTTGATTTAAAATTTTAAATGGTTAAACAGCAAGCAGGGAAATTAACTCAGTGGGCAAAGAACTCCACAGAATTGGCCCACAAACCAAGACAGAAAACTGCCTTATATTTGTAGCTTTGCGTAATGGAAAATGTTCTATGTCCGGAGCTGCTGAAAGCTTCATAGCCGTTCTATAGATTGTCAGGAAATAACCTAGACCTGGTCTTAATCTTGATTCGATTCTGGAAATTGAAGCCTCGCTCACTCCTGGCTGTTGACCATGATATTTCTAGCGTCCCTTGGACGCGTCTTTAATTTATTGATGTATCCATTCACAACTTAGGTGCGTCCATGAACGCAGCACTACAATATTTCTACGCCCAGCTTCAAAATTTTGGAATCCTCGACGCTCGGACGCACACTAACAGAATCGCTGCCTGGGCCTGACACTGCCAGAGTACGAGCAGTGGCGCAGTTACCTTCAGTTAACCCTCAGGCTACCAAGGTTTTTTTGCGACATTGGCTACCAAGGGGGGTGGTTACCACCCCCCCCCGGAATTTCGTGTTTGGTTTCAAATATCATATCATGTAATACAGCATTTGATTCAGCATTCATTTCTGAAAAGAATGGTATATTTAGTTGTGAAATATATGAATGCATCTCGAAATTATATAGTTTTTAGCAAAGACACCGGTCCATTTAACGATATCTGATATTATCCCACACAATTTGTACTTTTTATATAAGAAATATAAATGATGTGGGTTTTGAAAATGAACTATGTATCAAAGAATATTCTAAATATAATGAGGCTTAATTTTCAACAATACAAACTATTCCAAAGTCTGTTTTAGTTACAGGCAAAACCTAAAGGCGTGCAGCTGTATCAACATGAAACAAGAAATTATGTAATTTTTCCCGGCAGTAAGATACGTCAGTGGTCCTTGCAGTTATTGCAAGTTACTTTCATTGTTTTGTGCGAATGCTTCCTGCAAACCGGCTTCTTGAACACTTCACAGCACTGCTTTACTCTGTTAGCATTCTGCTTCAACTGTTTATAGCCCTTCCCCATACCCAACCATATCGGTTTACGTTGTGATGTTGCATCAGTGATTTTCACACTGAAAAAGCGTATTATTATTTATTATGATCACTTCCGGTTTTCAAAAGACAAATAACTAAGCAAGCAAATATAGCCCTACATTCCCTCTAAAGAATGGCATAGTTGTTTCTCTTCCAGAAAGAATAATGAATACCTTCATAGTCGACAAACAGCTAACAACTGACGAAATTCCTGATTTCAACAAGGTGGTACCTAGGCTATATCGGGTATAACTTTTTTATGGCGTGGGATATCATCACGACTTTTACCTCAAAATGTGTGCAAATGGACCCCCTACAGCTACCTAAAATGTCAAAATTATATTCCATGTGCTAAAAAAAAATTTTGCAGAAAAACGTAGGGGGGGTGGTAACCACCCCCCCCCCTTGGTAGCCCGAGGGTTAAAAAGCAATGTCTCCTTTTATTTATGCATTCATTCTGTCGGATAATTTGTATAGCGCCCCTTCCAAGTTCCTACTCAGAGGCGCTCCATACCCTACCCCGTCGGAAAATGACAGACTTTAGCCTGCTGTAGAATGTGTTAGATTGAAGAATCCATAGGCAAGATCGTAACTGTAGGGGTAGTCCATTCCAAACAGTTGGACCAACGACAGAAAACGCGTTATGAAGTAACCGATATAAAGTAAGTAAGTAAGATGGATCCAGTTAATTTAACATCTTATGGTATCAAAGGCCGTTGACGTCAGCGGAAATTTCTTAGGCACAGTTCTCACCGTTTTTATTGTAGATAACCTTTAAGGGGCGCTATATAAAAGCTCATTAATAATAATAATAACTTAAGACAGCTTCTTTTCCTCAGGAGAAACTCATTCGATTAGACTTAAGAAATATACTAACCAAACAAAACTAAGGATTATATATAGGCAAGCATAAACATGCTTTAAAGGTGTCTACTGAGACGAAGCCTGACGCTAGAATAATCCCGAGAGGCAGCCATTGTTATGAAGCATAAGCGACTTCATTTTCTTTGTCTCGGCATATAAGGTTGTTTGGCCATTCGTCTCCCTCGCTGCCTGATCTTCCCACTTACATTGTACGGTCAGTGTATCCATTATAGCTGAATTGGCTAGGGGGCACTAGTGGAGTCGAAATTCCATATTCCTGTCATATCGGAGATTTGAACCCCGAACGTTGGACTGACAGCGAAACAGGCTAACCATTAGACCAGCGTTGAGTTTGTCATTGACTGAGCGCCCGTGAATAAGCTGGTTCCCTTCGTTCGTCTGATTAAAATGTGTTGGCGCTGTTTTAATTCGAAGGTTACGAATACGAACCTCAATGTACGATGTGGTGACAGCTACCACAGTGGCGAGGATGACGTACGCTGCGTCCGCTTGGTGGGGTTATGTGGGGCAGAGGGGACGTGAGAGACTACAGGCAATATTTAGGAGACTGATTAAAGCTGGTTATCTTCCTGTGGACTACCCTGGATTCGAACAATTGATCCGTACTGCTGATTCTAAACTTTTCACGACCGTCCTTACATGTCCTACACATGTGCTTCATGTGCTATTACCTCCTGTTAAGCATACGGGTTATACTTTGCGACCCCGTGTTCATAATCGGGTTCTCCCGACTGCTGACAGTCTAGCTCGTAAATCTTTCATAATTAGGATGATTTTCACCGGAATATAGGCCTTAGTACTTTAACCTGAACGTGATATACATGTGTAAACCAAAATGCGGTTAGCAGTTGGATTAATAAAGGATATACTTACTTTACTTACTTATATAAATTCTTCTTTGAGGACACCGAACGCAATGACCAATATTTCTGTTTTTCGAAATACAGTAATGTAATGTAAGTTCGACGTCAGCGGCCCTGGAAGCCGTAAGATGTCGCCAAATGCTGGGGCTATTTTTACACTCTCATTGAACTATTATCCAGTGATTGACGTTCTCTTTACACACCTCTAAGTCACATATCCTGGTGCTATAATTACGTTAGTTTCGCTTTATAAGTGCATCACTCCAGTCGTTTTGTTACTATATCGCTTTTCGGCCTTTAAAAGAAATTAATGGAGAGAACGTGTCGGTTTGGTTAGTGGCTGCTTAACGATGATGTGTCAAAGCATGGATTATTCGCATCTTCCATCTTCTTCGTCCAGGAGTTGGACTGGCACAACCACAGTACAGACACAGAGGAGGAGTTATAATAGTTAACGCAGTATCAGCAGCTTCCCGTGTTTAACGACATCTACCGAAAACCGTGACATAAACTATTACCACAATCAAGGGGCAACTCTTACTTATACAGCGAAATATATACTTAAAGGAGGTGTGTAAGAAACGGTTATACATTGTTGGTCAATTAATGTTAAATGACGCTGTGTCGGAACAAAGATGATTTGCGTCGCCCTCTTCCTTTATACAGGCTCGCAGTGGCACTAGCAGAGTATACACGGGCAGTTCTGGAATAAAGCTACCAGCAGTAGCAGTTTCCAGCGTTGACGATGTCTTGTGGCTGCTAGGGCCGTCGACATTTACGTTACCTTACTTGAAGCATTAGCGATGTAGCGATTAGCGACATGAAGAACAATAAAGCAGAAGGGGTGGATAACATCCCAGCTGAAATACTTAAGAACTTGGGAGAAAAAGCAACAGGAGAACTAGTAAGACTATGCCAGGATATATACAGCACTGGGAAGTGGCCTGAGGACTTCCTACAGACCATCATGATCCCCATAAAGAAGAAAAATAATGCAACGGCTTGTAAGGACCATAGAACAATTAGCCTACTACCACACGCAGCCAAGATCATGCTGAAGATAATCACAAAGAGAATCCAGGCAAGGGTAGAAGCGGACAAGGGTCTAGGAGAGGACCAATTTGGATTCAGGAAGGGTAGAGGAACCAGGGACGCCATCGGAGCCCTGAGGGTGCTAACGGAAAGAAGTTTAGAGTACGGCCAAGAGGTCTATATCTGTTTTGTGGATTATGAGAAGGCGTTTGACAGAGTAGATTGGAAAAAGCTGATGAATGCACTCAGACGAAGGGGCATAGATTGGAGGCACAGGAGGCTAATAGGAAATCTATATTTGAACCAAAAAGTAAAGATAAGAATAGAAGGGGAGTTCTCAGAGGAAGGAGAAATTGGTAGGGGAGTAAGGCAAGGATGCCCACTATCACCAATTCTCTTCAACATATACATAGAAGAACTGATACAAGAGGCAATGGAACAGACAGGAGAGGGTATAAAAGTGGGTGGAAGACTCATAAGAGCCTTAAGATTTGCTGACGACCAAGCAATGCTGGCAACTACACAAGAAGGACTGCAGAAATTGATGGATCAACTAAACAGGACCTCAATAAAATACAACATGAAGATAAATATCGGAAAGACAAAGATTATGAGGATAAGTGCAGGGGAGGAGGAGATCGAAATGAAAATAACAATAAATGGAGAGGAGGTGGAACAGGTCAAGAGCTTTTGCTACTTGGGAAGTGTGATAACAACAGATGCAAGATGCCATAGTGATATTAAACGAAGGATAGTATTGGGAAAAGACGCGTTCACGAAAAGAGGAGAGTTGATGAGAGGAGGACTGAGCAAAGACCTAAAGAAGAGACTTGTCAAGGCACTGGTATGGAGTGTGGTACTGTATGGGTCGGAGACGTGGACCATCAGGAAAGAGGATATCAAGAGATTGGAGGCCTTTGAGATGTGGATATGGAGAAAAATGGAAAAGGTGAGCTGGACGGAGCGAATGACAAATGAAGAGGTGTTGCAAAGAGTAGAAGAAACAAGATCACTGATGACAACGTTAAGAGAAAGACAAAAGAACTGGATTGGACACATATTAAGAGGAGACTCCCTCTTGAGAGAAATCATAGAGGGGAGATTGGAGGGAAGGAGAAGGAGAGGAAGACCGCGACAGATGATGCTTGGATGGATGATGACCGAAGGATACAGCGGACTGAAGAGAAAAGCACAGCGAAGAGAAGAATGGCGTCATTGGAAGTGGCGAAGGGCAGAGAACTTAAAGAAGAAGAAGACTTGAAGCATGAAGGACATTGGAGGTATATGGACATCGATTGAACTAATCCATCCATTTGGTTTCCAGTGTTTATGACGTCATCTTATTGTTGCGAGGGCCGTTAACGTTGACCTTATCTTATCTATACTCCTCGCTATTTTCTTCTCTCTAATCCATCAATTTTTCATCGAACGCTTATCGTCGTCTTATGACATCAAAGGCCAATGAAAAATGTATTGAGTTCAATGAAACCAGACATTTATAGCGCACGAAAGACACAATTTTAAGATGTCGAAACAGAACTTTACACTACAATGTCTCTAATATCAATTGTTTAACGACACCAAAACTACAGTTAACAATGTCTATGATAAATGAATTGCAAAAAGAATGTATTCGATGCAACTTAAACAATATTCTACAGTAATCGTCATGCACATAAAAAATTTTAAATGTAAAAAATTCTTGATAAAGAATGCTAATGTACGTGAGGTTCTTAATCTATTTATTACAATTTTAGACAGCTGCAATCGGACCTGCAGGTTCCAACATATGTAATTATGAAATGACATTCTTATTTTACCTTTAGATTTTCAAGAAGTTAACAGTCAATGGTTTCTCCGGTCAAACGGTGTCATCAATCCACTCTACTAAAATGAAAAATATATACGTTCTGAAATGACCAATGTAAAGGTGTCTAAACCGAACCCAATATAATTCATTGCTTTAGTGAAAAACGACATCTTGTGGCTAAAATGGCCATCGACTGCGACGTTATATTACCCGTTTGAAACTCAACGGATTTTGTAGGCTATTAATAGCGACCAACCAAACTAATGATTATATATAAACTAGGTTAACTTAATTTAAAGGTGTCCAAGGAGGCGGTGCCTCAGGCTAACCCCGAGAGGCTGCCATTGGTATGAAGTATTAATGACTTCATATTCTTTGCCTCATCGCATAATAATCAACATAATCTGACCCTTTTGATACAAGCATTTTTGTAAGCTACTGATGAATATATATAACCGAAGTTTAACCTGATTTAAAGGTGTCCATTGAACGCGGGTCTGACGCTAATACCGAGAGGCAGCCATTGGCATGAAGTATTACCGACTTCATTTTCTTTGCTTCGGCATATAAGGATGAATGACCATTCGTCCATGTCGCCGCCTGATCCACTGACAGTGTTCGGTCAGTGTATTCATTATAGCTGAGTTGACTAGGGGGCGCTAGTGTAGTCGAAATTCGGAAACATGTTTCTACCCTGTCGAGGATTTTAAACCCCGGACGTAGGAATAACTACCGAGCATGTTAACCACTAGACCAGAGCACATAGCAACACATTCTTACGTCGGTGACGTATCTGCCCCGCTGATCTTGTCATTGACTGAGCGCCCGGTCTTAAGCGAGGATTATCCTACGGAATATGATCGCATATATCCGAATTACAATGTATCTCAAAGACCACGACCGGAATACAGCGATTGTAATTGTAATTAGAAATTTATATAGCGCCTCTGCAAAGAGAAGCCAGCCAGAGGGTTCCCTACGCTAACTTAACGGATGTTGAATATCGTTGAGAACAGAAATATTAACGCAGATGATTGGTTGCTTAACAGCGAGTGCTGTGTCGTAACAAAGATGATTAGCGTCGCCCTCCTCCTTTCTCCAGGCTTGGTACTGGAGCTACGTGGCGATGTCGGAACTGCAGCCATCGGCGGAGTTTTGCTTGTGGGTTTAAAGGTTCCAAACTAATCGATTCAAAGATGACATTGTCCCAAGTGAACCAAATAAGACACGAACTGCGCAATTGTTAAAACGAGAACTGTCAAGGGGTCGGAAATATATTGATCCACGAAACGTAATTTAAAGGTGTGTAAAATGATCGTAATTATAAAATAGAGCACGAAATTGTTGAGCGTCGTCGTGGGCTGACGTCGACTATACGTTAAAGAAAAGTTGATTTTATCTAATTGCAGCAGAAGGACAAAAAAGTTGAAACAACCATTGAGCGAAAATGAAATAATTATATAGTTACGATATTGACCACAATTAATGCTAACTAAAGTCAAAGTTTACGAGCTGAGATGCTTCACATGGGAAGGACTGAGATTGGTAAACATTCCTAGTTAAAATGGATTTATTCAATCGTAAATGCAACGACTTTGAGACCTTGATTAAGATTTTTAAAATTTCTCCGGGTTCAGTTTACTTAATTATTTACTGATGCACATGAAAATTCATGGAAAATATTTGACTAAGTTCTTTGTAGTAGATCTAGGTAGGCTACATGTGGGATATCGGTCAAAAGCGGCGCACATGCAATTAAGATAGGCGTTGACGTCGAAAACATTTTTAGGAAATTATACTCTCTTCCTAAGCGTATATTTACCTAATGACTGATGGATGAATTCAGAGTTTAACGACATCTCATAGCAATTGAACAAAAATCGTTGACGTTGACAGAGATTATATTAGCAGCCTAATTCTATTCATGGGATTATTGTTTGTCACGTCCTGGGGCGATTATAGCCTAGCTATAATCGTCCAGTCTTTTCCGCCACTACCATTTACAGTTCGGTCGCTGGTGATAACCGATGGTAGCTGGAGAGTCGCCACCGCCGCAGACCACACTTATGTTGGGAGAAGGAGGAGGTCACGCCGAGAATTAAGGTGTCAAACTGAGCCTAAAATAGTGCGTGGCGTTAAAGTGTAAAACGAAATCTAGGGTCGATTGCGTCAACTTTCAGCTAACGTTGGTTAGCTTGTGTCTAACAACACTAGGCTTGAGACTGGCACTACCAGAGTACGATCGTGGCTGAGCTACCTTCAGTTAAGAAAGCATTTCTCCTTTTATTTATGCATACATTCAGAAAATCTGTGTGGCGCCCTTTCGAGATATCTACTCAGGGGCGACTCGACCAAACCCCGTTTCAAAGGAACGGACAGGCTGCTGTAGAATGTGTCAGAGGAGTCCATAGGCAGGAGTCGTAACTCTAGGGGAAAACAATATCTTAGTCCAGACAGTCGGAGCAACGACAGAAAACATTGCATTATACAGAAAAGGAACTAGCAGCTGACCATGAGTCACAGAAACGAAGCGTGCTCCTGGGAGTAAGAAGGTGCCTTGCCCAGTAAGCATCGAAAAACCATAGCAGAGATGCGGTATCAGATTCGCCACAATTATTATTTGTTTTAGTAGTAGTTGCAGTTGATCGACACTGTGTGATGACAAAGATAGTTAACGTCGCCCTCCTCCTTTATCCAGGCTTCGGACTGGGACTGCCAGAGTACGAGCAGTGGCGGATGGATGGATGGATCCAGAGTTTAACGACATCTTATAGCAACAAAGGCTGATGATGTCGACAGAAATTAGTTGGCATATTACAGCTCTAGCAGTGGCGGAGTTCTAAATTAGGAATAGATATAGAAGCAATATTTCGTAGTTGCCGGTGTTCAGCGACATTTAATGGATGCCTGGGTCATGACGAGAAGTTATTCTAACTAAATGGAGAGAATGAGTTGGTTGTCAACACTTGGTTTGGTTAGTTGCTATTCAACGATGCTATGTCATAACAAAAACGATTAGCTTCATCCTCCTTTCTCGTACAGGCTTTGGACTGGCACTACCAGTGAACGGACAGAGTAGTGGTGGAGTCAGCAAAGTCGATCCTTATTAGTAGTGTTTAACGACGTCAACCTTAATTATTAACAAATTGCGAAAATTTAAAGGCAACGCATATTTATAGAGCGAATGGTGAACTTAGAGCAGGTGTGTAAGAAACTTATATGCTTGTTTGTTATTAATGCTTTTTGACGCTGTGTTAGAAAAAAGATAACTAGCGTCGCCCTCTTACTTCTCCAGGTTTCGGACTGGCACTACCAGAGTGTATACAGGCAGTGGAGGATTTAAGCTACCAATTAGTAGCCATTAACGTCGACCTTACCTTAACTATGCTCATCAGCATTTTCTTCTGCTTATCCCTAATCTATCCATTTTTTCGAAGGTTTAACGTCGTTTTACTATGAAATAGAAGCGCCGCTCACATCGTTTGAGAAGAATATATTTATTTAATGAAACCAAAAAGTTATAGCGTACGAAAGATATCATTTAAAGGTGTCCAAACAGAACTTTACAATGTCTCTAATATTTATTGTTTAACGGCACCAAAAATACAATTACCGATGTCTATGATATATAAATATAATAATAATAATAATAATAATAATAATAATAATAATAATAATAATAATAATAATAATAATAATAATAATAATAATAATAATAATAATAATAATAATAATAATAATAATAATAATAATAATAATAATAATAATAACACTAATCTCTCATTTGTAAAGCGCCTAAACAAAATGAGAACTTGCACGAATGTGCGTAACAGAAAACAAACTAATCATAATGCATCTTAAACAGATAAGTTTTACGGTTAGTTTTCACGATCGATGGTGATTAGGACTTGCGAATAAAATCCGGGAGTTTGTTCCATTAAGCCGGTATGCTCGGTTTCCAAATTTTCTGAGTCATCGAATGATGACGAAGTCACCCTGAGATGGCGATCATAGTCCTCTTCTGGACTGAAGAGAAAAACATGAAGTAACCAGTGAAGAGACGCACAGAGGAGATGAGTTTGTGTAGACTCAATGCAGACAGATTTTGAAGCTGATGTGAGCTTGTAAGGGAAGCCAATGCAGTTCACGAAAGTTCATTAAGTTTTTTTAATCTAATTGCAGGAGAAATACAGAAAGTTGAAACACTGACTGAGCGAAAAATGAGAAATATATTGGATTAGAATAAATTTATTTATTTACGATATCAACCACTATTAATGCTAATGAAAGCCACAGTTTGCGAGCTGAGATGCTTCATGTGGAAAGGTACCTAGAGTTGATAAAGAATGCATAGTTAAAATGAATTTATTTTATCGTACATACAACGACTTTGATTTCTTGATTAAAATTAAGATATTTTAAAATTTCTCCAGGTCAGTTTACTTGACTTTTCGTTGAAATTTCCCGGAAAACAATTGACTAAGTACGTTTTAGTCGATGTAAGTACTTGTAGGAAATCGGTCAAAAAATGTAATTAAAAGAAGGGAC
>OY744610.1:62856297-62946297 GCA_963556255.1 Allolobophora icterica | reverse complement strand
TATCACATCGTTCTACAAGTCCTTTCGTCGGTCTTTCCGTCCGTCCGCCCTTCCATCCTTCCGTCCCCCCATTGGTCTTTCAGTCAATTCGTCCGTTCTTCCGTCCGTCCGTTTCTCTGTCCGCCAATCTGTCCAACCGTCCCTCTGCCCATCCGACCTTCCGTCTGTCTTTCCGTCTGCCTTCCGTCCCTCCATCTATACGTCCGTCCGTCCGTCCGTCCGTCCGTCCGTCCGTCCGTCCGTCCGTCCGTCCGTCCGTCCGTCCGTCCGTCCGTCCGTCCGTCCGTCCGTCCGTCCGTCCGTCCGTCCGTCCGTCCGTCCGTCCGTCCGTCCGTCCGTCCGTCCGTCCGTCCGTCCGTCCTTCGTCTGCTAAATGCCGATCGGATTGCAATGCATTAACTATTCATGGAACGATTTCGAATCGCCTTCCACAGACGTTAAATCGATTCGCGAATTTTTCATTTGTTCGGCCTGAAGTCCAAATGCAACGAGAAAATCAGAAAAGCGATTTGCTCACCTACTGCGTTTATGTATGTATGTATGTATGTATGTATGTATGTATGTATGTATGTATGTATGTATGTATGTATGTATGTATGTATGTATGTATGTATGCATGTATTTATGTATGTATGTATGTACGTACGTATGTATGATATTGTATGTGTGTACGTATGTATGTATGTATGTATGTATTTATGGATGCATGTGTGTAAGTGTTTATGCATGTATGTGTTCATGTTACCTTAACTTACCTCCTCTCACCTTTCCTGAGCTAACCTTTCCACACTTTATCTTACCTAACCTTACCACACCTAGTGTCGAATACCACGTACAGTATTATTAGGTGTGCACTTCCATAGTTAACTTTCGCACAGCAGTCATCCAGACGTGCCAAACTCTTCCAGCAGAAGACCGAGCCACGCAAACTGCTCAGAAAACATCCGGAAAACGATCGGTTTCGTTAGGCATGCAGCCGCTTGGGGGCGTCGCCTTGAACCGTGTTTTTCCGTGACTCGTTGATGTATCTGCCGATCGCTTTCGCGCCTGAGAGGCGCTGATCGCTTGTTCCGCGGGGACCTCAACTCGTAAGCAACTAATCGGTTGTGAAAACAAGGCTTCGGACGCCTCTTGGACAGTCCCTCTCCGTGAGGGTGTTGCTGGGGTCTCGGAGGGGCTGTAGACTGCGACTGGGCGGTTTACGGCCGCCTTGGGGGCTTGCCGGGAAAGAGCGAGACGGCCGCGCGGGTGTCGGGAGTTGGGCCCGGCTGTTTCGTCTGCAAACAAGAGCAGTCCGTCGGTCGCCGACGGTTTGAGTGTTAATTGATAGAAGAGGCGGATTATGGACTGTTTGTTTGTGGTGGTCATATGGGCTGCGAAATGGACAGAGCGTCGAGCATTGACGGCAATGGCGCCGGGGTTAAGAGGCCTGAAGGGCCAAACTTGAGTGGCTTGATAAGAGGGAGACTTGGGACCTACGATGCCCCAACTGCGGTGGCTATGGGGCCTAGAACCGAGACATAAATAGTCCCAACTGCGCTGGTTTAGGATTAAGAATGAAGCCCTACGACCTAGGACTATCCAAATGCCATTTTTATCATTACTACTGCCTCTACTACTGCTACTACTGCTACTACTGCTACTACTACTACTACTACAACTACTACTACTACTACTACTACTACTACTACTACTACTACTACTACTACTACTACTACTACTACTACTACTACTACTAATGCTACTACTACTACTACTACTACTACTACTACTACTACTACTACTACTACTACTACTACTACTACTACTACTACTACTACTACTACTACTACTACTACTACTACTACTACTACTACTACTACTATTACTACTATATATATATTACTGTTATTATTATTATTATTATTATTATTATTATTATTATTATTATTATTATTATTATTATTACTATAATTATTATTATTATTATTATAAAGAATTAATAAAAATTAACGTAACTGAACATATTGTAAATGTGAAGAGACCTGAAGAGCTGCGCTTGTTTAAGGTTAAGAACAAAGGGGGTGGACGCCATACTTTTTTTTATGGTAATGGGCTTGAAACATCAAGCGCAGTGGCTTGGGGCTAAGAATGGAGACCTTAGGGCCAACTGTAGTGGCTTGGGGCTAAGAATGGAGACATTGGGGACAACTATAATGGCTTGGGGTTAAGAATGGAGTCCTGTGGCCCAAACTGCGGTGACTCGGCTTAGGAGCTGTTTTGGGCGACTTGGTCATGGATAAAGTTCGACAGAGCTTTGTTATTTCACTCGATAGCCGATTGGTTAGAGCCTAATATAAGTATGTGGTCATGTTATACTACTATATGGCAAACAATGGGGCACAGTAATCGTTTGGTTAGAGCGCTCTCCTTAGACACCTTTAAAACGGTGTCAATCATTGATATATAAGCATAGGACACGGTGGACGTTTAATGTCCATATATGTACGTATTTCTATACGTCAAACTAAAATTCTTGTTTATTAATGGTCTGTGCCTAGACCTATAATTATACTAAATAACGTTTATACAGTTTACTTGAATTTCTGTTAGAAATGTTTAACATAATCACAAATGGTTCTTGTACATATTACTAGTAACTGAAATCGAGACTCAAATATGTTAGCTACCGAAACAGTTTAAAGATAATCGTGTTAACGAACTGTATAGTTTAAATGTGCATGCTGTTTGTAAAATTGCAAATGTACGATGTTTGATATGACGTCAGCGGCCGATGTTGTCATGAGATGTCATTAAACTGGTGGTTAAAAAAAAAAAGACGTTTAATGACCCGCTCCTATTGTCCTATTTGAATATGATATTTCTGTTAACGAAAGCTGAAATTAAAAGTAGGAATTATTTCAATTGCAAAAGCGAACTTATGAATTGAATTATGAATTAAATGCCGAACTAAAATTATGAACGAGATTAGGAATTATTTTCAGAACTAAAAATATTTTAATTTTTTTGGTGCTTACATTGAGATGAAGGCGAGTAAAATCGCACGCCATCCAACACACACAATCCATTGGAAAACTCCGGTTGAGATGAAGGCGCTGGCATACCATTCTCGATGTACGTAATATACTATATTTTGTCTTCGTTTTTAAGAATTGTCCCACGTGCGTACCAACCACGACCTCAGTTTCGTACGCCATTTTTATTTTGGGTTTGATCATTAAATTGTTAAATTATGAGTTTATCGAGAATGTTGGCCGGCAGGAAACGAGATAGCCCGGTTTGGGATTTTTTTCCATTTTGAGGAAGCTACAGGCAGATCTACATGCCAAGTTCCAAACGAGAAAAATTACGTAATTTACGGAACAGTACTTGCTGGAAAAATTCAAGAAATATGGTAGCTCATATGCAACGCTTGCATAGAGAGCGCACCAAACTTATGTGGAGAAAGAAGAAAGCTTTTTGAAGTAAAACAAGGGGTAGAAGCGTGAAATGTAGATATGCCAGCGTCGCTGAAGGTCCAGAAATTGCATGAAAATTCTCTGGAATGGACAGCGTTCTTCAAACTGAACAACGACATCTTATAGTAACGTTAAAATACTTTTTTACAGGAGTGAAAATTAATAATTATTTGGAAAACTAAAATAAGACCTAAAATTATTTGAGAACTAAAATAGGAACGATAAGTAACATTATTTGTGAAGTAAAATTAGAATTAGAAGTTAAATTTCAGAACACAGAAATGCATTTAAACTGAATTAGGAATAATTTTTAGAAGTAAAACATCACCTTTATTGAAGAGAAATACATGTTTATATAAAACGTGACTCCCGGGAATTTAATGGTTGACCTTAGACACCCTTCAAATAGGGTCCACCAATGCTATATAAGAATAGAACAGCATAGACTTTTAATTTCCTGCTTCTCTACTCCAGTTTGGACGACATTTTGATTTTATTCGGAAATATTTCGTCAATCTCTTTTAAAAGCTAATGTTTTTCGAAGTTTTGATCAATTTAGAAATTGGTGTTGGCGAGTTTTTGATTGGGGGAGGGACTTTGAGTAAGTCCTTCACTCACAATTGTTCGGCGCCACCTATTGATTCTTGGTCTTTGGATAGTGGCGCTTAATAAAAGCATAATAATAATAATAATAATAATAATAATAATAATAATAATAATAATAATAATAAAAATAATAGCCGTTCCAGACTCTTAACTGTTTTAGTAATCTTGAAGTCCCTGAGGGATCTTTTTTACCTCGGGGCAAAAAAAATAAATAAAAAAAATAAAAAATAATAATAATAATAATAATAATAATAATCGTAATAGTAATAGTAATAGTAATAGTAATAGTAGTAATAATAATAATAATAATCATAATAATAATAATAATAATAATAATAATAATAATAATAATAATAATAATAATAATAATAGTAATAATAATAATAATAATAATAATAATAATTATAATAATAATAATAATAATAATAGTAATAATAGTAATAATAATAATAATGATGATGATGATGATGATGATGATGATGATGATGATGATGATGATGATGATGATGATGATGATGATGATGATGATGATGATGATGATGATGATGATGATGATGATGATGATGATGATGATGATGATGATGATATTAATAATAATAATAATAATAATAATAATAATAATAATAATAATAATAATAATAATAATAATAAGCTGAGTTCGGATCTGCGCATTGGATACTTGGATGACCTCACATTGGGGGGTAGCAAGGAGTCAGTGGCCGCCGATGTTCACCTTATTGTGCAAGAATCAAAGAAGCTGGGTTTGCTATTAAACCGCAGCAAATGTGAGATCGCCTGCCAGAACATCCAAACGCCGTTCGATGACCCGGCGTTTCAAGACTTTACAAAAATGGCCTTCGAACAGATGACCTTGTTGGGTGCACCCCTGATACAAGGTCCAGCTGTGGATAAGGTTTTAGAAACGAAAGCTAACGATCTTGAGAGAGCAATCGCAAGACTATCCTTACTTCATACACATGATGCTCTGGTTCTGCTGAGAAACAGTTTAAGTATACCGAAGCTGTTATACAGTATGCGCACAGCCGTCTGTGCTGATTGCCCGGGCTTGGCTCGGTTCGACAAATTGTTGAGAGAAGGTCTATCGACCATCCTGAATGTAAACCTTGACGATGACCGGTGGCTCCAGGCTTCTTTGCCGGTGAGAGACGGTGGTCTGGGAGTTCGTTGTGCATCTACGCTGGCACTTTCCGCCTTTCTGGCTTCTGCTGCTAGCACAACCGAACTGCAGACATGCATCTTACCAACAGAGTCGGCTGAGATACCATACGAACTGGTCAATTCAGCACTCACCGCGTGGAAGACCCTGACAGATGCAGAACCACCAACAGGAACAGCAACTCATCGCCAAAAGGAGTGGGATATCCGATACACAGACAAGGCGCGGACAGGCCTGCTCGAGTCCACCAGCTGTCCTCGCGATCGTGCTCGCCTGCTAGCTTCACAAGCACCTCATTCTGGTGACTGGATGCTAGCTCCTCCGGTGACTGCTTTGGGCCTTCGCCTCTCAGACGAGGAGATACGGATCGCAGTCGGGGTGAGGCTAGGCACGGCACTCTGTGAGCCGCACTTGTGCCACCACTGCCGAGAAAATGTCGACGCAAGAGGGCTTCATGGTCTGGTGTGTAGAGGAGGAGGAGGGAAACAACAGCGGCACGCTATGATCAACGATGTGATCTGGAGAGCGCTGAGCAGAGCGAAAATCCCTGCTCAGAAAGAGCCTCTCGGCCTCTCAAGAGGAAATGGAAAACGACCAGACGGTGTCACGCTGATTCCTTGGTCACGCGGACGATGCCTGACATGGGACGTGACAGTGCCCGATACCTACGCCACCTCCCACCTTGCCCACACATCCATCGGAGCTGGCGAAGCCGCGGAACATGCAGTTCTGATCAAGAGGGCGAAATACGCAACCATCACTGACACCCATACCTTTGTGGCGATCGCCTTGGAGACGGGCGGATCTTGGAGCGGTGAAGGTCTACAGTTCGTTGTGGAGCTAGGAAGCCGGATATCGGACTCAACGCACGATCCACTGGAGACATCGTATTTGTTCCAACGGATTTCAGTGGCCCTGCAACGTGGAAATGCCATCTGCCTTTCCAGGACGCTGCCACCTCTGTCTGAGTGACGCTAAGATGGCGCTTCAGATAATTAAATTATAATTGTTAAATACAATAATAATGATAATAATAATAATAATAATAATAATAATAATAATAATAATAATAATAATAATAATAATAATAATAATAATAATAATAATAATAATAATAATAATAATAATAATAACATAAAATGAACAAACGAGTTTTGACGGCGATCACTCGCAGCGACCATCAACTGAAGTCATAGAAGCAGAGCAGTCCCTTACACACCTCTTTTCACGGTTTAACTTGACTTCTAAGTTAAAAAAAGCCTCGCGGTCTCTTACACACCTCTTTTAAGAGGTAAATTTGATCTCTAAGTACAAGAAGAAGCGAGGTTTTTTGGTTGGATATTTACAAACAGCTACATTATAAACAGTACAGAATGTTTCTATCGACGTCAACGGCCTTTGATGCGATAAGATTTCGTTAGACTCTTGGATCTAAAATTAGGTTGACATTTCGCGATAACAGCGTTTGAGATCTTATTAAATCGAAGCGGGCCATTTAACCTTGAACAATAAGCATTTACACTTACGATCTGCTTTGTGACAGACAACTCAGGAAACATTTTCAAGCTATCTTAAGACGCACTTTTTCAGATCTAATCGATTGCCATGATAAGCGCTAAAGTTAGGTTCTTAAAAGCCTTACACATACATGCATATATATATATATATACACATACATACAAACATACATACATATATATACACACACACACAAAGAAACGTACATACATACATACATACATGCATACAAACATATATGCATTCATATATGCATACATACATACACACATACATGCAAACATGTCTGCATTATACACAAATACATACATACATGCATACACACATGCATACATACATGCAAACGTAAATACATACACACATACATACAAACATACATGAAAACATACATATATACGTACACACATAAAAATGCATACATACATACAAACGTATATGCATACACACATACATACAAACATACATGAAAACAAACATATATACGTACACATGCATACATACATACACACATACACACATACATACATGGACCAGATTAGTTAGATAGTGGAGATACCCTTGCAGTCGACCATCCGCGGTTATTAAAAATCCGAAACTGTTTTTCTTAATACTCGACTCCTTCTTCTTCTTCTTCGGAATCTCATCGCACGACCTGAGAACTCGACGCCGCAGACAAAATTTCATTTCATTTTGTCGACGTGAGTTGGTCTATATGCGCGTGGGTATGTGTTGGGGTGTTTGTCTTTGGGGGAAGGGGGTCAAAGTACCAATCTACGTCGACGGCAGAATAGAATCCTAGATCCATAAGGGCGTTTGGAGGGTCGACGAAGAACCATCGGCGTGTGAACGGGGGCTCATCCGACGGGAGTGGGGTGAGGGTGGGAGGAACTTCGACCGCACTACGCAACAATCGATGTCACGAGGAGACGAAATGACCGTCAGCTGAGATTCGAGGAGTGCAACGGTGAGGGGCAGAGGCCGTCTTAAGTTTCCAATAGTCCGCCCGGATTACGGATTAAATAATACGTGTGCATGCGAGTCTAAATATAGGTTCTACACATGTACATTAACACACACGTAGAACCTATATTTTAGGGTTATATATATATATATATATATTAGGGTTATATATATTAGGGTTGTACCGAATATTCGCTTCGTATTCGCTTCGGTGCCGAATAGTGGGCCAAATAGCTATTCGGTATTCGGCCGAATAGTAGCGGTCGGACCGAAAACGAATAGTGGTCACGTGACACCTGTTTCTGCATTATTCGGCTGCTATAGCGAGTGCAGTGAACGTTAAGTGACAATTTCTCAGTTCAGTTACATTAGTTCCATTCCTAGTTTACACAGGCTGGCAGAAGGATGCAAAAATTACATGTAGTTAACTGTTTACTTTTAGTTTATGTATAAAATTTACTGATCTGAAACTCTTGCTTACATTTGAAATTTTGAATGTTGTCGGCAAACCTATTTTGTACACTATTCGTATTCGTATTCGGCCGAATAGTTGGTCCAATTATTCGTATTCTGCCGAATAGTGATAATTATCTATTCAGTACAGCGTTTATTTCTAAACTCGTGCGGTGAGATTCGCCAAGTATGTATTTCTTCTTCTTCTGCATGACACTTGTCGAAAGCCTCACCTCGTATGTAGGCCAACCGATTTAAATTTAACATTCTATTAGGAATAATTATCATTAGGCCCTAGTAGTAATTGTAATAGTTGAGACAAGATCACACACTGCCTAGCATCTCAAAGTACAAACACAGATTAAAATATGCTTCATTTGAGTGTGTTTCTCGCAAGACGTCAAAATTGCCTCGCCAAAATGACAAAGTGACAAAATATTGTGCCTTTTGAACTCATTGGACTACACGAAATTATTTTACCTATAATTATTGCGGGGTAGGGCTTGAAACAATTACATAACGTAACACTACACCTTCAGAGGAATAACGACATTGTTTCAAAAGATGAGTCATTTAATTAAGAAGCAGTAAACACTA
This sequence comes from Allolobophora icterica, assembly GCA_963556255.1. Taxonomy (NCBI): domain Eukaryota; kingdom Metazoa; phylum Annelida; class Clitellata; order Crassiclitellata; family Lumbricidae; genus Allolobophora; species Allolobophora icterica. Next base: position 62,937,528 of record OY744610.1, on the reverse strand, counting down.
CCATTGTTCTACAAGCTACTGTTGTTCACTACCACAATAATAAATTGTCGATAAAGAATATAGTGTAAGATAAACTACAGTAGTCCTCTTAGATAAAATACGTAAGGTAGTTGGATATTGATTCATGATGTAATTGTAGACAGAAAATGGTTTCATTAGCAACGATTAATTAAAGAAACAACGAAATACAATAGTCACTATAGAAGCATTTAAGAAGCACTAAACACTATTGCTATTAAACTATAGTTTACTATCACAATAATTATTTTATACAATATCTATATATACAAAATAAAGTATAAGATAAAGTAGTATTGGATAAACAAGACACCTAACAGTTTAGTTCTGACTCCTCCAACGGCACAAGAATCTGTAGAGTTTCTTGGACAGCGTCTTGGCAGCGCTACAAAATTCGCGCTGTGTTATCGCGTATAGGATAGGATGAACAGGGCAGTGGCAATAGGGCATCCAGGAAATAACAAGAATTATGCCTGCGTTGAAGTTGACGCAAGGCGCATTATGAATCACAATGCAAAGAGAGCCTACGAGAACGCTTGCAGCGTACGGCATGACCAGGATCGAAAACGCCGAAGCGTAGATTCCAACATTTCGCATGCTTCGAACCAAATCATGTCTACGCTTAGTCGACTGATCGAAATGGACTCTGGGATTGCGATCCTCTGGTGGACGAGCTGCGATCGAAGATCCAACAGGTGCCAGCTTCTCGGTTGATTGATCCGAGCCACCGGTGACGCTCAAACTGACACTCATGATCGTCTCTTTTCTGGTTGCAGTCTTCTCGTTGTTCGACTGGCCGGTTGCTACAATTGAGACTTTATTACCAGCAACCTTTCTGTTCTTCTCCTTGTCAGCCCCTTCCAATAAAAGAGGCCGAACTTTGAAATACTGCGACCATAAACCCCAGATACATCGACCATAAAAATAGATGGTAGCAAAAAATATTACAAAATACGTTCCGATCGACTGCACAATTTCGAAAGAAAGTGGAATAATTATGTAACAGACCCCAATTTGTATATAAGGATACCTGTACAGAATGAGGGGCGGAATCCAGAGCAGGAAAGGCATGGCATAAGCTAGACCGATTTGTATTGAAATCGTTATCTTTCTGTTTGGCTTGGAATATTCAAGCGGGTGCATAATGGCCGTGTAACGATCGAAAGCCATCAGAAATACAAGGCTTATGTCTGTTAGTGTAATTACTCGGTCAAAGAGAGCCACCAGGTAACAAAAGACAATATTCAACCGCCACTCGGGTAACACGGAATTTTGCAGAAACCCAACCATTGGCACACAACCGATCAGCACGTCCGCACAAGCCAGAGCGAATATGTAAGCATTCGCTGGTTTGTGCAGACGTTTCTCAAACGCTATTACGACCATGAGAGCCAGGTTGAAGATGACGGTGACGCCTATGAGCAGAGACACCGCCGGCAGACCTTGAAGATTGTTCGTCCTTAAATACAAATACCGATTTATGGTTTTATTCGTCACGAGCGAGCTGTTGTTGCTTGTGGCATTGACTGAATCAAAAGTTTCATTCTCCCAATCAACGAAGATATCTGTTGTCATTTGATTCATCGCGTCTGCCGCAGTTAGATTCATCGTTTACGTTCAGATACTTTGCAGAGTTTCTTCACCGCACACAGTAATAACACCTTCTGCGAAAACTTGGTCGATGTTCGTATGCGAAGGAAAATCGTTGAATCTTCTTGTTCGATTTTCAGTTTATTTCTAGTAACTTCTATTAGCGATAATTGCGATATAACAGTCCTTGTGTTTGGTTCTGAAAAGCAAGGCTTGACATACGCTAGTGATGAGACAACGAGTAACAAAGAAATATATACAATCAGATCGACAGAATCTGCAAAATACCTAGAATATTCTCCGCCTTCTTGGGCTTTACATCGCGACTTGATTGATTTTGTTGGCACATCTTAGACATAAGGCCAAGAAACATATTGATTACCTATTGTGCCAATCGCTTTACGAGGACCAGTGATTCGACGGCGTGTTGCGTTAGAGACATGCCCATCTTAATGACTTTAGACGCTGCCTTAATCCCTGATCATGCGTCTCTGGTATGTATGCAATTGCAAGGTTATGACGATGTGGGTTAGTTTTCTTCGTCACCAGCACCGTTTACCGGTTACTGCTATCTTATGAATATCAATCAATCAAACATTTATATAGCGCCCCTTCAAGGAAGCTGTAGATAGGCCCTCCCATCCCAACCGCGGCGAAAGAGAACAATCTTTAGAGCAGAGAAGAAAACGGTGGACGAGTCTCGAGGAAGAGACCACAGTTGAGCAGGAAGCCCATTCCAAATTGCGGGTGAAAACGCGCTATGTTTGAAAGAAGAGTCAAGAAAATTATTAGGACTCTGTGTCAGACTCTGCAAGAGTAGGAGCATACAGTTTTATATAGTTCTCGCTCTGATATGAGTTATTATCAATCTCCCAAAAGATCTCCGCCAGTTTGCTCATCCTCCCATATCGCATGTTGACATCACCTCTCCTCCGCTTGCACTGTCCTCCCCTGCTTTCCACTCACGAATGAAAACCGAACTCTTCAAGCTATCCTATCCAGATTCCATTCCTGCGCCACCACACAACCGCCATCATCACCGATTACCCCGTAGCACCCTGCTGTCTCCTCGACTTGACCTCCCCGGACTCTGACCTGGCACTGGAACGGATAAGGCGGACATGGCTATTGCGGACTTGATTTGATATAGCGCCGGTGAATAAGCTGGTCTCCCTGACGTGGCTTTTGTGTGGCGCTGAGAAATTTCGGAGATTTACATTACATTACATTATCCGCAAAGTGCAGAACTGATGTCTCATCTGCGTTTTTTGAGTTTTTGCGATAATTTCTTCATATTTTTGGCCTAGCTTTCAAGTATGAACAGATTAACATTTTTCGTAATTTTTGTCTTAGCTGTTACATTTTGAAAATTTAGAAAAAATTACTAAATATATACAAAATATCATTACCATCTTCTGAAGAACTGTACAGTCAAATTGGCCCAAGAGAAACTCTCTTACAAAAAGTAATTTGCAGGAAATTACAACTTTTTGGACATATATGTAGAATGAATGACTCCAGGAAACTCAAGACGCTAGTTTTTGGCATGATTTAGGGGAAGAACAAAAGAGGACGCCCTAACAGAGAATGGACAGACGATATCATGACATGGTGCAGAAACGATTCTTTACAGCATCTGAGCCACATAGCAAGAGAAAGAGACACATGGAAGGAAGTGATAAAGAGCGCATCAAGCACCTACGGGCGATGAACGCATGGTTAATGACAGTGCATATTTTAAGGAATTTTTACTACTGGGACAAAATCTAAATTAATCTTCACAAACTTACAACTTTTAGACTAATTCAAAATTCATCTCCGAAAAAAGTTGATGACCTTTTTTTTTAGTCATCACCTTCTTTTACAACTTTTCTCGGGTCTCCAAACCAATAACAAGGGTAATGTCATACCTTTCTCATCATACTACTGGGACAAATCTTTAAATTCTTGCAACATTTGTCCCACTAGTTGTACTTTATACATACATTGCCTGGGACAAATCGCTCTGACTACTGGGACAAATCCTAAGACTACTGGGACATTTGTCCCACTAGTTATACAGTTAAAATATGCCCTGGTTAATGATGATGATGATGATGATGATGATCTTCTGCCCCCCATATTGTACAATGCATTAAATTCAGCCTTTACGCAAATTTATATCATAACAGCCTCTAACAAAGGTATAATATTTTGATTAATTAGTAGCTAGCATATGCAATAATGAAACATTAGCCTATTTATACCTGTCCATAGAAGAAAGCATCATTGCCATTTGAAGTTTTTGGAAGCCTATAACTTTTACAGAACGTGCTTACTCACTAAAATAAAAAGAAAAGAAACAAGATCTTTTCAACTATTAATGGGATCACGCCGATTTCTTTTGAAATTCATAATGTTTCATTTTTAATTGAATTTTGTGTGTTCCAGATGAGAAAAAAAAGGAAGTTTCTGTTTCATTACCATCTACTGCTGTATTTCCTGGTTTAGGTAGGTTATAATATTGATACCTTATTTTATTTACTACTTTTGTTGAACTGATTGAAACAACTTAAGTGTTGCAGTAATTCACGTGAAAATGTTTGACAGCTGTCATAAATTTCATCATCATGTCATAACCGTCCGCGTTGTTTTTAATCATTACCATCCGAATACATCAGATTTCTGCAATTTTCTCATCTTGTCACGGATGGCAATGACGCATTGCTGAGAGTGAATTACAAGTATTTTTAAAGGTCATTATCATCCCCGTGTGAATTGCTTGATAAACAAATTGCAAGTAATTAGAATTTACTAGCAACTCTTAAAATTTTTGTTGAACTTGTATCTAACGCATATAGCATACAGTTATAGTTTATGCTGCACAGATTTCTTCTGTAGCTGAAAATACTGTAGCGATTTCTTAGTAATTTGGACAAATATCTCATTTTCTCGACACCACACTAATATATTACGGAAGGCCTCCTGTATTCCTATTTAATGCTGGTAACGTCTACTTTTATGAAATTGCCAGCATTTGAAGAATATTTCAGGTCCCTGTGATTAAACATGATTAAACAAAAAAGGTGGATGGTAATGACAAAAAGCGGAGTATTGACGGTATAAAAATCTGAACAAATTTACGATTTCAAACATAGTGGATTTCTTTCAAATTAGTTAAATTTAGCCTACTATATACAGGACTAAAAAAAACACCTGCAACTATTTTGGGGAAACCATGTGTTTTTCTTTTCTGTGACCGAATTTGTAACATTTCGGATAATGACCCATATATGTCGGCTGCTTGGAGGTGATCACCATGCGAAATTCGGTTGGACACTTTCCAGTAGGCTATAGGTGCGTGATAGTCTACCAGCAGGTGTGCTGGACTGTCAAACGAGAGGATGGAGGTTCAAACCAACTGACCGTACATTATCGGTGGTAAAAAGAGACGGCGAGGAAGGTCACTGGCCAACCGCTCTCATATGAAATGTTTAAGAAAATGAAATCGCGAACGCTTCACACCATTGCTGCCTCTCAAACTGAATAGCTCATTGTAGGGGCGCTATATAAATCCTGGAATGAATGAATATATATATAAATATTTGTATATAAATATATATATATGAGATAGAGAGAGAGAGAGAGAGAGAGAGAGAGAGAGAGAGAGAGAGAGAGAGAGAGAGAGAGAGAGAGAGAGAGAGAGAGAGAGAGAGAGAGACAGACAGAGAGAGAGAGACAGAGAGAGAGAGAGAGACAGAGACAGAGACAGAGACAGAGAGAGAGACAGAGAGAGACAGAGAGAGAGAGAGAGAGAGAGAGAGAGAGAGAGAGAGAGGAGAGAGAGAGAGAGAGAGACAGAGAGAGAGAGAGGAGAGACAGAGACAGAGATAGACAGAGAGAGAGAGACAGAGAGAGAGAGAGAGAGAGAGAGAGAGAGAGAGAGAGAGAGAGAGAGAGAGATGAGAGAGAGAGAGAGAGAGAGAGAGAGAGACAGAGAGAGAGAGCTAACGTTCAATGAATTTTGGCAATGAGCAAATTCCTTTGCTATAAACTTAAGTGTTCAATAGACATGACATGCTAAGTCACTAACACATGTTAAACTCAAATGCCTACACTGGAGTATTTAATCGTGTGAAACAATTACACCTTCAGACGTTGCTGAAACGTTCAGAAGAATAATGACATTGTTTCAAAAAGACGAGTCATTTAATTAAGAAGCCCGCAAACACTACCATTGTTCTACAAGCTACTATTGTTCACTACCACAACAATTAATTGTAGATATAGAATATAGTGTAACATAAGCCACAGTAGTCCTGTACGATAAACTACACATGGTAGTTGGATTTTGATTCATGAAAATTTAATTATAGACAGAAAATGGTTTCATTAGCAACGATCAATGACGGGAAACAACGAAATACCATCGTCACTATATAAAAGCATTTAGGAAGCAGCAAACGCTATTATTCTTTCACAATTGTTTACTACCACTGTAGCGCAACAATTCCATCGGCCTATAGATACTAATACAGTAGACATAGACTAGTCACTAGTATCTAATAAACCAGGCACATAACAGTTTAGTTCGGACTCCGGCAACGACACAAGAATCTGTAGAATTTCTTGGACAAAGTCTTGGCAGCGCTACGAAATTCGCGCTGCGTTATCGCGTATAGGATGGGATGAACAAGCGAGTGACAATATGGCATCCAGGTAATAACAAGATACACGTTTCCGCTGTAGTTGAATAATGGCGCCCTATGCATCACAGCGCAAAATAGATTTATCAGATCGACTGTAGCATAAGGCAAGCCGAGGATCGAAAACGCCGAAGCGTATATGCCAACATTTCGCATGCTTCGAACCAAATCATGTCTACGCTTATTCGTCTGATCGGAATGGACTCGGATTTTGAGATCCGCTGGTGGACCAGCTGCGATCGAAGATCCAACAGGTGTCAGCTTCTCGGTTGATTGATCCGTGCCACCGGTGACACTCATACTGACACTCATGATCGTCTCTTTTCCGGTTACAATCTTCTCGCTGTTCGACTGGCCGCTGGTTACAACTGAGACCTTATTACCAGCTGCGTGTCTATCATTTTCCTTGTCAGCCCCTTGCAATGAACGGGGCTGAACTTTGAAATACTGCGACCATAAGCCCCAGATACATCGACCGTAAAAATAGGTAGTAGAAAAAAATGCTACAAAATGCGTTCCGATCAAGTACACAATGCTGTAGGAAAGTGGAACAAATATGTAGCAGACCCCAATTTGCTTAAAGTAATAGCTGTACAGAAAGAGGGGCGGAATCCAGAGTAGGAAAGGTATGGCATAAGTTAGACCGATTTGTATTGAAATCTTTGTCTTTCTGTTTGGCTTGGAATATTCAAGCGGGTGCATAATGGCCGTGTATCGATCGAAAGCCATAAGAAATATAAGACTCATGGCTGTTAGTGCAAATACTCGGTCAAAGAGAGCCACCAGGTAACAAAAGGCAATATTCAACGGCCACTCGGGTAACACGGACTCCTGCAGAAACCCAACCATTGGCACACAACCGATCATCATGTCCGCAAAAGCCATGGCGAATATGTAAGCATTCGCTGGTTTGTGCAGACGTTTCTCAAACGCTATTACGACCATGAGAGCCAGGTTGAATATGACGGTGACGCCTATGAGCAGAGATACAGCTGGCAGACCCTGAAGTTTGTTCGTCCTGAAATTCAAATACCGACTTATGGTGTCATTCGCCACGTGCGAGATGTTGTTGCTTGTGGCATTGACTGAATCAAACGTTTCGTTTTCCCAATCAATGAAGACATCTGTTGCTATTTGATTCATCGCGTCTGCCGCAGTTAGATTCATTATTTGCGTTCAGATACTTTGCAGAGTTTCTTCACCGCACACAGTAATCACACCTTCTGCGAAAACTTGGTCGATGTTCGTATGCGAAGGAAAATCGTTGAATCTTCTTGTTCGATTTTCAGTTTATTTCTAAGAACTTCTATTAGCGATAATTGCAATACAACAGTAAATGCGTTTAGTTCCGAAACGCAAGGCTTAACATACGCTAGTGATGAGACAACGGGTAGCAAAGAAATTTATACAATAAGATCGACAGAAACTGCAAAATACCTACAATATGTTCCGCCTTGTGAGGCTTTCCATGACGGCTTGATTGATTTTGTGGGCACATCTTAGACCTAAGGCCTACAGTGCCTATCGCTTTACAAGGACCAATGATTCGATGGCGTGTTGCGCCTAGAGACACGCCCATCTAAATTACCTTAGATGCAGTCTTAATTCGCGATCATTAAGAAATAAACGAGGTGATGATTAATTTTCATCGTCACCAGCATCATTTACCGGTTATTGTTATCATATGAATATATGCTAAGTTTGACAGAAAGAGTCAGGAAAATGATTAGGACGTTGTGTCAGACTCTGCCAGAGCAAGAGCACACATTCTGTAGTTCTCTGAAATAATATTATATCGGCTGGTTGGCGTTGATCAACATGCGAAATTCGGTTGGACACTTTCTGGTAGGCTAGGAGCGTGATAGTCTAGGAGTCGATGTGCTAGATTGTCAACAGACGGTTCAAACCAACACACCGTACACTATTGGTGGTAAAAGCAGACGGCGAGGAAGGTGATTGGTCAACCGCCCTTAAATGCCGAGGTTAAGAAAATGAAATCGCTAACGTTTCATACCGTGGCTGCCTCTCAGGTTAGCTTCTTGTCCTTGTTCTTGCCCTTGTTCTTGTTCTTCTTCTTCTTCTTCTTCTTCTTCTTCTTCTTCTTCTTCTTCTTCTTCTTCTTCCTCTTCCTCTTCCTCTTCCTCTTCCTCTTCCTCTTCCTCTTCCTGTGCTTCTTGTTCTTGTTCTTGTTCTTGTTCTTGTTCTTGTTCTTGTTCTTGTTCTTGTTCTTGTTCTTCTTCTTGTTATTCTTCTTGTTCTTCTTGTTCTTCTTCTTGTTCTTCTTGTTCTTCTTGTTCTTCTTGTTCTTCTTGTTCTTCTTCTTGTTATTCTTCTTGTTCTTCTTGTTCTTCTTCTTGTTCTTCTTGTTCTTCTTGTTCTTCTTGTTCTTCTTGTTGTTCTTGTTCTTGTTCTTGTTCTTCTTCTTCTTCTTCTTCTTCTTCTTCTTCTTCTTCTTCTTCTTCTTCTTCTTCTTCTTCCTTTTATAATTAATATTTTTATTATTATTACTATAATACTATTATTATTATTATTATTATTATTATTATTGTTATTATTATTATTATTATTATTATTATTTTTTTTTTTTTTTTTTTATGCCCTGAGGTACTTCGTTCCCTCAGGGTCTTAGAGATTAAATTAGTTGTTTTTCTGGAACGGTTATCCCTCATCTAAGTCAGCTTGGGCTGTAACCATCGAGCCGCTGAAGGCTACCGCGTTAAACCGTTGGATAGTGATCGATATTCTCTGATGTAAAAAACTTGTCTCCCTTGGATCGCCCGTGGTACTAGCAAGATGACGTCCAAGCTCTGTGATAAAATCAAGACCCTTGTCGTTGATTGGGCCCAAAGTCTCCAGTGCAAGCGGTACAAAGCAGTGATTTCCCAGGAGGCCCTTATATTTCTGAGACTTCCTCTCATCTGCCATTATTATTATTATTATTATTATTATTATTATTATTATTATTATTTATTATTATTATTACTATTATTATTATTATTATCGAAATAGACCACAGTTCTAGCCATTGAGCTTTAACAGTGTCGTCCGTTTTTCGGTAATAAAAGATTTTAATACCTTTAATATCGATCACCATTTCGATCTTCTTATTTCTTTGCAGCAAAAAATAAGGAAGAAAATTATACGTTAATAAGACTAAAATCGAATTTTTGAAACGAATATTTGAGAAGAAATCTTCAACTAAACGTAGGCTTCATCCTCATCGAAAATCTACTAACGTTGCCATTGCAAGGGATTTTACGTCATCAGCAGCTTTTGTTTTACAAAATGACGTCATCAATCAGTATTATTTTTATTTTAATTATGATTATTATATTCATATATGGATAGATGAGTATTATATATATACACATACACGTGCATACATACATGCATACATACATACATACATACATACATACATACATACATACATACATACATACATACATACATACATACATACATACATACATACATGTACATACATACATACATAGGCCTATATATATACAAATATATGACGTAAATATTATATACATAGGAGTATTTGTGAATGCATTAAGACAACTAATAAAACGCCTTTTGGGATCCGCTCAGAAACTCAATATTCAGAATACATGTCATATATGTATATATAAATAACAGAAATACAAAATGATCAATATATATATATATATATATATATATACTATCAATATATATTTTGATATATATATATATATCAATATATATATATATACATATATATATTGAAAAATATATTGTGTAAATGCATTTCTGTTGGTATTAGAAAATGTTATAAAGCTCTTTGTATGGACGCCACTTAGTGAGAGGGAGCGACGGAAGGGGAGTGTCGGTCAGTAGGAGGATGGACCGATTCACAGCTGAGGCCCGCGTAGATCTCATCGACCGACGGACTGAACTTCCTCAGCCGTCCACCGTAGAATCGTCTAATGCATTGACGTCTCTCTTCCGCCGACAAGCGGATCTCGCCAGAGCGTGCCGGATTATCGCAGATCCACGATGTAATTAGCTTTCAACCGCCTACAAAAACACACCCAGGCCTCGCAACAAGCAGAAGCGTTTCGACACGGGGGCTCAGCGGACGAGCAGCCACCATACGCTGCTGCCGTGCAAGCGCCTCCGGCAACCGCGGAGCGAACGGTCTTTGACGGGTGGAGATATTTGCGGGAAGTTGACGTGGTATCGACATCGCGTGCGCTTAGAGCGACACTCTGCGGTCGGAAGGAACAACGACGCTACTCGTCTCTGCTCGGAGCCGAGCATCAGGTGAGTAAAGTGAAGATGAGACTTGAAAGGTGATTTTAGTGATCGGTGGATTGGGTGACGAAGTTGACGCGACATAAAAGATTGCCGTTGACATAGCAACGGATCCGTGTGTGTGTGTTTACCTGTTGAGATCAGACGTATACGTAACGCTTTTGAGAGGATCGGGAAAGGTGATACATCGAGTAGTTCGACACGTTGTTGCATGAAATCGTATATGGTTACATACATACGCACGTAAGTACGCACAAATCATACATGCATACACGCACATGCATACGTATACATACTTACATACATAAACGCATACATACATACATACACGCATACATACATACATACATACATACATACATACATACATACATACTTACATATATACATACATACAAACATACATACATACATACATGCATGCATACGTATACATACAGACAGACAGACAGATACCTTCTTTTCCATCATCATCATCGTCATCTTCTTCTTCTTTTTCTTCTTCTTCTTCTTCTTCTTCTTCTTCTTCTTCATCATCATCATCTTCTTCGTCATCGTCATTATCATCGTGATCGTCATCGTCATTATCATCATTATTATCAAAATCATCATCGTAATCAGCAGCATCATGATCATTATCATTATCAGACATTTGGTGGCAATATATACTAATAAATGATCTCCATTGTCCACGGTCATTTGTTAAGTCTAATGTTCCTCTCAATGTTAGTCCAAGTCAACAGCTGAGTACGTATTCGTCCCTCTATCTCTGACTTTCTCTATCTCCCTCTGTCTATTCGTCTGCTTCTCTCCTGGTCTCTCTTCGTCGGTTTGCCTCTCTACCTCGTTGCGTCTTCCTGGCTCTGCATCTGACTCTCTCTCTCTCTCTCTCTCTCTCTCTCTCTCTCTCTCTCTCTCTCTCTCTCTCTCTCTCTCTCTCTCTCTCTCTCTCTCCCCCCCTCTCTCTCTCTCTCTCTCTCTCTCTCTCTCTCTCTCTCTCTCTCTCTCTCTCTCTCTCTCTCTCTGTCCCTCTGTTTGGTTGTCTGTATGTATCTGTTTTTATATCTCTGCCTCTTTGCCTATCCGCCTCTGTTTCTCTGCCTCTCTATCTCTGTGTCTCTGTTGCTGTGTCTGTCGCTCTCTCTCTCTCTCTCTCTACCCCTGTCTTTCTTTGTCTATTCCTCTCTGTTTCTGCCTGTGTCTCTTTCTCTGTCTGTCTCTCCGTATTTGTCTTTCTGTGTCTCTGTCTGTCTCCGTCTCTGTTTGTCTCTGCCTCTGCCTATCTCTTTCCCAGTCTGGTTTCTCTGTCTCTCTGTCTCTGTTTCTGTTTACCCTTTGTCTTTCGCAGCAAATGCCTCTTAGTCTATTTGTCCACTCTGATTCTTTCGTCGTTAATTCCCTTCATTCGATAATCCCTCGATACACTTTAACAGATGTTGTTCTTCCTACCAACAAGTGTCAGTCAATCAATCAGTCAATCAGTCATTTGATACAATCAACTTGGACAAACAATCGATCACACTTACTGACTCACTTCATTCACTCACTAATCTCACTCACCCACTCCATTTACTCATCTCACTCACTCACTCCATTCACTCATCTCGCTCACTCCATTCACTCATCTCACTCACTTACTCCATTCACTCATCTCACTCACTTACTCCATTCACTTATCTCCCTCACTCACTCCATTCACTCATCTCACTCACTCCATTTACTCACTCCATTCACTCATCTCACTCACTCATTTGCTCACTCACTCACTCACTCATTTACAAAAGAAAAAATTTATAAAATGTGCAAAGGAAACCGATACAGAATCAAATGTAAGTCTGACAGCGACAAGATGTCCTTCAACAGTGAATTCTACTGAAAACTTTGCGATCTACTTCAACACCTTTAAATCAGTATATCATACTGTTATATAGCAATCGCATTTTCGGCTTTCAATTGATTAATATGACATTGTGTCTGATCTCCTAATTAACGGTCGTCGTCAATAGGGCCAGTCCAAAGCCAGAAGAAAGGAACGCGTGGTAGCAACTGCTCTGGTATACCCACAGTATGTCTAAAAACACTGGAACTACTAAAGCATGCCGCTGTTAGATCTATTATAGTGGTCTCACGTAATCATGCGAAATGATTTTTTATCGTTAAAAAATGTGGATGATATACCGCATTAAAATACCTGTAAAACAGTTAAATTTGTGAATATATAACTCAGAGTAGTGCAATTTAAGGGTGTCTAATTAATCTAAAGTTGAAACGCCCTCCTCCTCCCTGTAGGATTAGGACTGGCACCATCAGGGAACAGACAGCGGAAAAGTTCAACGTTGGTGATAGTGGTTCCAGCCTTCAACGACATCCTAAGGCTACTAGGGCCATTTACGTCGCCCTCCTCCTTCTTCCAGACTTGGGACTGGCGATGCCTGGAGCTGTTGGCACTGCGGGTAATGGCGGACTTTGAGTGGAAAAATAGCGAAGACCATAGGATCTAACATAATCGATTTAAAGATTTCCCAACTGAGCGTAATATGATAATTTTAGCCTACGAAGTGCGATATAGTCCTTCTTAAATCTGGAAAATGAAGGAAATATAAAATATATAGTGTTAGAGACATCTAATTTAAAGGTGTCTAAAGTATTGATGTGTAGTTATAATATTATATGTCATGAAATTGGTTAATGACATCTTTCGTTGTCCGCGACCCAACGTTAAATGAAATTAATTCGTTTTCAGTGTTGGAACGAAAGCATTGATAACTTTAATAATCTTTCTTTATTAATTGGTTTATTAACTACCATTAGCGATTTTTCCAACGTTAAACGTCTCCATATGACATCAAAGGCAGTTGGCGACAATTAAAAGTGACTACAGTCGGTGAAAAGAATTTATAGAATCCAAAAGAAACCATGTAAAACCAGTGATTTATAATGTTACTAATATTCATTTTATGTTTTCACTAGCTGTAACCCGTGAAAAATCACGGTATATAAAACAAATATTGCAGTGATAACAATTAAGCTTACTTCCCCGTTATATTATGACGTCATATTATAGGCCTATAGCCGTCGTCAAGACAGCCGTCGCCAAGGCGGCAGTATAGTGACGTCACAATAGTGTTTGTTACGGGACAGACAGACAGACGTACATCGGTTATTATGTTGTTTGATAATAAAATACAACTCATAATGTCTATGGTACTTATATTGCGAAAAGATGGACTTTAACCCTGTGGAAGTGAGGTGGGGTATGACATACTGTATAGCTATTCCAAGTTACGTTTTCTACTGAAAACGTGGAATCAGCTTGAATTATTTTTGTGTACCTTAGGGAATGTGAAATACGGACACTTTACGACAGTTTCGGGTACTTTTGAACGCACAATTTTTTTAAATTTTGTTGCATATTAAAATGAAATTATAATGTCTCGTATACAAGGATCGTAAAACAAGATTCACATGCCATGCATATAGCAAGCGAGTGTGTCTTGAACACGCTAATACTGTGTGCATAGCTGGCATTGAGCAATCAGTCGAAACAGGGCCGTTTTTAAGGTTCCGCGAATGTCGGTGCAAAAAGCTACAAAAGGGGCCCGTGTTGGTCGAGCGGCCGTTGGTTTGCCAATACCATGTAGGCCTAGCCTACGGCGTATAAATATCATCAAAAATTATATCTAAGGCTTTTCTAGTAGTTAATGTTGCTATCTGCATGACCTGTTCACTGAGTTAATAGGCTTTTATATCCTATTTATCAATTAGTTATAATTCTTATACACACTATGACACTATTAGGGCCTAAGTGACGGCCACTGTGACTGTTTCAGTTAGTGTAGGCCTACACATGGACACATCAACAGTGTGTAAAATCAATTTGTCAATAAAATCTGATAAATCTTAAATATGTAATTAATTCTTGAACGCTGCAGCCTGCAGCAAATGAGCAAATGTCACAGACCAAAATATCAGCTAGGCCTAAATATCAGCAAAGTCCGTGTTCATCTCTCACATGCAGTCGCGCAGTTTGGTGAAATCCAGCAAATTCAGGGTTAGGGTTAGGGTTAGGGTTAGTGTTAGGGTTAGGCCTCAACGCAGTCGACCCTCACAGTTCCTACGAAATTGTTCTACTCAGAAGTGTTCGTCTTCTCCGTTCCTGTAATTATTAATACAGACCCGACTGACTCACAAAGCGTAGTAGTAGAAGTTTCAGTTTAATGACCCGTGTGACAACAAAGATCAATAGATTCGCATTCCTCCTTCATCCAGGCTTGGAACTGGCTCCGAAGCTAGCGGGGTAGGCCTATATTTAAAAAGTCTGGCAGAACGTGTGTTAGTTGGCGTCTAAGGGAAGAAGCTCATTACTTAGAGACTGTCGCTCCAGCCAGTGTCAATTACATATGTTAATACAGGGCTTTTTTTCAGCCGGAACGCGCCGGTACGGCGTTCCGGCACCTTTTTCAGCTCCTAAAAAATAATTTATTTATTTTAATAATTAAAACAATAATTTAGTTATTTTAATTTAATTTAAGTGTTTTTGAACTGTTTTCAGTGTTTACTGAGACCCCTCCCAACCCATAATCCCGTATTTCTCGTGATTTTAGCCCGCCCATAATTGTTGCGTTCCGGCACCTATTGTTCCGTTCCGGAACCTTTTTTTCTAGAAAAAAAGCACTGTGTTAATATATATGTATATATATGTATATATATATATATATATTTATGGATGTGTATAAATATACATATTATAAATAACGTTCTGACTCCGCGGTTCAGCCCGACCTGTTATCTCGCAGCGATCGGCTAAAAACAACACAACAGCCGCTGGTAAAAGGAATACGATACCAATTAGTCGACACGAGTGAATGAATCTTCCCATATCGGGGTTGACAATATGAATTTCCATATTACCAAGACAGAACTCTATACGTTAAATTTTCAAGATTACGCCTAAACAAAGACGCCCATGACAGTACCATGTAGCAAACAGTCTAAGTGAATTAAATCAATATAATCACTATAGTGTTTCCTTACACTTACAATTTTACAGAAATTTGAAGACAGACTGAGACTTGCATACGATATTTAGCAAATAGCAACAAAACTGCTGTACACGCTCGGCTCAGGGGCCCTCGGTGCGCCGCACCGTTTGCACCTGTGTTAAAAACGGCCCTGAGTCGAAAATGATTACTGAAAACGTTCTCTATTTCACTTGAAATATTGGCTATTCGTGCGTTTGGTAATGCTGTGAATGAGACAGAAATATGCATGTGCTAAGCAGATATTGCATGGTTATTATTTCACCTGCTGGCCGTTTCAATAATGATCGAAAAGGGTTATTTGTTGTGATAATCATCAGTTTAGTTGATAACTGGCTATAAAACTGTAGTTTACCTCACAATTAGTGTTATGTAGTTGATATCGCGACTTGCAAACCAAAAATATGTAGTGTGGAATGTCATACCCCCACCTCACCACAAGCATTCCAATGCTTCACCTCACTTCCAAAGGGTTAAGGCAAGTTAAACAATATTTTGCAGCAATTGTCATACACAAGAAACTTTAAATGTAAAAATAGCAAGATTTTTTATGAGCATCCATAATGTACATGAGATTTTTAATCTAGCCATTTAATTATAAAACAGCTCTCATTGCACGTTCACAATACATTTCATTCGTCACGAACATTTTTAAGGCGTAAAGTCACGCAGAAATGCGAATCTGGAAGCGTGTAGTCATGACATGACATTTTAAAACCGCAGGTTAAAAAATTTTAAAAACAGTTCTTTTGTCATATGTTATAGAGTACAAAATTAAAGAGAACTGCAATTTCACCTGAGATTCTGTCACTATTAATTTTTTAATGACTATTTATTAGCCAGTCATGTACATGCGATCAGCCGTTGAACGAAAACAAAATTATAGGGTCAGAAACAACTAATTTAAAGGTGTATAAAATTTTGATGTCTAATTATAAATTGTAGCATGAAATTGTTTACTGACATCTGGCGATTACCTCTACCATACGTGATAGTGCAATATGTATTTTCAGTTAATGGGGTGGGCTTGAGGGAAAATGATAAATAGGATAAGAAATAACTAATTTGAAGGTGCTTACAATTGGCCTGTATAACATGATGCATAGAATAGTTTAACAACATCTTCTGTTTACAATGACAGTACCAATGACAGTACCAATGACAGTACCGCTTTAAAAATAATCACACAAGATAAGATCAGATAAGAATGAGAAATAAGGAAATCCGATGCATAGCAATGGCTGCAGCAAAGCAAAGATCAACGATGAAGGAAAATATGAAATATATAGAATGAGAAAAAGCTAATATAAAGGTGTATAAAATGTTATTTATTACAATATGTAACACGAAATTGTTCAACGACATCTTGCGCTGACGTCGACCATACGTCACAGGAGGTGCGGTGTACGACCAATATTGATTGAACGAAAATATACTATATATAGGGTCAGAAACAACTAATTTAAAGGTGTCCAAAATGAGCTAATATTTTATATAATGCAGCATGAAATTGTTGAACGACATCTTGCGCTGACGTCGACCGTACGTTAAACAAAATTATGTTGTTTTTATCTTATGATTCAATTCGATATAAACCACTATTAATGCTAAAGCAACCATTTACTCACTTACTCACTCATTTACTCTCACTCACTCATTTACACGTTCACTCTTTTACTCACTCACTCACTGACTCACTGACTCACAATACAGACTACCATACAGTGCAATACAATACAAAACTGTCAATACCACACCGCTTTTCACCGGGTATGTGCATGGGGAGCATTTCTTGGATGTATGAATGCATGCATATATGTCTGTATGTATGTATACGTATGTATGTATGCATGTATGTATGTATGTATGTATGTATGTATGTATGCATGTATGCATGTATGTATGTATGTATGTATGTATGTATGTATGTATGTATGTATGTATGTATGTATGTATGTATACGTATGTATGTATGCATGTATGTATGTATGTATGTATGTATGTATGTATGTATGTATGTATGTATGTATGTATGTATGTATGTATGTATGTATGTATGTATGTATGTATGTATGTATGTATGTATGTATGTATGTATGTATGTATGTATGCAACCTGGAATGGCCTTCCTGTTGCACTTCGCCTGGTCCCTATGACTCACTCTACCTTGTTTCTTGCAAACTTAAAAACTACTCTCTTTAGCCGTGGTTGGACTAGGAGCGCTCCTGAGTAGATAACCTTGAAGGGGCGCTATATAAAAGCTCATTAATAATAATAATAATAGTATGTATATATGTATGTATGTATCAAGACACTTAATATACAAAGCGCTGCATACTTGCAGTGCAGTCGTGTTCGGCTTCTGTCAAAGCCTGAGACATCTCTTGATGTTTCATGGAGTAATCTGTCGACAGACGTCGTTTGAGATAAGTTTTTATGTATATACCTACAAAGAGAGCGTGGCTTCCCTCGTCGATACACCTCGGTAACGTTTACAGCATACAACGTGCGTAGAAAAAATGCAATCACCTCAATTGTAACTGCAAAATATTCCTAAATGTGAGAAAATCAAATGAATTTTAAACTTGACTGTAACGGTTAAATGAATTTTGCAACCAACCTAAAGCGGTTTCCTTAGATACGACCTTTAATGTGAGGTCATTTCTGAGCAAACATTCTACTGGAAAATGGTGTACAGCGAAGGACAAACTGTAGTAACGTTAGTCTGTTGTGTAATAATCAAAACTACGACACTGCCATTTAACAAGGCAATGTTTGTCAACTCTCGGTCCTTTCCCATTTGAAGCATCTCAACCCCTAAACTGTGGTTTTCATAAGCATTAATAATGGTTAATATCGTAAGTGAATCAATATTTATAACCCTATATTATATTTCCCATTTCCGCTCAGTCGTTGTTTAAATTTTCTGTATTTTTGCTGCAATCAGATAAAAGAAATAAATTTTGTTTAACGTAAAGTCGACGGCAGAGCAAGATGTCGTTGAACAATTTCATGCACATATTATATTAGGCTCATTTAGACACCTTTAAATTAGATGCTTCTAGTCCAATATATTTCATGTTTCCGCTAGCTCAATGGTCGAGTCACAATGCGGCTTAATTTCCTATGTCAAGGTCAAAGCAAGATGTCGTTAAGCAATTTCATGCTACGTATTATATTAGGCTCATTTAGACACCTTTAAATTAGATGGTTCTTGTCCTATATATTTTATGTTTCCGTTCGCTCGATGGTCAAAACTGTTTTAATTTCCTATGTCAAGGTTACGCAAGATGTCGTTAAACAATATTATTTATTCCAGGTAATGTAATAGGCTCATTTAGACACCATTATATTAGTTGTTTTGATCATATAATTATGTTATACGTCGTTTAATCGTTGATCGTATTTGAAATGAATTACTGAATAATCGTTTATTGAACATCATAGCTGACATAACGCAGCTAGAACAAGCTACAGGCCTTATATAATAGTCTCACGAGAAGATAATTAGCATCAGTAGGCATTCTTGTAGAGAATACGGAGTATAAAATTGTATCATCTTTTTCGGTTAGAGTAAATTTATGTGGTCTCACTCTAAGGTTGTGTCCACTGCTGCGGCGGGGGAGGGAGCAGGTCAAACAGAAATAATATAGGATCAGAAGCAACTAATTTTAATTTATTGTCGTTCAATCGCTGATCAAACTCTGCCACTGCTCGTACTATGGCAGTGCCAGTCCCAAGTCTGGATAAAGGAGGAGGGCGACTAATCATGTTTGCTAAGACGCAGCGTCGTTAAATAGCAACTAACCAATCAACCCAAAGACTCAAATTGTTTTCCAAATGTGACTGAAATACTTTTTCCGCTCACAGTGTATATGTGTATTCATGTATGCATATATATATATACATATATATATATATACTTGCATATATATTATATATATGCATACCTCATATATGTACGTACACACATGTACGCGTGGTCTCTGAATATAAAGTTTTGCTTTGTATGTATCTATGCATGCAGTGGGATATACATCGTGGGTATACTAGTACAATTATTATCCATGCTGTGGTTGCGAGTCGGTGATCGATGGCTTGGTCTTGCTTCACATGACCTTCGCTGTCGTTTCTTGGACGTCGGGGGAATTGGGGAAGGGGGAAGAAAGGGGGAATTCCGTTCCCGGGATCTGATGATTTTCTCCTTCCCCTCCGCTAACCGTCCGCTATTTTGCCGAGTCGTGTATGAATTAGAGCGACTTAGCGCGGTGATCGGGCAACTACGCCCCTTGTGCGTTAATATACATGAGATACGCGTTGGTGATAGTAGCTGTTGACATCGTTGGACCTATTATATAAGGCAGGCAAACCAATGGACGACTTCAGGCTACGTGATGAGAGATTCTTCTGTACGAATTTTTGTTGCCATTCTCTGCGAATGTCTCTGGACGAATACACAGTTCAATTGCATGAGATTGTTCCAGGTACACGCTGCCGATGAAAGCCAACAGCTACAGAAACTCCTACGCTTCTCAAGACGAATGCCTAGTGTCTGCTTAGCACTAGACATGTCAGTCTATAGATAGTACAGAATTGTAACTCTGAGTGTAATATTGTAATCTGACATTTATAAACCGCCACTCGACGAAAAAACTCACCAGTGGCGCAAACCTGAACCAGTGAAATTACTGTCGAATAAAACATGCTCAGTATTTTACGTTCTGTTCGTTCCCTGATATGAATCAGAACTAAACTTAAAACTCGTCTCTCTTATCTTTCTTACCCTCCGTAGCTTGACCTCTTGTTTTTTGCTCCCTCTTATAAGACACCTTTAAAACGGTGTCAACCGATGCTATATAAGGATGGGACACGCTAGGCGATTAATGGATTATAACTTTGACTATAATTTCACTTGAAGCGACATCTATTGATGCTTTGTGCATCATAATAACGGCGCTACAAAAGTTATTAGATCAGATTAGATTAGATTGGACTAATCTTCAACTAAATATGACAACGGCGCTATATAAAACGACTGTATTTAATATGGCCCTCCTGCCTCCAAAGCTCTGAAGTTGTGCAGAGTTGACAATACGATAGAACATCGATGGCGCTGAGCAATTGTGAGTGAAGGAGTTGTTCAAGGTCCTCATACAGTAACCGTCTCAAGGGCGGAGGGTCTAACCAGTCCGTTACCCTGTTCCACAATACACCCTTAGCCAGTGCTTTTTTTCTAGAAAAAAAGGTTCCGGAACGGAACAATAGGTTCCGGAACGCAACAATTATGGGCTGGCTAAAATCACGAGAAAAACAGGATTGGGGGTTGGGAGGGGTCTCAATAAACACTGAAAACAGTTCAAAAACACTTAAACTAAATTAAAATAACTAAATTATTGTTTTAATTATTAAAACAAATAAATTATTTTTTAGTAGTTGAAAAAGGTGCCGGAACGCCGTTCCGGCTCGTTCCGGCTGAAAAAAAGCCCTGCCCTTAGCATAGTAGCATCAGTGTTTATCGAACATAACTGGCGATTATTATTATTATTCCAAAGTTTAACGTCGTCCTTTGGCAACAATGGCCGTTGACGACAATTCACAAATACAATTTCTTGAAAACGATAAACTTATAGTGTCCGTATAACACCATGTAAAGGTGTCAAACATAAGCTTACAATGTCAGTAATGTCACATCACCCAAAGCAACATATCTAATGTTATTTATAATACACATAGCTATAAAATGTTCCGACGCAAACCAAACAGTACTTCGCAACTATTGTCACTCGCTAGAAATATTTAAACAACTTCAGACATAAATGCACAGCACATATGATTATAATTATGACATTATATTCCCATTCTATTATTGAAATGTTTAATTGATCATTTCTTATTCCTCAGTTCAATGAGATCTTATAGCAATATGTACCACTACAATCATATCATGTATGGCGATTGGGCGAAAGTAATTTGTTTATAGCATCAGAAAGACCCAATTTAAAGGTGTCTAAGCAGAGCGTACCAAGTTTACTATAATTGATATCCATTGAAATAAAAGATTTAAAGGAGAATGAACCGAACATAATATAATTATCATTATTACTTTCACAATAATAATAAACTGTAGAAGGGGCAAACTGAGGAGCTCGAGCCACAGCTCTCGAGAAAGGCCATTCCAGCTGGTGGGTCGAACATAGGCAAAGCTTCTGGACTGAGCTGTAGCAGTATGCATACGAGGGACAGTGAGAAGTCCATGAGCAGCCGACCGAAGGGTGCCACAACCCAGTACCGAGGAGACTGAAATGCATAAGTCCTTGAGATATGATGGAGTAGAGCCAACAAGACAATTGCGCGTAACTTGAGATCAGGATCTTAAGAATGCCCAGTCTAAGCTGCTGGCGTTTCTGTCTGAATCTTTGATCACTGAACCACTCCACGGCTGCTTTCTCTCACTATCTACTGATTGGTAAGTTGCTGTTTAACGACGCTTTGCCTTAGCAAAGATGATTAGCGTCGCCCTCCTCCTCTCTCCAGTCTTAGAACTAGCACTATCACAGGGATGGTAGTGTCGGAGTAACCCTATCTACTGACTTACTTACCATGAATCATTCCGAGGTCCATGGTGAACTAAAGATATAATCGTGATCGATTCGTTAAACTGTAGGGCCCTGGATCCATAGATTGACATTTTCCAGGCCACTGGACGATGTGGCCTCAGTAAAACCTTGCCTAATTCCACGCAACCATTAGGAAAACTTTTTCCAACGTGTATGGATAAACTTTCCAGTCAATTCTGGAACGCAACATCTGGGGATAATCGATTATAACCTATTATCCCTAGTGACCTGATACTTTTGAAATACTATCTTTCTCAGAAAACCATCGCCCATGTCTCACCCAATTTCGATTCACTTAACTCTTTAGGCGCCTCTAAGTCTGGTTCCTAATCTGGGTTACATAGTTACCTCATCCACCCAAGCTGATAGATCTAAGATGCGGATTTTGTAGCTATACGGAGAACAGTTTAGTTTGGAGGATATAAACGCTGCCTGTCTGTGCGGGGTGCGATAATCCGGAGTTTGTGGTTTTTCGCACGGGGTTGAGATAAGTTGCGTGTATGCGTGCGTGTGTGTGGACTTTTTCTATGACACATTTTAAGTAGCTCTTGGAAGCGCTGTGTGCGTGGATGCTATGTTGGTTCATTAGGACAGAGATCAGTCTGTAAGACAGAGAGAGACAGCCTATGGTGGATTAGCGATTTGAAAAAGGTAAGTTGAGATTGAAAGTTGAGAATGAAATGGCATGAGCGGCTGAGTAGAACATACAGAGAGGGAAAGAGACAGACAGAGACAGACAGACAAACAGGCAGACAGACAAATGGAGACACAGAGAGACAGACACAGAAAGAGAATTTTGAATTTTATAACGCGTCTTCGAGTTTCATACATACATACACACATACATACCTATATGACATACTTGCATATATATCTACAGAATAAATACATACTTCCATAAATATCTACATACATATCGACATATATGCATACTTACCTGCATATATAGTTACATAATACATAATATCTGCATACATACATACATACATACATACATACATACATACATACATACATACATACATACATACATACATACATACATACATACATACATACATACATACATACATACATACATACATACATACATACATACATACATACATACATACATACATACATATATACATCTACATATTACACATAATTTATGAACTGTTTTAATGTAATCGTTCTTTAGCTTACTTGAGCTGATGTTCTACGAGATTAAGTCCATCGCTACTTTCTGTTACATTGAAATAACTATGTATATATACACACATGCATATTGATTACATACCTGGTATATATATGCATGATATGTATCAGCATATAATTAATATATTATTGTTTTGCCTTGGTTTAATCATTTTTGTAGCTTGCTGAGATGATATTGTCGGAGATTAGGTGGAGTCATCGGCGGCTGACACTGCTCAGCCTCTCCTTCACCGTTAGCTGTCTACTGCCGAGTTCACTTCGTAAGTAAATAGTCTCTGCATCTTTGCGTCTCTCTCTCTCTGTCTGTCTGTCTGTCTGTCTGTCTGTCTGTCTGTCTGTCTGTCTCTCTCTCTTTCTCTCTCTCTCTCTGCCTCTATCTCTGCCTCTCTCTCTGCCTCTCTCTCTGCCTCTGTCTGTCTGTCTGTCTCTCTCTCTCTCTCTTCTTCCCTGCCAGGATATTCCTCTCTCTGTCTCTGTCGCCGTCTTCGTCTCTCTCCGTCTCTCCTCCTCTCCCTCCCCTTCTCCCTCTCCCTCTACTTAATCGCTCTTTTTCTTCCTCTCCATCTCCCTCCCGCTCTCTCCATCTCTATCTCTCGCTCTCGCTCTCTTCCCCCTCTCCCTCTCTCTCTCTCTCTCTCTCTCTCTCTCTCTCTCTCTCTCTCTCTCTCTCTCTCTCTCTCTCTCTCTCTCTCTCTCTCTCTCTCTCTCTCTCTCTCTCTCTCTCTCTCTCTCTCTCTCTCTCTCTCTCTCTCTCTCTCTCTCTCTCTCTTCTACCCATCCTCCTTTTCTCTGTATCTGTAAGTCTCAGTCTCTATCTCTGTCTCTGCTCTCTCCTTGACTCGTTCTTTCTCCCTTTCTGTTCCTCTCTCCATAGCGACTACGACTTCACTTGATGTCATGAGAAAACGGCGCTAGAGAATTCGGTGCATTACACTTAACTAGATTAGATTCGATCGGATTGGATTTGATTTTATTAGATTAGATTAGATTTGATTAAATTGCATTGGATTGGATGAGATCAGCGCTCGTGAATGAGATGGTGCTGTTCGCTTAGCTTTATAGTAGCTCTGTAGATAGTTCCTCACCTCTCCTTAGTTCCTATCACCCTTTCTTTATCTAACCACGCCTTATGTTACCCTGCCTTTTGCAGAGAACTGTAACTTTCCGGAGTACCTATGGAGTCCAGTGGCTCAAAACTCCGTCGAGAAGTACTGGACGAGCGAGATCACCTTCCCATCTGGCACCCTGAGGAAAGCAGGGCCCTCAGAAGGCAGCTCCTCTGGAGTCATGTCGCCCGCTCCGGCGGCGGTAGGAGGCTGGACGTCCCAGCAAGAGATGGTCGCCAGGGCAACGACGATATTAGTCAAGCGTGTTACGAAAGCAGTCTGCCACCACCAGCATACGAATGCGACGACGGAGTGTCTCCGTAAGAACCTCCAATACACCATCCTGTGCCTGGCGGAAGAGCTGGAGGAGAAGTTCCGAGTTCAGGTCAAGGTAGTCGGGTAAGCGGAAAACCCAACGGTGTCTTCTGGTGTTGCATAAGTGGAGTATTGTTGTTGTTGTTGTTATAATCATTGCTGTTGTTGTCTTTATTTTTATTGTTATTATTATTATTATTATTATTATTATTATTATTATTATTATTATTATTATTATTATTATTATTATTATTATTATTATTATTATTATCATTATTATTATTATCATTATTATTATTATTATTATTTAACGCCCGAGGTACGAAAATCCCTCACGCTCTAACTCGAGGCTCTAATATTATTATTATTATTATTATTATTATTATTATTATTATTATTATTATTATTTTGCACCCGAGGTAGTTCTGTTCCCTCGGGCTAAGAAACTATGTCCGAAGACTGTGCGGTGGGTGTCTTTATTATTATTATTGCTGTGCGGTGGGTGTTATTATTATTGTTATTATTATTATTATTATTATTATTATTATTATTATTATTATTATTATTATTATCATGCATTTATCAAGCGCCAGTGTATAATAATTAATCAGCAATCGAAGATGCTGAGCAATTGTGAGTAAGAAACTTGCTCACGGTCCCTTCACAGTCGCAGACTCGAGTGAAGAGACTCGAACCCGTACTCTCCGCGTTACAAGGCCAGCGCTCTAACCAATCGGCTAAAGCCCAATCAAATGGGAAGGACGGATCCAGGGTTTAATGGCAACAAAGGCCTTTGACGTCGACATAAATTATTGTTTTGAACAGTTCTCGCCGTTCCTATGGCATTTGTCTTTGTCTCTACCTGGGAAAGTTTCATCGTCTTCGTCGTCTTCCATTCCGGCGTCCAGCTCTCATTTGGGCCCTGATGAGCTGGCTGCTCATGATCGATCTACTTCTGATCCTCTCGCTCCTGATCAGTCTCTTCAGGATGACAAGCGGCATCCAGGGCTTCGAATGGCTACCTGGAATGCCCGTTCTCTCTCGGAAAAATTCGCTTATGTAGCACAAACTCTTCAGGAAAGACAACTCGACGTCTTAGCCGTTACGGAAAGCTGGCACCGTGGTTCTGATGACGTGCCTCTTCTTCGTGCTGCTCCGTCCGGTTTCTCCATCTACGACCGCCCTAGAGCCTCTCATCCAGATGACAGCTCGGTTCGTGGTGGGGGTATCGCTGTCTACATCCGCTCTACACTTCGAACCTCCGTAATTCAACTTGATCCGGACATCACTTCATTTGAGGCGCTATGCCTTGCTATTTCTACATCCCATGGACCATCAACTCTTCTGGCTCTCTACAGACCTGGCTCTGCTCCTCTAACCGGAACATTTTTTGATGAGTTTTCATCTGTTCTGGAGAGTCTAATCACAAGAAACAGTCAGCTGGTTATTTTAGGTGACTTCAACATCCATCTAGAAGACTCCTCAGACCCATCTACTCTACGGTTCCTTGATCTGCTTGCTCAGTTTGGTCTCCGTCAGCATGTAAGTGAGCCCACTCATGTGCTCGGCGGTATCCTTGATTTGATCATCACGTCTGACGAAGTATCTGTCTGTGATCTACACGTTCACCCGCCGACTTTGTCTGATCACCAGTTCGTTGAACTAACTCTTCCCTTCTTGCATCTGCAACCCATACATGCCATTCGTATGGTGCGTGGCTGGAAGACCCTCGAGTATCAAGTTTTCCGTGATGCTCTTCGCTGCTCAAAACTTGCTTCTGACTCCTCTTCACTGGATGTCTTGTCGGTGGCTGACCTGTTTGACCTTTACTCCACCACCATGAACGAAATACTGGATAAATTACTACCTCAGCGGAGGGTCAAAATGCGCATGCGACCACTTGCTGTGTGGTTTGACAGCGAGTGCCGCCAGTATCGTCGACGTACACGCTGTCTTGAAAGACGCTACCGTCGCTCGAAAGATCCGGCCGACCACCTGACGTGGGTGACTCAACTCCGATCGCTCCATCGTCTATATCACCGCAAGGAGGCTGAATTTTGGGAGAGACTCGTCGCTCGAGATGAAAAGAACCCAAAACGTCTCTGGTCTTCCATCTCGGGACTCCTGGGCCGAGCCTCCCGTTCGTCTTCCTCTCCTGCGTTTTCGGCCAATGATTTCCTCAGAATGATGACAGAAAAGATTGCGGGCTTACGTGCTTCAACCGCTGACTCGCCTCCACCTGAATTCACACGCACGGACTTCAAGTTTGGTGACTTTCGTCCCATCCTTGAGGCTGATCTTCGACGTGTTCTCAGCTCTTCAAATCAGAAATCTTGTGAACTGGACCCGCTTCCTCCGTTTATTCTTACTAATGTTTTGGATGATGTTGTCCCATTTTTGATTTATTTGTTCAATAGGTCTCTAGCAGAGGGCCATCTCCCTCCATCTCAGAAGCAAGCTATTGTCTTCCCTACCCTCAAAAAACCTAATCTTGACTCACAAGTATGTTCTAACTATCGTCCTATTTCTAACCTTTCTTTTCTCTCTAAAACTCTTGAGAGACTTGTCTCGCTTCAACTTCTGCCCTATCTTGAACAGTCTGGACTCCTCCCTTCTAGTCAATCAGGGTTTAGAGGTCACCATTCTACGGAAACTGCCCTCCTGTCACTTCTCTCGGACATTTATACTGCCATTGACAGGTCTCATTTGACGCTTCTAGCACTCTTTGATGTTTCCTCGGCCTTCGACATGGTTGACCATGAAATCCTACTTCAACGTCTTGAACTATCTTGTGGTCTCAGTGGTCTCCCTCTTCTTTGGTTCAAATCTTACCTCTCTGACCGTACTCAGAGGATTGTCCTTGGTGACTCCAGAACTGCCTGGGTTAGAGTTGAGTATGGTGTCCCACAGGGTTCTGTCCTTGGCCCCATTCTGTACTTACTCTACACAGCTGACATTCCTTCTATATTTACTAAACACTTTACCTCTGGTCACCTTTATGCAGATGATGTTCAGATCTTTGTCCAAGGCCCATCCTCTCAGCAGATCTCCCTTGTTGGATCCATTGATTCCCTGTCACATGATCTCCACTCTTGGATGTCATCAAATCGACTTAACCTTAACTCTTCTAAGACCCAACTGATCTGGTTTGGCACTAAACAGCAACTTTCTAAACTTGATATCCCACTTCTGTCGTCAATATACCCTGCTTTTTCATTTTCATCCAGTGTTCGGGATTTGGGTGTCACCCTTGATAGTACCCTCTCGTTTTCTGAACACCTCTCCCATCTGACACGTTCCTGTTTCTATCATCTGAGGCGTTTGAGGGCTGTAAGAAGATCAGTTTCTCCTTCAGTGTTTACTACTATGGTCCATGCCTTCATTTGCTGCCGCATTGACTATTGCAATTCATTGTTTGCTGGGCTCCCTAAAGCGCGCCTTTCATCTCTGCAGTCTGTTCTGAATGCGGCTGCCAGGCTCATTGCCCGTTTTCCTCGCTTCTCTCACATAACTACCTTTATGACTGATGTACTTCACTGGCTTCCTGTTGCTTCCCGCATCCAATACAAGGTTCTTCTCCTGGTCTCTAGGACTCAACTGGGAAAAGCTCCTAAATACCTCTGTGACCTAATGCGCAAACCTCTATCTGCTCTGTCTTCCCGCCCTCTTCGGTCTGCTGACCGCCTTGATCTGCTTGTCCCTCGTGCAAGGACTTCGATGGCTCAGCATCGTGCGTTTGCCATCCTTGGCCCTTCCCTTTGGAATGACCTGCCCCCCTCTCTCCGTAGCAAGATTTTGCTTGGGATCTCGCCTTCTTCTCTCCGCTGCTTAAAGACCTTTCTTTTCCCTCGAGGCTGACACGCTGGGAGCGCCTCTGAATAGTCTATGCTGTGAGAGGCGCTTTATAAATAATTATATAAGATAAGATAAGATAAGATAAGATAATACAGCTATCATTTCAATTGACGTCCCATAAATATTACAGAACAGCGCGTCGGCTTTATCTAATAGGGCGAATATCTCCATTAAAAGAGGTGTCCAATTATTTTGAACAGTTCTCACCGTTCCTACGTCATCAGGGCCGTTTTTTTACCAAAATAATAATCTTCGTTATCAGTATGAACGGATGATCACAAGTTATTACAGGAGTCGAATTTAACTGCACACGGCAGCCATGCAAGGCGCCCATCACGTCCTACATCTCATTTTATGAATGAAAGGCTGAGTGGACCTAAATTTGGGGAGGTAGCGGGAAGCGATCCCGCTACCGCTTGCTCTTCACGCCAGTGATGTTACCACTACTCTATGGACCCCCCCCCCCATAAGTACAAACGGTGCGGCGCATCGAGGGTCCCTGAGCCGAGCGGTACAGAAGTTTTGTTGCTATTTGCTAAATGTCGTATGCAAGTCTCAGTCTCACTTCAAATTTCTCTAAAGATTAGTAAATGTAAGTGTAAGGATCCGCTTGTGATTGTATTGATTTATTTCGCTATGTTTACTAATGCTTACTCTCGCTGTTTGATGACCAAAATACACTCAGTGAAATTAATTAAACCCAATTAGCCCGTGTTTTGGACTGTTTAGCCTGAATTTGCTGGATTTCACCAAGAGAGAAAACGGACTTCGCTGATGTTTTGCTCTATAACATTCGCTCCTTTTGCTGCAGGCTGCAGAGTTGAAGAATTAATGACATATTTGAGATTTATAAGATTTTATTGACAAATTGCTGTCATATAATGTTGAAGTGTAGGCCTACACTTACTGGCAAACAGTCAGTGGCCGCCAGTGTCACAGTGTGTGTAAGAATTATAATCAAAGGATAAATGGGATTTGAAAAACCTCTCGACTCAGTGAGCAGGTCATGCAGATCATAGCAACAGTAGATAGGTAGGAGGTGTCAACTGGGTCTCGCACCATCTTACTTGCTGGACCTCTTCCGGCCTGTCTCGTCCTCTCGGACTGTTCGCGTCTCCTCTCGGCGGGGGGGGGCTTTCAGTCCCATTTGCCCGCACTGCAATTATGCAAACCCTCGGTGATTGGCCCGACCATATGGAATGGCCTCCCTCCTGAGTTGCGTTTGCTTCCTAGTTCTTCCTCTGACAATTTCTATGAACGCCTGAAAACTGTTCTTTTTGGCCGTGCTGAAGTCCGGGGAGCGCCTCTGAGTAGAAACGGCAGCCACGCAGGGCGCCTTACATACATGTATACAGTAGAAGCACACGATACCAGTTTTACAGGAGTCGAATATAACTGTTTAAGCGGCAGCCACACGGCGCCCATCATGGCTAATCATAACATTCATTTATGCTACACGTTATTTAACGGATGTGTATATAATCCAAAGTTTAGATTGGATTATAAGATTCTAACGACAATTACTGAGACCAAAAGTCTTTAACGTCTTTAGGAAAAACTTCTTCGAAGTTGTATTTGTTAACGAAAGTTGCTAGAGAAATCTATAGGGGTGAACAGGAATATCACTGAAAGTAAAATGAAGAATATATAGCATAAGTACCACACGATTTAAAGGTGTCTAAGGAAAACTTCACAATTGTACTAGTATTCACGGTTTAACGACATACCGTGAGTGTCATTGACATCGACTTTGTATTATTATAACATTCATTTATGCTACATTTTATACAAAGGTTGCGTGTGTAATCCAGAGGTTGAATTGGATATTGGAATCCAAAATTTTAAAGACTGCTAATTAGACTTCAAGCCGTTGACGTCTTTAGGAAAAATTCGGAACAATTTATTACTGAAGTTGCTTTCGTTACCGCATTCTACGACAAATGATGTAATTATCCATAGTTTGGATGGATCGAGAGTTTAACGACATCCTATGGCAACAAAGGCCGTTGACGTCGACAGAAATTAGTTTAAACCGTCTGGTAGACCGCTGCCTTGATAGAGTGGATGGGGCAGAACGAGATCAATAATTATTGTCTGAGAGTTTCAATTGGTATTAAGGTCACGACAAGAATTAGTTGAGTTTCTTTGCGCATAAATAAGTGTCACTCCTGTGTCTGTCTGTCTGTCTGTCTGTCTGTCTGTCTGTCTGTCTGTCTGCCTCTCTGTCTGTCTGTCTGTCTGACTCATTCTGCCTGACTCCGTTAACTCTTATGCATCTGTCAATCTCCTTCTTTGTCTGTCTCTTTCTGTGTCTGTCTACTTCTGTGTCTGTCTCTTTCTCTGTGTGGCTACTTCTATGTTGGGGGGGGGGTGTCCATAGGGAAGCGGTAACATCACTGGCGTGAAGAGCAGTAGGTAGCAGGATCGCTTCCCGCAACCCTCCCAAAGGTCCACTCAGCCTATCATTCGCGAGATGGCGCGTTGTTAAAATGAGATGTAGGACGTGATGGGCGCCTTGCATGGCTGCCGTATACAGTTAAAATTCGACTCCTGTAATAACTTGTGATTATCTGTTCATACTGATTTGTAATCATACTGCGTTATTGTCAGTTTGAAAATATTAAACGAAGATTATTATTATTATTATTATAATTATTATAATTATTATTATTATTATTATTATTATTATTATTATTATTATTATTATTATTATTATTATTATTATCATTATCATCATCATCATCATCATCATCATCATCATCATCATCATCATCATCATCATCATCATCATTATCATTATCATTATCATTATCATTATCATCATTATCATTATCATTATCATTATCATTATCATTATCATTATCATCATCATTATTATTATTATTATTATTATTATTATTATTATTATTATTATTATTATTATTATTATTATTATTATTATTATTATTATTATTATTATTGTCTTTCCGGTGTTCTCTTAATCTCTCTGTTCTCTTAATCTCTCCATTCCAACACGCAATCTATAATTGATTCTAATCTAATCTAATCTGATCTAATTACTTCCATAGCGCCCTTATAATAACTGATAAGCATCAGTCAGTTAAATCGAAATCAAATATTTCTAACTGTCTGATAAATATTCTTATCTGTTCCGAAGTCTGAAATACCGCGATTGCTACACCAGCATTCAGATATCCGGATCCATGTTAATATTGCTAGGGTCAATCTAGTAGATGAATAGAACCAGGTGTTCGCATGCTGTAAAGTGTATCTTGGTCTGACAGGATCTACAGGCTGAGGGCAAATGCAATGCTTTAAAAGGTGTGGAAGGGACGTATAGTTTAACGACGCTGTACTATAAAAAACATAATTAGCGTCGCCCTCCTCCTATCTCCAGGCTTGTGACTGGCACTTCCACAGGTAGGATAGTTGCAAAGAGACGATGTACGGATGCATAGTTTAACGACATCTTGTGGCAATAAATACCATCGACGTTGACAGATATTCTTT
Source organism: Allolobophora icterica (assembly GCA_963556255.1). Taxonomy (NCBI): domain Eukaryota; kingdom Metazoa; phylum Annelida; class Clitellata; order Crassiclitellata; family Lumbricidae; genus Allolobophora; species Allolobophora icterica. The sequence continues at coordinate 62,905,312 of OY744610.1, read as the reverse complement.
GAAATTGTCGCCCTTCGTAATGCGTAACGTGTCACAAACGTTAATACAGAACCGCGCTTCTTCCTTTTACTTATCAGGCGAATATCTCACTTAAAAAGGTGTCTAAGTATTTTGAACAGTTCCCATCGTTCGTCTAGCATTAATACAGCTCACCTTGGTCATCGTAAACTAAAACAATGAAAGCTGCGTCTTTTGACTATATAGGATTGATTGACAACGTTTTAAAGGTGTCTAAAGAAAGCACGCTAACCGATTGGCTACCGACTGGCGGGAGATTTGATACATCTAGAAGACAATTTTAGTTGAATGAATGAATGAACAAATGAACGATAGAATGAATGAATGAATGAATGAATGAATGAATGAAAGAACAAAATTTAATGTATGCAGAAATTAATCATAGGGTGAACGGATTGGTTGAAGGATGGAGAATTGGTGGATGAATGGGTGAATGTATGAATGATTGCATGAACCACAATTCATACTGAATGATTGATTGACAGACTGATTGATTGATTGACTGAATGAATGAATGAAAAAATAACTGAATATTTGAATCATAGAATTGTTGAATAAAGAATAGACTCTAATTGCACTGAATCTAGGACAGGTCTGTGCTAAGCAATTAAGAAATAGTACTCTAATCGAAAATATACACAACACCATATCACATCAGAAAGAACACAGCAAATCACAATACATCATGACAAATCACATCTCGAGCACATAGCATCACATCACATTTCATTACAAAATATCACATTACAACACTTTGCATCACAACACAAAACACGTTGCATCACAATACTTCGCATTACAAAACTTCACATCACAACATATCACATTACACACTTCACATCACAACACATCACAACACAAAACACATTATATCACAACACTTCACATTAGAAAGCTTCACATCACGACATATCACATTACAACACTTCACATTACAACGCTTCACAACAGTTCACATCACACGTTCGTCCCACTCAGTAAGAAGACAGAAATGCTGGGAAACATTTCAGGGAAGAAGACGAGTTCGGATGCATGAAGTTTGTACTTCGTGGGAAGAATGTCGTTCAAGTATGGACAGGTAGGAAGACTCCGCTCGCTCATTGGCATACTTACATACTCATTGGCCTACTTACGTACTCACCGACATACTCACATGCTCGTTTACATACTTACAGGCCTAAGTGGCATGTTTACGTACGTCGTACTCATTGGCATACTTACATACTCGTGGCATGCTTACATACTCACCGACATACTCACATACTCGTTTACATACTTACCAGCCTCAGTGGCATGTTTACGTTTTCACTGGCATACTTATATACTCGTGGCATACTTAATCACATGCTTATTTACATCCTTTCACGACATGCATCAACTCGTTCATCATTCATTCACTAGATAATTCATCTCTTCAGTTAGTAAGTTAGTTAGCCAGTCAATCAATCAGTCAATCATTCAGTCAATCAGCTAAGTAAAGAGAGGTTGTCCAGCTGATGTCCGACTGATGTTGTCCAGCTGTTGTCCAGCTGTGTTGTCCAGCTGTTGTCCAGCTGTTATCCAGCTGCTACCAATTGTTGTCCAGCTGTTATCCAGCTGTTACCTAGCTGTTGTCCTGCTGTTGTCCTGCTGTTGTCCAGCTGCTGTCAACTGATGTACACCTATTACCAACTGTTGTCCAGCTATTATCCTGCTGTTTAGTCCAGCTGTGCTGTTGTCCAACTGTTGCCGGTTGTTGACCAGCTGTTGTCCAGCTATTACCCAGCTGTTGTCCAGCTGTTGGCGTGTCTGCGCTTCAGCCGAATGTTCCAGGACCTCGCAGAGGAAGGACTGATACCGTATGGTTGACCTGACCTCACTGTATATAAAACAATGTGTAACCTTTAACCTTTGACATAATTGCCAACAGCTGACCGAAGCCGAACAAATGATGCCGTTCTCTGCAATACGCCGAAAATGAGACGCGATCCATGGCCGTGGATAGGTGAGACTCATCATCATCGTCATCGTCATCGTCATCGTCATCGTCATCGTCATCGTCATCGTCATCGTCATCGTCATCGTCATCGTCATCGTCATCGTCATCGTCATCGTCATCGTCATCGTCATCATCATCATCATCATCATCATCATCATCATCATCATCATCATCATCATCATCATCATCATCATCTTCATCATCATCATCATCATCATCATCATCATCATCATCATCATCATCATCATCATCATCATCATCATCAAAGGAGTACCATTGACTCTGCAGACACCATTTCTATCACCACACCACGGACTTCTTCTTCTTCTTCTTCCTCTTCTTCTTCTACTACAACTACTACTACTACTAGTCTATTACTACTACTACCTCCACTATAACAACTACTATTACTACTTCAGAATCATGATTGTAATAAGACAGCCATTCGAATTAACAACCATGGTAACAGTCAGTCAGTCAATAATCGTTTGAATTTCAGTGCATCGCAGGGAGCAGTGGGTCTTCTGTCCTTTCGTCGGAGGATTCGATTTCCAGGTCAACGGTGAAGGTCGGAAAAAGGTCAGGGTTCTTTCGATGTCTAGAATCACATAAAATCCAACCTGAAGACTTCTATAGCTCCATTATCAAAGCAAAGCATAACATAGCAAAGCACAAGATAACAAAGCAAAAGCCTAACAAAGCACAAGATAACATAAGCACAGGATAACAAAGCATAGCCTAACAAAGCATAAGATTACAAAGCATAAGATAACAAGATAACAAAAGCATAAGTTAAATTAACAGAAGCATAAGATGACAAAGCATAACATAACAAAGCATAACATAACGGATGCATCACCTCCACTACCATTTACACCACTCTGTCTCCCACGACCGACTCCTTGATTCCGATATAGCACCGACACTCACCAAACATCCTGTCTGTGCACTTGATATGATCCGACGTGGGTAAATGAGCTGGACTCTGTCGTAGCTTTTGCAAGTCGCTGAGAAATTTCGAAGATTTTCACTTGTATTCAATATTAATTGTTAATTAACAGTTGAAAAGAAATTCGGAAGAATTTAGATCCCGGGATTATATACCGAAAATACGGCAAGCCACGCGCAGGCGATAGTGGCGCCTCTGGCGACGCTTAACGGTCGAACGAGTTGGACGTTTAGGAAGTTGGCGAAGAGGAAAGAGAAGAGATCGAACGACGTGCCTTCGGGTTTGATTCGTGGAAATCAATGGAGGTGAGGAAGGACGAAGATGAAGAGGCGTAGGAGGATGAGGAATTGGAGGAGGAAGAGTAGATGGAAGAGGAGTTGGAGAAGGAGAAGAAGGAGGAGGAGGGGGAAGGGGAGAGTAGGAAAAGAAGAAGACGACAGTCGAGGAAGAGGAACAGGAGAAGGAAAAAGAAGAGGAAGAGGAAGTGGAGGGGAAAGAGGAGAAAGAGGATGAGGAAAATAAAGAGGAAGAGGAATAAGACGAGAAAGGGGAACGAAGAGAAGGAGGAAGAAGTGGAGGAGGAGGAGAGAGAAGAAGAAGAGGGAAGTCGAAATAGAGGATGAAAGGAAGGCGGAAGAGGAAAAGGAGGAGGAGAAAGATGAGAATGAAACGTATAAAAAGAAGAGGAGAAAAGAGAGGAATAAGAAGAGGAGGAGGGGCAGGATAAAGCAGGAAGAAGCTGAGATGGAAAGGACGACGAGGAGAGGACGAGGAGGAGGAAGAAGAGGAGAAAGATGAGAATGAAAAGTAGAAACAGAAGAGGATAAAAATGACGAGTAAGAAGAGGAGGAGGAGCAGGGTAAAGCAGGAAGAAACTGAGATGAAGAGGAGGACGAGGACGAGGAAGAAACTGAGATGGAGAGGAGGAGGGCGAGGAGGAGGACGAGGAGGAGGAAGAAGAGGAAGAGGAGAAAGATGAGAATGAAAAATAGAAAAAAAAGGATGAAAGAGAGGAGTAAGAAGAGGAGGAGGAACATGAAAAAGCAGGGGGAAAATCCGGATGATACGAGGAAGAAGAAAAGGAGGAGGAAGAGACAGAGATGGAGGAGGAGGAGGAGGAGGAAGAGGAGGAATAGGAGGAAGAGGATGAGGAGGATCAGAATCAGTCTACTACGATCGAACGCTGGGTCGTGATCGATTGCCATCCATCGTTCGTGGCGCGAGGCATGAAATCGACGAAACACGAATGATTAAAAGCAAACATCGATGGGCAGAGGCGCCATCTATCGGTCCCTCGACGACCCACGCCAATAACCTCGTTGTATCCGGTTGTCTATGCCTGTTGCCTCGTTGCTTTGTATCCAGTTGCCTTGTTGCATGCGTGAATGCATGCATGCTTGTATGCATGTGTGTATGTATATGTGTATGTATGTATGTATGTATGGATGTATGTGCGTATGAGTGCATGTATATTTGTATGTGTGTACGTGTGTGTTTGTATGTTTGTATCACTTTGTGTGTGACATATATGTGTGCTTATATATGTGTGTATGTGTATGTGAATGAATCAATTCGTATATTCGAATATTTATATAGCACCTCTTTAAGGGGGCTATCAGATATGCTCCAGATAAGCTATAAATTAAACTGTACTAATTATAATATCGAGGCCTGACCCTCCAGACAATTACCCTGCTCCTAAATAATTTTTTCCAAATCCCGAGGGATCACTGATACCTCGGGTAAAAAAATATAATAATAACTATTATTATCATTATCATTATCATTATCATTATTATTATTATTATTATTATTATTATTATTATTATTATTATTATTATTATTATTATTATTATTATTTATTATTATTATTATTATTATTATTATTCTACGTCTGTAATATACGCAGAAGGACGATTTTTACACGCCTCTTTTGACTCTTTGATTTTAATTGACTATTAGGACTACTTTTATACTTATAAAGCAAAATATTAACCTTAAAAGAGGTGTACAAGGAACTGCATTCTCGTACATACCGAGTGTTTGTTATTTCCTCTATATATGTTTTCGATTTTTTTTTGTCTTTTGTGTCTTATATTATGGATTTATATTTCGACTAATTAGATATCAGTTGATGATAAATGAAAGAGATTTTCACACAGCGGGATATGAGACTTACATTTTTAAAACAGTTCTTATCGTCTGTACCCGTTAGGCGTAAATTGCACAGCTAATATGCATGGACGTAACTCTGCTTGTTGACATCTTAATTACATTTCTCGATCAACTCCAGTCATCAGTCAAGCAGTGTCACCTGGTTCTATGGGTTGGGCACCACTGGTGGCGGCCAAACATTACTTTTTTTAACCTTAATTAACTTTTTTCCTCTCGTTCGACGACATTCTAGTGGATTTCTAACGGGCGTGGTCGCTATGTGTAGGAGGTGCGGATACTGGCTTTTTCTTAATTTCCTGAAGCCGAGACTTTGACACAAAAACTAGCCGTTCTTGCTTTAAAAAAAGGTAACAAATGACGTCATCAGGATCTGCGCCGGTGAAAAAATACATGCTAGCCCAGCTGTATGCTCTGAGGGGTTCCTCACGCGCAGCCAATGAAGAACTACTGGAAAGGATCGCGAAAAGGAGTGTCCTGCGCCACAGAGGAGCGCGTGCAGGCCGGCACAAACGTTCGCGTCAGTGTACAGAATAGCCAGATATTCAGCGCTGCCGTTCAAAATTAATTAATGAGATTGATTACTATTTTGCGTTAAACGACATTTTGTGGTTTCGTCAAATTCATTCCGTCAAAATTAGCACTATATCACGCCTGAAGATATACGATTGCTATGCAACGAAGTTAAAGATTCATATAGAAACATGACGCCATTAATTAAAGGTGTCTAACCGGAGCGTTGTAATTCATATGCTAGCGACAGCTAGTATCCATCGTTAAACATCTTGCGGCTTCCATGGTTTATATACATATGAAATACAATATTATTTTCAAAATATTTTGTATTTATACGTTTATACAAAGTATATTAAAAGTAATATCTAAATCATATATAATATATATGGTTTCCATTGTGGATTTAGCAAACATATATAAGCCAGGCAAACCTCATGCTATTGAACAGTTTGGTGCGGATATGATTTCCTATAAACCAGACGTGGCTGTGGTGGTGGTGGTGGAGAGTTGGCAAAAAGAAAAACATACGGAATCCTCCATGGCTGTGGCTGGCTATACCCTCTTCCGCCAGGATCGTCTGGATCGGAAGGGCGGTGAAGTGACCATATACGGCTCCCCTCAATCTTCCAACCAAAAACTATCTACGCCCGAGAAATGGAAGTCATATGGCTCAAGGTCAAAATGAGTGAGAGACTTTACTATAATCTATGCAGTCTATTACCCACCTAATCCCATTAACAATACTTACCTTGAGGAAATTAACGCTAATCCGGAGGATTCGACCATTCTCATCGTGGGCGATTTTAACCAGCTTCCAAGAAATGGAACTCTATGTCTTGTACGTTTTTATACGCGTGCTAGTATGTGCACTACTCTCTTTGTGTACGACTGTCTATCTTGTATGTGTCTTCGTATCTGCATGTATGCGTCTGGATGGCTTTCAGTCCGTCTGCCGGAAATCCAAGCACCGATGGAGACCAATGAGGATGGAGAGTGAGTGTATCCTCGGGGAAGGCATCCACGTCCGGTTTCCCGACGACAAGTGCAGCACGCTCGACGGTAACCTCCAAGGTAAGCCTAGGGTGGTTATCTAAAAGATAAAGGTAATCATAAAAGGTAAATGTAACTCAAAGGTAATGCTCGACGGTAAACTCCAAGGTAAGCTTATAGCGCGGTGACCTAAAAGGTAAAGGTATTCATGATAGGTAAAGGTGACTCAAAGGTAATGCTCTACAGTAACCTCCAAGATAAGCCTAGGGTGGTTATCTAAAAGATAAAGGTATTCATGAAAGGTAAAGGCGACTCGAAGGTAATGCTCGACTTTAACCTCCAAGGTAAATCCCGTCTTATCTTGCTTACCTTTTCGTAACTTACCATCACCTTGTCACCTTGTGCTGTCGATTCGTTGAATCCTAGCGACTGTCATGGTCAACCTTCTCCATGTGCTCCGATTTCTCGTTGCCTCTCTCAGCTCCGAGATGTTCATCTTCAATGCCTCCTGTATCTCGTCCATCCATCTCCTCCTTGGTCGTCCTCTCCTCCTTCTGCCCTCCCCACACGCCAACATCATCTCCTTTTCCAGCCCATCTGCACGCATCACGTGTCCAAAGTATGACATCTTCTGCCTGGACGCTCTCTGCCCCAACGTCAAACTCCCTCTCCAGTGTCCTATTTCTTCCAGGATATCCTCGTTAGTTCTCTTCTCAGTCCAAGAAACCCTCAACATTTTCCTCCAGATCCACATTTCACATGCCTCAATTTTCTTCTCCAATGCCTTGGTTTTTGTCCATGTTTCGCATCCGTAAAGCACCACTGGTAAGATCATTGCTTTAACAACTTACCATACCTCGCCTTAAATTTTCTTACCTCAGCCAACTCAGCTGTGATGAGTACACTGACCGTACAATTGCGGTGGGAAGAGGAGACGGCGAGGGAGAGGATTGGCCACCTGCGCTCATATGCCGAGGCTAAGAAAATGAAGTCGCTAACACTTCATACCCATGGCTGCCTCAGGGATAGCTTAAGGGACTGCTCTTCTAACTTACCCGAACTCACTTTACATACATGTAAATCACCTTTACATATCTTTACCCTGTCACTCCTTAATTTAATTCACCCGGCCTTACTATTGTTACGCTACCCCCCTGAGATACAAGGTTGCCCACCTCGTCTTCTAAAGGGGGCCCCACGTGACGTGTTGGAGGCACAGGTGAGGAAGGTCGACATGCTGAAAACGCACCAGGATTTGAACTCTGTAACCAAATAGACCTTGGTAAGCGTGAACCACCTACTTCTTTATACGAAGGCCTCACCTTACCCTGCAGTCTCACACTGCGTCTTAAAACACCAGGATGTACCAGAGACACTTCCGCCGGAAGTGATTTGTCAGCGATGGCCGAGTGTGAACATATGTCCGCGTCCCCGATGGATCGGGCAATCCGCCGATTCGGGTTCGATTCCTCCAACACGTACTTTTCAGGGTTTCTTAACTCCGTTTCATCTTTTCGTGGCCTAACTAAACCTCGATGGCGCTCCAGAAGCCACTTCCGGCTCACTGACGGTTTCCAACGAATCAGAATGCACCAAAGACATTTCTATACAATTCGATATTGAATTAATTCACAAACAAGACACGTTATACGTCAGAAAACACCGTAACTAATCTACAACTGATTTTAAGAGCTATCTGCAACTATTTCTACCTTACAGCAATCACTGTCGAAGTTTGGAGTAAGGTATGGGACCTATCGTGATTCTCCCCTCATTGCCCTATACTCACAACCTCGATGTCCTGATCCTCCGAGAGCTTCCGATTCCGATCGATCTCGCAGAGGCAGACGGCTGAATTTCTCACTTCGATCGATTTCCCTTGATTTCTGATATCGATCGATTCTCGACTTCTGTTGCGCCCGGTTTCGAATTATTAAATTTCGTTTCTTCACAAATTTTTAATTACATCAGCGCACGGTTTCTTCAACGAATTCTGTTCCCCAACGGCTGCAGTCCGAACGTCCTTTCACCTCGACGTTCTCCGGAAGACTGAGCGCTCTTCCCTCGTTTTAGGGTCCCACGTCACTTCAGACCGCCAATTTCAACCGCACGTGCGCCACGCGAATCTGCGCATGCGCCAACTTTCAGACGGCCGTCCGTGGGAACTTATCACGACAGATCTCGACGATCGAGATATCGCCCGGCCGCTCTTCTTTGAAGAAAGCCGCACTTAGCGTGGGAACGGAGAGCGACATCGATTTCAATTACCCCTCTCCCTTTCCCGACTATCGGCGACGACGGTCGCTCGACGCGACAATCACCCCGACACCTGCAGATGTCGCTTATATTGTACTTAAGCCGACGTAATGAAAAGCGCAAATGGCCGCCCAATAATGCGCAATTGCCGATCGACAGAAAGTCGCAAATGGCGACCACCGAAATCGCTGGAAAACCCAGTAGCGGGCGTTCGACGTTCGCTACACTATATATACCTTTCCTTCTTCCTTACCTTGCCTAACTTATCTTATCTTAATTTGCCTTAAATGCTTTGTTTTTACCATTGTAATGCCTTATATTACCTGAACTAACTTGACTTATTTACGTTCATTTTACTTACCTTTCTTTATTTACCTAACCGTGCCCCATGAGACGTGTGTGTATGTTTTTCTGTCAGAAGGTCCTCTCTACTGCTGGGGAAGCTGGGTCGAAAGTCAACAGGAGTTCGTTCTGATCGGCAGACTTGACCAAGCGATTCCACAGTTTGTCATGGTTCGCATTTCTTAATCTAATCTAATCTAATCCAAGCCTAGTCTAGTCTGATCCCATCCATCCCAATCCCATCTGAATAGTTCTATAACGCCGTAGACCTACTGTATGCCACAGATAGATAGTCACTGCAGATGAAATCAAGTCAAATTCGTAATCCCTAATCTAATCCGTAGCTGTAATCCGTAATCGAAATCCTATCCGTATTTGTAATCCGTAGTTATAGTCTGTAATCAAATCCGTAACCGCAATCCGTAATCGTATTTAATCCGTAATCATAAATTAATCCGTAACATTGAAACGACATTCATTAATCAAGGAAGTTAGCACTTCAGCGGAAATAAATAACGAATATATAGTATATTAGGGATCAAATTTAAAGGTGTCTTATCTAATCAGTCCATTACGAATTACACTAAGAGACCTGGCAGCTAGACGTTGTTGTTAACAACTGATTACTAAGAGGAATATCATTTATTTTTATATACCTTCTAAAACACTAAGTCATGGAACAGCATACGGAGGTGAAAATGTTAATCCTATTATTGAAGTGTGCTTCGGGGCCCGATAGCGCATTGGATAACATCTGGCGTAGAGTGCGAGATGTACAGAGATCGAGTCCCATAGGCGGACATGCTTTGTACTCTGCAATTTGCGCCGTGTATTGCAGGCTGTCTGTTCTGTTAGTAGTTAAGATTCATCGCATAACATGTACATGTACAGCGCAGTGCGTTTGCAGGCGCTTAATTAAAGAATAAATATTATATTATTATTATTATTATTATTATTATTATTATTATTATTATTATTATTATTATTATTATTATCCTCTGTTTGTCTTCCTTTTTCAACGTCTAGGTTTTCGCATGCATACAATGCTCCTTTAGACACCTTTAAAACGTTGTCAATCAATCCTATATAGGCAAAAGACGCGGCTTCCCATTGGTTTAGTTAACAATTTACCAGCATGAGCTGTGTAATGATAATATTATGCGAACGATGCGAACTGTTGAAAATACTTAGACACCTTTTTAAGTGAGATATTCGCCTTATAAGTAAAAGCAGAATCGCGGTTCTGTATTAACGATTGTGGTAGGTTATGCATTACGAAGGGCGACAATTTCAAAGAATTTCTGTCAACGCCGACGGTATTTATTGCATAAGATGTCGTTAAACTATGCATCCGTACATCGTCCCTTTGCAAATATCCTACCTGTGGAAGTGCCAGTCACAAGCCTGGAGAAAGGAGGAGGGCGACGCTAATTATCTTTTTCATAGTACAGCGTCGTTAAACTGTACGTCCCTTCCACACCGTTTAAAGCTTTGTGTAAAGTTTTGGAATAACTGTACATGTTCATGTTTAACGTAGGGTAACGAAGTATTAAACATCGCTACGTATTATGATTACGATTACGGATTAGATTACCGATTATGATTACGGATTATGTAGCCTAGCGTTTCTCAAAGTGTGTTCCGCGGAACCATGGGTTCTGTGGGTGGAAGATAAAGGGTTCCGTTAGCAAATTAAATAAAGTGTTACTTGAATGCGTTGTTGAAATATAAATCTGACTCCTACATGAAAAAAGAGTTTGGTGGGAAAATTTCATTTAAAACAATTTATAACCGAAATTTTATGGATTAAAATCGTACATAACCCGATCACTGTTTTGGAATATTATACCAGAATATGTTTTGTTTATATCGGGGTTCCGTTAAAAACATTTTCTGAGCAAAATGTTTCCGTAGCCTAAGAAGATTGAGAAGCAATGGTGCCGATAAGTAGCATGGACAGAGGTTTACGTGGTTTACGAACCTCGAATCCTATGGTCAGTTAAGTGAAGGCCGACGCTTGTCAGTCTCGCTGTCTGTCTGTCTATATGTCTGTCTGTCTTGAGGTGCTTCTAAGTCTGTGTGTCTGCCGTTGCTAGTCTGTGTCCGTGTGTTCACGTGACCGTGTGTCCTTGTGTCTGTGTCTGTGCTTATGTGTCTGTGTGTGTGTGTCTGTGTGTCCTTGTGCCTGTGTGTCCGTGTTTCTTTGTATGTGTGTGTGTGTGTGTGTGTGTGTGTGTGTGTGTGTGTGTGTGTGTGTGTGTGTGTGTGTGTGTGTGTGTGTGTGTGTGTGTGTGTGTGTGTGTGTGTGTGTGTGTGTGTGTGTGTGTGTGTGTGTGTGTGTGTGTGTGTGTGTGTGTGTGTGTGTGTGTGTGTGTGTGTGTTTGTCTTTTCTATATGTCTGTCTTGTCTGTCTATCTGCCTGTGGGTCTATGCCTGTCTATCTGTCTATGCCTGCCTGTCTGTCTGTCTGTCTGTCTGTGTGTCTGTCTGTGTGTCTGTCTATCTTCATTTGCAGCTGATAATACTCGTGCGTTATTTTCAATTCATTTCTTTTCAATATCATTTGATGCAATTCAATCCGTTCGCACTTAATGTCGCTCAAAAACACGACCGTTGTTTGGCCTTCGACTTGACATATAAAAAACATTCGGACGACGCCAACGTTCTGTGCATTTATTAAGCGCCACCATCTAGCGAATAAGCATCGATCGATGGCGCTGAGCAATTGCGAGTCAATGTCCCTACACATTGCCCGTCTCAGGAGAGGAGGACCGAACCTGTACCCTTCGTGTTACAAGGCGAGCGCTCTAACCAATCGCATTAATTTACGTTCCAATTACAAGCCTATCGCGTCTTATGCTTATATAGCAATGTGTGAAGCCGTTTTAAAGGTGTTTCAGGCGAGCGCTCTAACCAATCGGATTAACAAGTATTTAAATTAAAAGCCTATCGCGTCTTAGGCTTATATAGCAAAGTTTGGAGACGTTTTAAAGGTGTTTAAGGCTAGCGCTCTGACCAATCGGTTACCGTGTCTCCACCTGGTGATTACGCGGCGTTAACTTTAGCAGTAAGCGTAACTCACCTCAGACAACTAAGCTAAGCTAATTATTTCTATAGCGCCGTTATCATAACTCACAAAGCATGAATCGATGTCGCTTCAAGTGAAAATGAACTCGAAATCATAATCTATTAGAGAAGCTATTGGTTGAAATACGATAACTCAGAGAAACTAGAAGCCCAGTTATACGAAGGGTAAGCAATTGCGCACGGTGTACCACTTGTTATATATACACCAATTCGATACCTTTTCAAATAAAGGTATCTAAGAGAGAGAGAGAGAGAGAGAGAGAGAGAGAGAGAGAGAGAGAGAGAGAGAGAGAGAGAGAGAGAGAGAGAGAGAGAGAGAGAGAGAGAGAGAGAGAGAGAGAGAGAGAGAGAGAGAGAGAGAGAGAGAGAGAGAGAGCTCTTAGAATTCGCTAGTAGTTAATTTCTAGTGTTTAACTTTAATGACATCTTATAAAAACCTTTGTCATTCGAATGATATATGCTTAAATTAATTTTATGAACTATGTACACTAAAATGCGGTTAGCAGTTGGTTTTTCAATAAAGGATATACTTACTTACTTTACTTTATGGCTGACATGGCCGTTGACGTCGACCGTACCCCAGCTTAAAATATAAGTGAATTTAATCTTTTAAGCGTGGCGTGTTCCATGCTTATACAACATCGGGTGACGCCATTTTGAAGGTGTCTAAGAGACACAAATCTTAGTGATCTTTTATTATTCCAAAGTTTAACGTCGTCCTTTGGCAACAATGGCCGTTGACGACAATTCACAAATACAATTTCTAGAAAACGATAAACTTATAGTGTCCGTATAACACCATGTAAAGGTGTCAAACATAAGCTTACAATGTCAGTAATGTCACATAACCCAAAGCAACATATCTAATGTTATTTATAATACACATAGCTATAAAATGTTCCGACGCAAACCAAACAGTACTTCGCAACTATTGTCACTCGCTAGAAATATTTAAACAACTTCAGACATAAATGCACAGCACATATGATTACAATTATGACACCACATTCCCATTCCATTATTGAAATGTTTAATTGATCATTTCTTATTCCTCAGTTCAATGAGATCTTATAGCAATATGTACCACTACAATCATATCATGTATGAAATAGTACCAATCTCACATACATCATGCATATTAAATGAAACGTATGGTTATACCAAGTACCTTTCCTCAAAGAAACTGCTCAGGTACTAAACACACTCAAGTACAAATCTCATCAACCAACAAAGCATAAAATTATATGAGCATAATAATTACAATTGTTTCAAGTTTGATATTAATGCATTCAAGATTGCATTATAATAATGTAATAATTAATACAATAAAATAAAATGCACAAGGAAAAGACTAATTAAAATTACAGATAAAAAAAAAAAAAATAAAAAAAAAATAAATAAATAAAAATAAAATAAAACTATTTACATTAGCAAATTTAGCATATCTCTTTACAGAATTTGACCTTTAGTAATTAGTTTAAGTACCCTATACACTTCATTTTGTAATATATTTACTGTTAAAAGGGTTGAAATAGAAATGTCCCTTTTATACAATTGACATTTATCTCCCAACAACTTCGATATATCTTCTTTTTTACACTCAAGTAGTAAGTGATGAATAGTCTCCTTGACCTGACAGGTATCACATAAACCACTTGAATGTCGTTTTATAATAAACAGCCTTTGATTAGTATTCGCGACTCCCAGACGTAACCTAGAAATTTGGACTTCCTTATGCCTATAGGGTTCTAAATATTTAATATCTGTACTTACAATTGGACAAATAGATTTATAAAAATGACCTCTATTATCGTTAGTATATTCTAATTGCCATTTATTTACTATATACAGTTTCATTAAAGTAAAAATTTCTGAAAGTTCAAGATAATTAGTAGAATTAATATGATCAATACTCAGGGCTTCTTTAGCCAAAGTATCTGCTCGATCATTACCTGTCAGGTCAATGTGACTTGGGATCCAAATAAATCTTATTTGATTGGAATTTAGTCTGTTAATCAGAGACAATAGTTCATTCAATAAATTAGGTCTAGACTGAGAATAAGACTCCTTAATTGACGTAAGAACACTCAATGAATCAGAAAACAATGCAAATTGACAATTCTTATAACATTCGGAGTTTAAAATCCATTTTACAGTTTCTATAATTGCAGTCAACTCTGCTGCATAAATACTGGAGCTATTACATAATCTAAATTTTTTATCTATATTTAAACTTGGTACTGTAAAGGCAGCAGAAACAAATTCATCTAATTGTGTCACGTCCTTATAGAGCAATGATTTTACATTTTAAAGGTGTCTAAAAGAGTAAGAACGAGAAGTCTAGCTGCAGATTGTAACAAAGATGAAGAGATGAGCTTTAAGTTTAGTTCTGAACGATATTAGAAAAATGACGCAAAGCAAACAATTGAGCATGGAATTCCGAAGCTTTGGATCACTTGAGAACCCAACATTATTTATATACATGTGCGTGGCACTAGAAGAGTGAAAGTATTCCTTGACCTAGTGCAATATATGCAGGCATGAAGGGTGAGCAAGGAGTGGAGATACCACGGCTGATTTGAATCCAATACTGTGTGAACTATAAGGTTATATTAAACTGTATTCCTTGCTCGGGGTGCAGCCAGTGTAATGAGATTTTGGACCTATGCATGTCCACAGAGTTTGGTTGTGACTGATTTGTTTTGTGTGTGGATAAACTAGTCTTCAGTTGAAGAAATCTCGAGATAAGTGCAGATTGTATGGAGAAAGTTACCCTCAAAGCAAGACAGTATGATTCCTGCCAAGTTACCATTTTCAGAACGTGCAATTAAAAGTCAGGCGTATACACTTCGCCGATCGAATACAATGTAGCCTATCCTAATACGCAATTATAACTATATTCTCTGACTTCAAGCTATCATCCAGTACTATCCGTGACACTATTCTTCTTACCTCGGTGTGCGACCATGTTTGCCTTTTTATGCATCATTTAGGCTATATTGCAATCTAACATTTGTAAAAGCGCGACTTCGAGAATAAACTCACAAGTGGCGCTCCTGACCCGAACCAGTGAAATTACTGTCGAATAATACAGACTTAAGTTGCTAGCAAAACTTGCAGGTCGGGGGTTCAAATCCCCGCCAGGGCAGACATTTACTTCGAGATTCCTGCTCCACCCGCTCCCCTAGCCAACTCAGCTATTATGAGTCCACTGATCGAACACTATCGGTGGGAAGGTCAGACTGCGAGGGAGAGGACTGGCCACTCACCCTCATATGCCGAGGCTAAGAAAATGAAGTCGCTAACACTTCATGGCTGCCTCAGGGCTAGCTTAAAGGACTGCTCTTTCTTCTTATTATTACCAGACAATTTGTGCCGAGTTTCGTAAAACTAGTGTCTGATACAGCTGTAGCCATAAGTCTAGGTCACTGCTGTTGCGTCTATATCAGCGCTCCTAGAACCGTCCGGCGATATTGGAAAAGATAATGAGTTGAGATGAGATGAAAGTGAGTTTTTATTGGATGCCGATAAGTCCTCAAATGAAAAACGTACTTATTGCTCATCTGAGATGTCCAAAACTATGACTGTCTCGAGGCGTCGGAATGGATGACGTTGTGGATATATATGTTCATATTTCAACTCCACGTCTCGGATTCAAATCCTCTGAAGTTGACAGTATCCTGTACAACTATGTAACGTATATTGGGAACTGTTCGTTATTGATACTTTTGTTGCTATTGCTGTTATGACTGTCAATGAGTTTTTTTATCGTTAACATTACTGCACATTGTATTATTATTGCTATTGGTGGTGTTATAATAATATCAATTTATTTTATTTATTTATATTTATTCCCGATATTTCTATAGCGCCTCTCGAAGTCAACTACTACTCAGAGGCGCTCCCGACTACAGCATTTGATACTGTGCCGGAATTTTTACGCCGAAGCGCCACGAGCAATTGCGAGTGAAGGACTTGCCCAAGGTCCGTACGCAGCGGCTAGAGTGGGATTCGAGCCTGCAACCCTCCGGTCACAAGGCATCGAACTTACCACTGAGCCACCACGCCCCACAAAGGGGCAATTATTACTACTACTACTACTGCTGCCACTGACACTGTTACTTGTACAACTGCTACTTATACAACTAGTAGTACTACTCCTAGTACTGCTAATGCAACCTTATGTCGAAACTTGACATAATGCACAAGGCTGTAATTGTAGTAATGACAGTGGAATACCGATTATGGTAAATAGTAATGATTGTAGCATAATAATTAGGATAATGTGTAATGACAGTTGGATGCTAATTCCGGTAAGTAGTAATGACAGTATGATAATAATTATGGTAATTAGTAATGACAGTGGGATACCACTTATGATAATTAACAAAGATAGCGGGATAGTAATTGTTGTACTGATAGTGATGCTGAAGTCGTGTTCTTGTAGAAACTGCCAACCAATTCGTCACGTGTAAAGGAATTCAACGCCGATTTGTTCTTCTCTCCTGTCACGATTCTCAATGGAGAAACGAAGCCAGCAGACGTCAAAGTCGTCAGCCTACGACTACGACGAAGCGGCAAGTCGTCGTCATCATCACCGTTTTCGTCGTCATCATCATCACCGTTATCTTTGCTACCACCGTCATCATCATCATCATCATCATCATCATCATCATCATCATCATCATCATCATCATCATCATCATCATCATCATCATCATCATCATCATTATCATTCATCATCATCATCATTATCATTCCTGAACTAATGAGTTACATACATCCTCCTCCTCTTCTTCCTCCTCCTCATCTTCTTCCTTTTCCTCCCATCCTTCTCTTCATCCTCTTATATCTCCTCATCCTGTTCATCCTCATACTCCTCCTACACCTCTTCCATCTATTCATCCATCTCCTCCTCTTTTATCCTCCTCAGTTTCTTCTTTGTTCTCCCTTTGCTCCTCTACCTTTCTCATACTCCTCCTCTCTTCTTACTCCTCATCTCCCCTTGATCCTCATATTTCTCTTCATCTTCTTCATCCTCCTACTTTTCTATTATTGTACCTCATCCTCATATTCATCCTTCTCCTCTCTTCCTCTCTTCAATTCTCCTCTCCTCCCTTTCTTCCTCCTCCTTCTTCTCCTACTCCTCCTCTTCCTCTTGCTTCTCCTCCTTCTTCTACTTCTCCTACTCCTCCTCCTCTTCTTGTTTCTCCTTCCTCCTCCTTCCTCCTAGTCATCCTCATCATATTCCCTTTTAGATCCGGGCGTCTGCTATGACGAAAGTGAATTCTGTCCGGAGTTTTCTCGCAACGGGAAATGTGTCAACTCAGCGCTACACAAATATGCCAACTTCTGCAAGAAGTCTTGCGGACTCTGCGGTAAGTCTGAGGACCGTTCAGAAAAATTATCAATAGAATATTATCAGGTTATAATTAGGTCAGTATATTAGGTTATTACTAAACTGTTAATAGGTCATTACTAGGCTATTTATTAGACTTATATTAGGTCATTATTAGGTTATTATTAGACACTTATTGTTAGGGTATCAAAAGGCTATTATTTAATTAGGCATCACTATGATCTTTGTTAGGCTATTATTACGATATTTTTTAGGTTATTTGTTGTCTATTATCAGGTCTTTACCCTAATTAACTAATAAATTATTATTTTAACCTTTTATTTATTTAATTACAAAGCTTCTTAATTGATTAATGACTTTGATTATTTATTTGTAAATTAAAGGAATTAAATATTGACTTTTGCAACAATTAATGAAGAAACAAACACCTGGATTATACATGTAAAATCCTGGTATCAGGGGCTTTCACCTCCGGACGATTCACCTCTAGGGCTATTCACCTCCGGACGTTTCACCTCCGGACGTTTCACCCCCGGACGATTCACCTCTAGGGGCTTTCACCTCTAGGGGCTTTCACCTCTAGGGGCTTTCACCTCTAGGGTCTTTCACCTCTAGGGGCTTTCACCTCCAAATGTAAAATGAGACCTTTTGAAGAGATTTATTTACGCAAGTTATTTACGCCGAAAACATAACAGACAACATACAAACTATGAAACTAATTATCACAAAGCAATGAAGTAGATTTCTTAGTGTCAACATGTAAACTATGCAACTAATGAAGCAGATTTCGAACACAAGAAATGAATTGAGATAAGGAGAAAATGAAAGCTTCTAGAACCTAGCTAAGTAGACACCTAATAACCTGATAACGGCAGATGATAAGGACAGACCAATTCGCGTGCCAGTGACTGTATGCCCTATGTCTGATTTGTTGGAATACGGCGCTTCTAAACGAGGTAAGGTAGTTTGTATGTTGTCTGTTATGTTTTCGGCGTAAATAAATCTCTTCAAAAGGTCTCATTTTACATTTGGAGGTGAAAGCCCCTAGAGGTGAAAGACCCTAGAGGTGAAAGCCCCTAGAGGTGAAAGCCCCTAGAGGTGAAAGCCCCTAGAGGTGAAAGCCCCTAGAGGTGAATCGTCCGGAGGTGAAACGTCCGGAGGTGAAACGTCCGGAGGTGAATACCCCTAGAGGTGAATCGTCCGGAGGTGAAAGCCCCCTGAACCTAAAATCCTGTACTTAAACGGCTCTCTATTTTGTGTTTCGATATATATATACATGAATGACGAATGAAGAAGAGCAATATAATTCCTTAAACCAGCTCTGAGAGGTAGCCATGGGTATGAAGTGTTAGCGACTTTATTTTCTTTGCCTCGGCACATGAAAACGAGTGGCCACTCCGCTCCATCGCCGTTTCTCATCTTCTCACAGACAGTGTAGAGCAAAGGGCGTCCAATTTTTCTAAAAGGGAGGGGCACAAATTTCTAGGGGGCAAAATGTTCAGAGGTGGCAAAGTTTTGTAGGGGGAGCAAAATGACGTTTTTGCAAAGCTGAATTACCTAAATAATTAAGTGTTTTTAGAACTGAAATTCGTGTTGATACTGTTGGAATAATCATAATAATCAAAAGATTTTATTTTTTAAATATTTTCAAAATTCAGGGGGTAAATGACCCCCCCTTTCCTCCGGACGCCCATGTGTACGGCCAGTGCACTCGTTATAGCTGAGTTGGCTAGGGGGCGCAGGTGGATCAGAAATCTCGTAAAAAAATTCTGCGCTATAAATAAATGAATAAATAATTAAATATCTGAATCTTAAAATCCTAAATTCGGATATATTGGTGTGATTCCTCTTCTGTCGACTGCCTTCCAGGTCACAAGGCAGACCTCGTGCCATCCGTCAGATCGGAGTGCTACTTTCCAGAGGAATACCGCGGCAGGTGGTTGCTCTTTGAATCCGACCGTCTCGAACGCGTGACCATCGAAGGAGGTCTCGTGAATTTCTCGAAGCTTGGCAGCTACATCTGCAAGAGCAAGCACTGGAAACGAGATCAGTACAAGATGCTGTCAGTCTATGAGGACGGATGGTAGGACGACACCAACTTAACCTAATTAACAACTAAACCACTCGCATCCGACCTTCAAGTTCTGTGTGTAATATTTTCTTAGAGCAATTGTAAAAATAATAGCAATAGCAATAGCAGCAGCAGCAGCAGTAGTAGTAGTAGCAGCAGCAGCAGCAGTAGTAGTAGTAGTAGTAGTAGTAGTAGTAGTAGTAGTAGTAGTAGTAGCGAAAGTAGTAGTAGTAATACTACTACTAGTAGTAGTAGTAGTAGTAGTAGTAGTAGTAGTAGTAGTAGTAGTAGTAGTAGTAATAATAGTAGTAGTAGTAGTAGTAGTAGTAGTAGTAGTGGTGGTAGTAGTAGTAGTAGTAGTAGTAGTAGTAGTAGTAGTAGTAGTAGTAGTAGTAGTAGTAGTAGTAGTAGTAGTAGTAGTAGTAGTAGTTGTTGTTGTAGTAGTAGTAGTAGTAGTGGTAGTGGTAGTAGTGGTAGTGGTAGTAGCAGTCGCAGTAGTAGTGTCTACTTTTGTCATCTACTTTTGTCATCTACTTTTGTCATCTACCTTTGTTGTCTACAGTCGACCGAGATACAGTTGCATGCACTTTCGTCTGGACGGACTGATTCTCTACTTCCAAATGTGTAAGCATATTTTTTCTCAATTTAGAATTCTTTGCTCCAACTTCGCTAATATATATGATAATAACTACCTGACCCTAATGCGTAATATCCTCCTGACCCTAATGTGTAATTTTCTCCTGACCTTAATGCATAATTTCCTCCTGGCCCTAATGCGTTATTTTCTCCTTACTCTTTGGCCTTTATGTGTACTTTGCTCCTTACCGTTATGCGTAATACCTCGTGCTGTACTGTGCTTTGTTAGCCAGAAGCTCTGAGCTGGATAAGTCGTTCGAACTGTGTGAATTTCGAGACGATCCTGAGCCACTTCGAGACAAAATCAGAAGCAAACGGATGAAGCTTCTCCTGCGTACGTTATAGTCATCATTTTGGAATCGATGTTATGTTATGCCTAAATTAGTGTCAAATCTTATTAAACTATTAAAGAGCGCATTATTGATAAGTCTAAAAAAAAACTCAGTTGCTGCTTATTCTGTCCTTACTAGATTGATTGATTTAATAATTGAGTAAGTGATCTTTAATTGATAGACTGACTGACTGACTGACTGACTGCCTAACTGACAAGCCGATTTGCAGGCTGATTGACTGACTAACTGCTTGACTGACTGGCTCATTGACTGACTGATTGGCTGACCTATCGACTGATTTATTCATCAATCCAATCATTCATTCATTCATTCATTCATTCATTCATTCATTTGTTCATTTGCATATTTTCTACCCGGGACTCTTTTCCTGTAGCTGAGACTCGCATGCATTTCGGAAGCTGTGGATTAAGTGGAAAAATTCGGGTGAATGCCAGTTTTCCGGAGGTCGACGTCAGCTGCGAAGGTGAATTGTTCGACTGGGACACGAAGACGTGTCAGGCTACGTCCTATCTAAGCCTCAACTTTACCAACTGCAAAGCCCGCCAGTTTCAAGGTGCGCTCATGTGCGTCCGCGCCGTAAAGAATGATATTGTTAGAATCAGTGTTTTAGTTGCGGTATTTTTGGGGCGGGGTTTCAACCCCTAACTCTTCTTCAAACCCCTTAGTCAAGTAACTGAAAAGATATTCGGGGAATGGGTCTTGACAAATTCTATAATTATATTTTTAAACCGAAGTGTAAGAGTCCTGTAATTATTATGTTTTATGTCATCGTTTCATGAATATTGTTAGACGTGTGATCGTTCATGAATTGTCAGTTGTCTGTTGTCCATTAACGACAATAGATTTAACGACAATAGATTTAACGACAATAGATTTAACGACAATAGATTTTGAGCTGCGCTCATGTGCTTTCGCAACCTGTAAAATTTCGAGCGCATAGTTCTTTTTCGACGACTAAAGCACTTGTTAGAAAATTCACGTGTAACTTCCAGTGCAGTGCGACCTGCGGAGAATTGCAACTTCTTAGTAATCATGATAGCAGCTGTGTGTGTGTGTGTGTGTGTTCGTGTGGGTGTATGTGTATGTGCGTGTATATATATATGCATGTATGTTTGTGCGTGTGTGTGTGTGTGTGTATGTATATATATATATATATATATATATATATATATTGCCATTAAAAGTGCGTTAGAAACTAATGGTATGGCAGAATATGATTCCTTGTTCTTATTAAATGTACAGCATCTCAGTTTTGATTACATTTTTATTACATTTTCTCAGTATTATTGCCTTTTATTGTAAAAATTCTAGGATCTGAATATGATCTACGATATATTCAAGGACATGCTCTAGGATCTGACTATGATCTGAATTCGTAGGATGTGAATATGTGACATATGTGATTATATTGTGTGCTCATTCTATGTACTGTGTTTAGACACTGTGTTCATATATATATAATATTACTATTGTGTTATTTTATTGTAACATGCGATAATATGTACTTTCTTATTGTGATAGAGTACAAATGTGTGGTACATATGGATATCAGTGATGGTACTTCGATCCTGATAACGCAAGGTCCGTTCAACAGACTGATGTACCAGTGTTGGGTCAGTACCAGCCTCTTACTCATTCGTTATCATCAGTATCGTCGTTGTCATTAGTAGTAGCGGTATTGGTTGAGGAATTATGACGATGATGATGATGATGATGATGATGATGATGATGATGATGACTACGACTATGATGATGATGATGATGATGATGATGATGATGATGATGATGATGATGATGATGATGATGAATTTGTTGTTCTTGTTGTTGTTGTCAGGTGTTGCACACTCATTCGGAGCGGATGTCCTTTCGTCCGTGGAAGCAGGTATCCGTCTTTGACAAGGGTCAGTGTGGGTCAGCCACGGACCTCATGTCTCTGTCTCGTGACAACTCACTCATGACCATCTCGACCCACTCAGGTCAGACCATCAGTCTACTCCAGTCAAATATAAGGCGGTTTATTTATTAAGATGACGACCATCATCTAATGGTCTAGCAACAATAATTGATGACCAGTGTTTAATCTAGACACTTTTTGGGAGGGGAATTCCCCCAGGATTTAAGTCCCCAAAGGCCAGCAATATTTGAATGTAGACACCTTTTTCGGGGGAAATTCCCCCACAGGATACATGTTCCGACCCCGCCAGAGACGAGTAAACGAGCAATATAAGAATTAAATAATAGACTAAAGTTTTTGAGAGATGAATTCCTATAAAAAAAGGTCATCAACTTTTTGTAAGATGAAATTCGTTGGATCTTCGAAGACGGATGAAATTTCCCAAAATGTCGCCCTTGTTGGTCCCCCCCCGACAAACCTTGTTTTACCCCCCGCCCCCTAAGAAGAGGGGACTAGATTAAACACTGATTGATGACGCTGAGTATCATTGTGGGTGAAGGATTTGCTCAAGGTCCCTACACAGTAACCGTCTCAGGGTATAGGAGGATCGAACTCATACTCTCCACAAGTACAAGGCGATCGCTCGAACCAATCGGTATACCCTGTGCAAACATTACTACATTTAGATTAAAAATTTGCAAAGGCAAGATAAGGTCTTTAAAGAAGGGTTATAGTAAAATGTGCAACCACCTAAAGCAATCGTTTTACTAGATATTTACTATTACTTAGACACCTTTTAAACTGATGCAGCAGACGCAATATATTCGACCCTACAGTTTCATCATTGTATTAGATTTTTTGTTATTTCGGTGGTCAACGTTAGAGGCGAACGTTAGATGTCGGCAACCAATTTATAAATATTAAATGATTACTATAATAATAATGATTATTGTTATTCTATAATTATTGTTGCTGTTATTATTATTATTATTATTATTATTATTATTATTATTATTATTATTATTATTATAATAATAATTATTATTATTATTATTATTATGCATTTATTAAGTGCCACTGTCTAATGACCATGCATCAAACGATGGCGCAGAGCAATTGTGAGTGAAGGACTTACTCAAGGTCCCTACATAGTAACCGTTTCATGGGAGGAGGATCGAACCCGTAATCTCTGCGTTACTAGGCAAGCTCTCTAACCTAACGGTTAGGTTAGATGAATCCGGGAGTTGAACGACATCTTATGGCATCATAGGCAGTTGCCATGATTAGAATGTGTGCAGTTTTCGCTACCGAAAACGTTTCACCTCGATGTAGTAATAGGTACCTACCCGTTAGAGCGCCTGCCTATATAGCATCGATTGACTGTGTTTAAAGGTGTCTAAAAAGAGGAGGCTAACCAATCCCTGCAATGTGCGCAGTCAATTAAAACTTATCGTTCTCATATTTATATAGCATCGGTTAGCAGCGTTTTAAAGGTGTTTAAAAGGAGCGGTCTAACCAATCACCTGTACCATGCCATATTGCATTAAATACCTCTCGCGTCTTATATTTATATAGCATCCAGTAGCAGCGTTTTAAAGGTGTTTAAAAGGAGCAGTCTAACTAATCACCTGTGCTATGCCATATTGCATTAAATACCTTTCGCGTCTTATTTTTATATAGCATCCATTAGCCGAGTTTTCTTCTCTTCTCAGTCTTCTGCTGTTGAGCAGGTTTGTGACATGGACGACCTCGTGTTCCCCTCCGACCTCCTCCATTCTGTTCTGTCCTGCGCCCTCCTTTTGGTGTATTCGTATGTAGCGCCATTATCGAGATCACTCATCATATTTAATCTTCTTCTGCCTCTCGTTGTCTTCCCCTCCATACGCCCCTCCAGCAGCGTCACCAGCATACCCTCCCCCCTAAGTGTGTGGCCCAGCCACCGATGTTTTCTTCTGCTTATTGAATGTAGTAGATCCCTCTGCACCCCTGCCCTTTCCAAAACTGCCTGATTTGTGACTTTGTCTCTCCAGCTTATTTTCAGCATTCGTCTCCAAGTCCACATTTCGAAAGCCTCTATTCTCTTCCTATCCGTACCAGTCATTGTCCAGCACTCAGCTGCATATGTTGAGTTTTAAAGGTGTTTAAAAAGAGCGGTCTAACCAATCGGCTACCGTGTTTCACGGATCTACATGTATAGGTCTTGTGCATTCCTGGGTTCAGATTCACTCGTTCTGCTGCACTATGTGACCTGGTTGTCCCATGGGTCAGAAATTTACCAGCCCAGCACAGAAGCTTCGCTGTGGTCTGAACATCTGGAATGGACTGACAAGCGACCTACACTGTGTCCCGATGAAAAGTGGACCCCAAGAAAAGTGTCATAACTCGTTCAAAACGTTTAGCATTTGCCTGAAATTTTAAAAACAGCAAGAGTAGCCATATTGCAACCAAATACTAACGCCGTTTGGAAATGTTGGTGAGTCTGTCAAGTTTGTGAATGTTTGAGACGCAGCCCTGAAAATGGGAAATTTCCAACATACAACAGCAAGGAAGTGAAGTTCAGCTACAGCTGGTGTTCAAAGTGTCCTTTTTGTTCACGGACACACGACCGTAGACGTGGACGCCACTGTTTGATGGCCCGATCGATGATCACGTGGTCAAACAGCTGCCACTCTTCAATCAGACGCGAAATCCAAACCTGGAGTGTACTGGAGGAGCGCGTTTATCGTTCCCGCATTCGTGACGTCGATCACCTTCTGATTGAAGAGTGGCAGCTGTTTGACCACGTGATCATCGATCGGGCCATTAAAACGGTGGCGTCCACGTCTACGGTCGTGTGTCCGTGAACAAAAAGGACACTTTGAACACCAGATGTAGCTGAACTTCACTTCCTTATGGCTCTTGTATGTTGGAAATTTCCCATTTTCAGGGCTGCGTTTCAAACATTCACAAACTTGACAAACTCACCAACATTTCCAAACGGCGTTAGGATTTGGTTGCAATATGGCTACTGTTGCTGTTTTTAGAATTTCAGGCAAATGCTAAAAGTTTTGACCGAGTTATGACACTTTTTCTTGGGGTCCACTTTTCATCGGTACACAGTGTAGTAGGCTTAACCATGGCTACCCGTTTGCTTGAAATTGGCGATACATAAATGTTCAATTACAATTACAATTAGGATGGACGAGCAAGTTCAGACAGAAGAAGCGCAATATAAATTCATGATTAGGACTACGATTATTGCTTACGATCACGATTTCGATCACGGTTACGATTACAAATTTACGATCACGATTACCGGTTACAATTACGATTACTATAAACGATTGCAATTACGATTACATTTGCTGACGTTTACAGATACCGTTTCCACACCGTGTTCGTCTCAGACGTCGAACGCAGCAGCAACCGTTCGACCATGGCAAGCTTCAACGCCTGTTCGCAACGCCATCCCTCCTTCGCGACCGACACCCCCAAGGCCTATGTTCACTCAATCGAATCGGGTCTGGCACCGACACAGTTCCATCTACCGGCCGACGGAACCGAGTCGCAGACATGAGCCGAAGACGCAGTTGGTCAAGTACGGCGACACAGCGTCACGCTTGACTGATTTCTATTCAAGTGTTGTGCTGTCCTGTTGTCTCCTGGTTGTTTCGAGACTGTAGACAATGGATCAGGTGGTTCGGAACTCTTCTGTGCCAGGTTCAAACGTCCAATGGCGCCACTCCTCTTGATGCAATGATTCCTAATTCAGTGTACTGTATCCATCCGTCATCATCCAGTGCAGCCGCATCCGTCTAGGGCTTCTCCTCATTCTCTTACCCTCTGTTCTTGCTAGGTCTCAGTATGTGACCAAGACACACACACCCCTCTCTCTCTGTCTTTCTGTCTCTGTCCCTCTCCGTGTCTCCGTGTCTCTTTATGTCTCTCTGTCTGTCTGTCAGCCTCTCACTCTCTCTCTCTCTTTGTCTCTCTTTGTCTGTCTATCTGCCCCTCTCTATGTCTGTCTGTCCATCTGCCCCTCTCTATGTCTGTCTGTCTGTCTGTCTGTCTGTCTGTCTGTCTGTCTGTCTGTCTATCTATCTATCTATCTATATATCTATAATCTCTATCTATCTATCTATCTATCTATCTATCTATCTATCTATCTATCTATCTATCTATCTATCTATCTATCTATCTATCTATCTATCTATCTATCTATCTATCTATCTAACTACTCTATATATCTATAATATCTATCTATCTATCTATCTATCTATCTATCTATCTATCTATCTATCTATCTATCTATCTATCTATCTATCTATCTATCTATCTATCTATCTATCTATCTATCTATCTATCTATCTATCTATCTATCTAACTCTTTTTTCTCTCTGTTTCTCCCTCTGTCTGTCTCTGTCTGTCTGTCTGTCTGCCTGCCTGCCTGTCTCTCACAATAGCCATAAGAGACCTTATATACCACCTCTTCATTTGTTTTCTGCTGAGCTCAACCAACGTTTTCCATCCTGTGACAGATCCACATCTCTCAAGCCTCTAATATTCAGATGTCCTCAATTCTGTTGGACTAGTTGTCGTGAAATCGCAAGAAGCCTTTATCTTGTAAATTTGTACAAAATGAAGAGACTAATAAACGCTCAAATACACAATCCGACTTCTATGTGTTTCTCTTAATCACGGACGAGTCATGCACCGTCTACAAGTGCTTCAGACAGGTGACAGACAGATACATAGACAGACAGACACTCAGACAGACATACATACAGACATACAGTTACACAAACATACAGACACACAGATAGACCGACGTACACACAGACATACATAGTGACACAGACAGACATTAAGGCACACACACAGACATAGAAGCAAACAATTATTCTCGTATGCAAACAACGGTTTCCAGCTAGGCTGTTTAAGTTTTCCAATATAGAAACCAGTTCTACGTTTACAGATAGTAGCTTTTGATCTAGAGATACTGGCCCTTACTTTACAGAAATTAGTTTTTAGTTTACGGATAATAACTTTAAGTGTACGGATACTCGGATAGTGGCTTTATTCTACAGGTAGTAGCTTCTCTTCTACAGATCGCAGCTTTACTTCCACGTATAGTAGTTTTCTAAGCCTACCGATAATAGCTTAAAGTCAACAGATAACGGTTTAAATCTTTGTATAGTAGCTTTCATTCAACTGATAGTAACTTTCATTCTACGGTAGTGGAGTCAGTCTAACAATAGTAACTCTAGATCTGTCGTTAGTGGTTTAAGTCTACGCACGTTAGCTTCCATTTTAGGGATAGTAGTAATTAGGTCTACGAATAGTAGCTTTAGGTCTACGGATAGCAGTTTTCTTTCAACAGATAGTAACTTTCATTCTAGGGTAGTGAATGAATTAGATGAATGGGTAGTGGTTTAAGTCCATGCACGGTAGCTTCCGTTCTACGGATAGTTGCTTTAGGTGTACAGTTAGTAGCTTTAAGTCTACTGATAGTAGCTTCTCCTCCGACCGTAGGTGGGCAGCGCCAGTATGAGCGCCTTGGTGAAGGCAGCGGCGCAAACGGCCGCATAGGGCTGCCAGGTCCTCGTCTTCGTACCATCGACGTAGTCACATATCCCCAGAACCATGGCAAAGCTGCTAACCCTGCTGTTCATGACAGCCTCGACGGCGTGATGCAGCCCTCGGTCATAGGCGATGACGCCATGACACCCGGCAAACTCCATCCGCAAGGTGTCGCTACGTGCCACCGCCCGCCCGCTCGCTATCGTACCACACCGGATGTTGGGGGTGCTTTCGCGGTAGGCGTACTGCTTGTCCGGCGGCGGTACGGGGTGCCTGACGTGGACCGCTTTACCACCCTCTCCGTCGAGTACGGCGTACAGCTTGTCCGTCTTTCCAGGCGGACGGTGGAACCGGTCGTCATGTTTCTTCAGCGTTTCCTGCGCCTGCTCCGAGTATTTATCCCAGGAGGGTCTGTCGATGGAGCGGGAAATGCTGACGTCGTACAGCTGACGTAGAAGCTTCGGTATTGTGTCGTCGGCGGCGTTCCAGACGGAAGTGGAGAAGAAGGCCTGTTCCGCTGGAGAGGACTGTTCCACGTCGGAACAGTGGATGTAGATGGGTCCGTCCGGGGAACGGGGAATCGAAACGGCCACGTCGCCCCGTTTCAGATGCTTATCGTACTCCGTGTAGTTTGGCACTGCGCCGCCGGTGCCGACGAAAATTACATGTTGCAGCTGATCGAAAGATCCTGAAGACAGAAGAAGATAATCTTCTGTTCTTAGTGAATTCTAACAAGCCATACAGACTACTCTATAGATGCAGCGCTAATGTGGGGTACTAAATGCGCTATATTAATTGTCTAGATGTCTACATGTATACGTGCAAACAAGCTGTAAAGTGGTGCAAGGGTAGAGTGGAGTAGAGCATAGCATAGTAGAGTGGAATAGAGTAGAAAGAGTAGAGTACAGTAGATTAGAAAGAGTAGAGTAGAGACGAATTGGGTAGAGTAGAGTAGAAAGAGTATGGGGGAGAACTGAGTAGAGTAGAGTAGAGTAGAGTAGAGTAGAGTAGAGTAGAGTAGAGTAGAGTAGAGTAGAGTAGAGTAGAGTAGAGTAGAGTAGAGTAGAGTAGAGTAGAGTAGCGTAGAAAGAGTATGGGGGAGAGAACTGAGTAGAGTAGAGTAGAGTAGAGTAGAGTAGAGTAGAGTAGAGTAGCGTAGAAAGAGTAAAGAAGAGTAGAGAAGCATTGAGTAGAGTTGAGCAGATTTGAGCAGAGTGTAGACTAGAATAGAGTTGCCAAAATAGAGCAAAGTAAAGTAGAGGAGAGTAGACTGGATTACAGTAGATGACAGTGGAGTAGAGTAGGTACCATATGGCTGCCTAGAGTAGAGCATAGTAGAGTATAGTACGTTAGAGAACGGCAGCGTGACGCTCTTTGGGGTAATGTTGTATAAAGTAGGGTATGGTAGGGTGGAGCAGAGTAAAAGAGAATCTAGCAGAGTAGAGCACTCTGAGGCTGAACCTGAACCAACCGATGAGTTGCTTGATGGCGTTAGCATGGCTCGGTTTCGTTCCAGCGCCCGCAGGAACCTTTCGGAGCTTGAATGAGACGACCCTGTGGTCTCCCATGCGACCGACCGTATAGACCGTTGTCTTGTCCATTCCTTCAGTTTAAACGACAACATCAGACAACCGTTTAGACAACAAAGAAGGCAGCCATGTTCGGTCGATAACGTTCGTATGGTAAAAAAACAGATTCAATGTGTATGTACATCTTGCGATGTTGACGTCTACTCTGACTACCTTACAAGACTAGTAACAGGACAATCATGATTGTCATTATCCTTTGAATGAAAATGAAATATTGGTAAGAAACAAACTATATAAAGGTGTCTTGAGTCTAATTATAGCTCCAACGCGATAGCTTCTACATAATTGTATAATGTAGCCCTGCTTTAACTTATATGGTTACGTGAAAACTTAAAAGAGGTGTGTAAGGGCCTACTCTTTTACTTTCCTACCTGCTCTATACATCGACGTGTCCCTTTCCACAGTTGCTGGCGCCATAGAAGTTATTTCTTTACGTTATATATGTTCTATTCTATTTTACTGCATTCCATTTTATACTACTCTATACTATTCTATTATATTCTACAATATTCTAATCAATATCTATATTAGGCCTATTCTATTCTACATTATTCTATTCTATTTTATTCTATTTCGTATTATTCTATTCTATGTTATTCTATTCTTGCCTGGTGTAGTCTAGCACAGTCTGCCTCTTATAGTCCGTTCCATCTCATTCAATTCAGTTCAATTTAATTTCAATTACTTCTTCTCTGTAAATGTTGTTTTCAATTCAATTCTATCTCATTTTATTCCATTCACATCTATTCATTTCTATTATAGTCTCACCTACTCTCTGCTAATGTTCCATTCCATTCCATTCAATTTTCGCTTCATTTAGTTACATTCTATTCAATTGCTTTACATTTCGTTCAGTTTCATTGAATCAAATTCAATCCAATTTCATTCAGTCATTCCATTCAATTCAATTCGATTTGATTTTATTACATTCCATTCGAATCAATTTCATTATACCACTCCATTTAACTTAATTCCATTCAATACCATTCATCCGAATCGATTCCATTCAATTCAATTCTATTTAATTCCATCAATTCAATTCCATTCCATTCAAATCTATTCCATCCGATTCCGTTCCATTGCATCTCTCACATTGTATTCATCTCCCATGCACTAATGCGGAAACAATTAAACAATTATGCCTCGGATTGATTAGTTTCTAATTAATTAAGCCGAGCTCGGCTGATAGCTCCAACCTGCGTTATTCGTGGAATGTATGACGTAGGAGACTTTCTCATCCAGTATTGTCTCAACCGCTTGTTTCTCGCAGAAGAGTGCAGTTACCAAGGCAACGGTTGGAGCATCCCTGGCTGATAGTCGAGGCATCTCAGTCAATGTCTTTGTTTCTGAAAACAATGGCTGCGGCTGCTGCAAATGCCTTTGCACAAACGTTATTGAAATTGTAACAGAAAGCCTAGTCGAAGATGTAAAAAGAAGAGAAGAGCATCCCTCAAGCTAGCCAAGAGGCAGTCATGGGTATGACGCGTTAGCGACTTCATTTTCTTAGCCTCGGTATGTGAAGGCGGGTGACCAGTAATCTCCCTCGCCGTATCACCTTCCCACCGACAATATACGGTCGTTGTACTCATTACAGCTGAGTTGGCTAGGGGACGCAGATGTCGCAGAAATCTTAAACCAAATTTCTGCCCTGGTGAGGATTTGAACCCGAGGATGTAATTATCCCCCTGGCTGTCAAAACTAGTTTCCGGAGAAAGATAGATGGTTTTCTGGAACGGCTTATCTTTCGGCAAGATCCGGCTGCACAAAAGAGTCATGAAAAGCGGCTGCATTGAAACGCTGAATAGTTACTGACAAGCGCTGGAAGAGATCACTGGTCTCCATCGGATCTCCGGTAGTTTAGGGTAGTGCGGTGCCCCAGATCCTCCATGAGGTCGAGGTCGGTCGTGTTGACGGGGCCCAAGGCTTCAAGGTAGGCATTATTATTTATATTATTACTATTATTTTTTCTTTATTATTATTTTTATTATTATTATCATTTTTTATGCCCCGAGGTATACAGGATCCCTCAGGGACTTGAATATTAACTAAAATGGAAAATAAAGTGTCCGGAATGGCCCTATTCATCTATTTATTTTTGTTATTATTTTACCCGAGGTATTTATGATCCCTCAGGTGGTCAAAACTACTCCCGAGATATGGTGTTATTCTGGAAAATATTATTATTATTATTATTATTATTATTATTATTATTATTATTATTATTATTATTATTATTATTATTATTATTATTATTATTATTATGCATTTGTCAAGCGCACCATCTAATGACTAACTATCAATCGATGGCACCGAGTAATTGTACGTGAAGGTCCCCACCCACAGTAACCGTCTCGGGGACGAGGGTCTTACCAATCGGTTACCGTTAACATCATAGCATTAGTGTTTATTATGCTAAATAGCATCATGCGTTTCAATGCCGACGAAGTCAACTCAGGAGTGAAGAACAACTATTGATTGAGCGAAAATAAGGACTTCATAGCGCAAGAAAGGCACAATTTAAAGGTATCTAAGCAAGCGTACCAATATTTACTATATTATCAATTCAAAGTAAAAGACTTAAAGGTCTATAAACTGAACACGATAGAGTTATCATCATCATCATCATCATCATCATCATCATCATCATCATCATCATCATCATCATCATCATTATGCATTTGTCAAGCGCACTATCTAGTGACCAAGTATCAATCGATGGCACCGAGTAATTGTACGGGAAGGTCCCCACCCACACAGCCACCGTCTCAAAGAACGAGGGTCTAACCTATCGGTTTCCCTGTCTCACAATACAATCCTTAGCATTGTGGCATTGGTGTTTAGCAACATCATGCGTTGCAAGACCAATGACGTTGACTCGATATTGAGGACAAATGTGACTTTTGAGCGAAAGTAAGGAATTTATAGCGTCAGAAAGAAACAATGTAAAGGTGTCTAAGCAGAGCGTACCAATTTTGAGAACAGATATGACGTTTAAGCGAAAGTAAGGAATTTATAGCGTCATAAAGCAACAATGTAAAGGTGTCTAAGCAGAGCGTACCAATTTTGAGAACAGATATGACTTTTGAGCGAAAGTAAGGAATTTATAGCGTCATAAAGCAACAATGTAAAGGTGTCTAAGCAGAGCGTACCAATTTTACTACAGTATCCATTGAAACAAGAGATTTAAAGTTGTATAAACTGAGCATAATACAATTGTTTCTGCTGTTTTTATTGTTGTTGTTGTTGTTGTTGTTGTTGTTGTTGTTGTTGTTGTTGTTATTATTATTATTATTATTATTATTATTATTTTTTTGCCCCGAGGTAAAAATGATCCCTCAGGGATTTTAAAATTAGTAAAACTATTAAAGGTCTGGAACGGACCTTTAATAGACCTTTTATTATTATTATTATTATTATTATTATTATTATTATTATTATTATTATTATTATTATTGTTATTATTATTATTATTATTTCTTAAGCGCCGTTATCTAGTGATGAAGTACCAATCGATGGCGCTGAGCAATTGCGACTGAAAGGCATGGTCATGGTCCATGCACACTAACCGTCTAAAAGCATCAACCGATGGCTCACCAAAACCAAAATGCAATTAGGTTAACACACGGAAGGCTCCTCAGGTAAGACATGATACAGAAATTTACGGTAAATCCATCAAAATCTTACTCTAATTCAATATCGAAAGGCTACCCTAATCCATTGAAAATCATATCCTAATCTATCAAAATCCTACCCTAATCCATCCAAATCATATCCTAATCTATCAATATCCTACCCTAATCCATCCGAATTCTACCCTATTCCATCCAAATCACATCCTAATCTATCAAAATCCTACCCTAATCCATCCAAATCATATCCTAATCTATCAATATCCTACCCTAATCCATCCGAATTCTACCCTATTCCATCCAAATCACATCCTAATCTATCAAAATCCTACCCTAATCCATCCGAATTCTACACTAATCCATCCAAATCATACCATAATCTATCAAAATTCTACCCTAATCCTTCCAATCCTAGCCTAATTCATCCAAATTATACCATAATCTGTCAAAATTGCACCCTAATTTGTCCAAATCCTACCCTAATCCATCCAAATTCTACACTAATCCATCCAAATCATATCCTAATCCATGTAAATCCTACCCTAATCTGCCAATCCTCCGCCTTAAAAGCGTTTTGGTTCTCAACGAAACCCGCTTGAGCAACTCCTCTGCCTCATCTCTCTCTAGTCTCTCTGGCAACCGAACTCGAATCTCCACCTTGACATCTCTTGACAATCTCTCTGACACGACGCAGCGCTCGTGAATAAGCTGGTGCTCTGCGCCTAGCCTTAGAATAGTGCTTCACTGTAATGCTTTAAACATTTGGAATTTACCGCTACGATTAAGATTTACGTTTACGATTTACGGTTGCAATTTACGATTTACGATTACGATTAAGATTTACGATTACGATTAACGATGACAATTTACGGTTACAATTTACGATTTACGATTACGATTTACGATTACGATTTTCGATCATGATTTTCGCTTACGATTTACGATTACGATTACTATTTTCTATTACGATTATGATTACGATTTACGATTAAAGATTACGATTTACGGTTACGATTAACGATTACAATTACGATTTAAGATTACGAGTAACGATCACGATTTACGCTTATGATTACGATTACGATTACGGTTTCGATTACGAAGTATAATTACTGATATACCATGCCTGGGTAACAGTTACAGCAAAACGTACCATGTGAAGCATCGAGATGATGCTTGGGCGCTCGTAACCAGACTCCGCGAGAAACTTCGAGTGCCAGTCCAAGTTTGAGGAGGTCCTTAAGGAAGACAACGGCTTCTAACATATCCGTCAAACGCACCGACGACAGACTGAACCAGAACAACAGTCGTTGCAACAATAGAACAATAGAACCAAATGGAACAATAGAACCAAATGGAACAATAGCTTTATAGAACAACCTAGAACAAGCTGTATAGAACAACGGTTCTTGATACCACTGCTCCTCTTATTGGAAGTGTCCCAGATTTGGCCATATAGCTTCCTTTATGCGAGATACTCTGCACTGGCTCCCCATCTAATATTCGACAGTAATTTCACTGGTTCGGGCGGGAGCACCACTGATGAGTTTTTTCTTGAAGTGTAAATGTAAATGTCTCTGTAAATGTCAGGTAACAATAACAATTACAAGATATAAAATTAGAATCATGGGACAAAACCAATGGAACACTAGGTTGCAATACGATTCATTCTTCCAGCTCAACTCAAAACATATCTCAGTTTTCAATGATCAGACCAATATGCTTGCCAACAAGGTTTTTCTTCTTTTGTCCACTAGTTTGCCATAAGTGATGTTGTTCCAAAACACTAACGATTGAACGAAATACGTATTTATAGGAAAACCTTATAACGACTTTAAGGTGTCTAATATAGCAGCGCGCTTTATATTAGTTTTTAGTCTTTAACAACATCTCGTGGTAGCCTTTACCGGTTACAAGATGTGCAAATAAGTTAGCGATTTTCTAATCTTCAGTTTAAGAACATCTTATGGCAATATCGCTCTTGACGTCGATGATCATATCGTACATCGTACATTACATTACAATTGTGGACAAACAGCATGTACATTGAAACAATACAGATAGCTAACATAACTGTTAATTTAAACAGTTCTAGTAGCTAACATATTTCAGTGTTAGTTTCATATTTACTATCAAAGAATATATGAAACGCTGCATAACTGAAACACATCTAACTGAATTTTTAAATTAGTTTATAGTCTTTAACGACATCTCATGACAATTTCTTTGCAAGGCGCATAAATTCATTACCTTCAGCCAGAACTAGCCATTGAACGAAAATAAAGTATTTATAGCATACGAAGTACCGACTTAAGGGTGTTTAATATAGACGCGCATTTATATTAGTTTCCAGTCCTTAACGACATCTTGTGACTGTCTTTACAGTTTCTAAGAAGTGCAACTAAGCTAGCGATTTTTTAGTATTCAGTTTGAGGACATCTCACGGCAATATCACAACTGACGCTATATCTTACATCGTACATTACAATTGCTGAACAAAAGCGTGCAAATTAAACTGTTCAGGATTACGAGCATGCAGTGTGATTCTCGTTAGCGACAATGGTAACTAAAATGTTCGTTAAGGAGAATAAAATGATTTCGTTAACGATAGCTATAACTGTAACTTTAAAAAATCATTAACTATAACTATAACGAAAATAACCCTAACGAAAATTGATCGTTATTTTCGTTACAAAAAATAAAAAGTGCAATATCGACAAAAATGAGAACGTGAAAATGCGCAACCCCTCGTCATCAGAATTGTGAAAAAGTGTTCATTATATGCTGGAAGACAAGACAACAAAACAAGACAAGAAAACAAGACAACAAGACAAGACAGGACAAGATAAGACAACAAGACAAAACCGGACAACAAGACAAGACAAAAAGGCAACAAGACAAAGACTGGTTAACCTGAGCAGTTGTTTGGTGTTGAGGCAGCTGGGAAAAGCTTCGTCCAGGTTGTCGAGCATCTTAGTTTTCTTGGCATACCAGACGACCGCGCGCCTCACCTTGTCACGCTTCGCTGCTCTCGTCTCGCTCAGTGGCGTCACGGCAGCTGAATCAGTTGCAGCAACAGAATACAAGCTGCATCTTATCAACACCATCTCTATAACCACACTTCACTTTATTCATCATCATAGTCAGCATTACCAGCACCTTCGGCAACGTCTTCTTCTTCTACATCTTCTTCATCAGTTTCATTATCAAAACACGGTAATAATGAAGGTAATTATGATTGTAATGATGACGGTGACGACAATTAAAAGGTTTGCGAAGTTCTAAACACGCGCTATATAAGGATACATACATAAATGATGACGTCGATGATGATGACAGATGTGGTAATGGCTGTGATGGCGGTGGTAACGAAAGTGGTAAAATGCAACTGATGATTTCCTTGCCTTCCAATCCAAGACGATGGAAGAGGACACCCTTGTCACATACTGGATAAGAACGGCTGAATGTGTGTCGTGGTCCAGCAAAAACGCTCCACAGTGGATGTCAATGGTGAAAATTGTTAGACAGAAAGCTCGCGCCCAAAGTTACCCAAACGCATTCGAAGACCTATCTCTGTCTCTACATGTGGCTCTCTTTTGTAATTTGTAGTTGTAACCGAACATTTATATAGCGCCACTCAGATCAGAGGCGCTCTAGACCCGCATCACTGCCAGCACCAGCAAAACGAAAGGTTTTCAAGCGTCTATGGAACTGAAGAGGAGAGAGGACAAGAAGCTCTTGGGGGAGGGACTGGAGAAGACTGTTCCAGGCTGAAGGACCCACATAGGCGAAGCTCCTGAATTTGGGCCGTGGAATAGAACATACGCGGAACAACCATAAGGCCAATGATCACAAGGAGGCCTTCCGAGGCAAGGAAGAAACCAGGTTGCATAAATTTATTAGCTAAGCGTGGAAGTGAGGCAGTTGCGCATAAGGGTGAGGTTTTGAAGTGAATTCTCAGTTGGGCAGGTTGGTTATCGCGCTCACTTTAGACACCTTTAACACAATGTCAACCAATGCTATGAAGACGAGGGACATCGCAATCAGTGTTACCACTCCTTGGGTTTTTTCACAAGCTCTTGGGTTTTTTAATCCGAACTTGGGAAGTGGGGTTTTTTCATGGAGACCTTGGGTTATTTGCTTGGGTTTTTTCTTGTGTATTGAAACCCTATTTTTCATTAATATAATCAGTTTTTGCAACGGTTTGGATGATCGAGGTCAATAAATAAATAAAGAAATGGCGCGATATGCGTGCCAGCATGTGCTATACACAGTGTTGGGTATGAGTTAACTCATATGAGTTTAAACTCACGAGTTAACTCACTTGCTGTGATTTATGAGTTTGAGTTAACTCACCTTAAAGAGTGTGAGTTATGAGTTTGAGTTAACTCATATTTTCTGTGAGTTTGAGTTTTAACTGTCAATTATTTTAAACTCAACTCACTCTTCGGCACTCAGCACATATTATGTTGAAACAAGCCTTTTTTATATCGTTGGCTTTCCATACTGGTGAGTGGTGACAGCAGGGAGGGTCGTAAACACTGCTAGCGGACAGTATTCAAGCACTGCATATTTTGTATATTGTGAACAGTTAAGAACAACATGGCTGAAGTACCATGTATTCTTGATGGAACATATTTTTCTGTTAGAAGTAAGCGTGATGGAAAAATTGTTGCTTGATTAGAACGTGCTAGTATGAAACGTGTGAGTTTATGCGTTAATTCATTTAACAACTGAGTTTGAGTTAACTCATTTCACTTACGATGAGTTGAGTTTGAGTTTAAACTCATTTTGAGGTGCGTGAGTTGAGTTTTGATTTAACTCATTTCTTGTGTGAGTTTACCTAACACTGGCTATACAAGTCAATTGCAATATTTAGAATGTAACTCATGGGACTAAATGTGCTGTAGGCCTACTAGTCTATTGCTATATTTAGAATATAACTCTAAAGACTAAACTGTTGCTCTTTGTAAAACCTAAGAAATATTACTTGAATTTTATAGTCTTTAATCTTTATTCTTATTTAAAAATAAAAAGTGTGTGATAGAAGTAATAATTCACGTGAAACGGACTCTGATGAAAATAAATACATGATTTAAAGTCTTGCTCTTAGTAACTAAGTCCCAGCAGGGTCTAGCGCCTAAATATCTCTGTGATTTGATGTGTAAACCACTCTCTGCCCGCTCATCTCGTCCTCTTCGTTCCTCCGTCCGACTTGATCTCTTTGTCCCTCGATCGCGGACTTCCCTGACCCAGCATCGGGCCTTCGCTGTAGTGGGTCCGTCACTATGGAATGACCTTCCCTCTGCAGTCCGTAGTAGGGTTCTAGAGGGGATCACACCTGCTTCTCTTCGCTGCCTAAAGACTTACTTGTTTACGGGCCTGTCACGTTGAGAGCGCTTCTGTATAGCCCTGCTGAGAGAAGCGCTTTATAAATGTTCAGATAAGATAAGATAAGATAAACTTTTTCATTTGCTTAGAAAAGGCCTATTAACTAATAAATTTTAGCAATTAAAAGATTGAAATAAAAGATAAAGCAACATCTGTATAATAGAAAAGGTAGGCCTATAATTGCAATACCTTATTATATATTATCTTATAATTTGTTTACTGAAGTCAGCAGAAAAACTACCTTGGGTTTTTTTGGGGTTTTTTAATGTCCCAACTTGGGTTTTTCATTTTTCCAGAGTGGTAACACTGATCGCAATTAATCGGAATGATCTGCTACGAACGCTGTTTGTCATTATTGGTTTAACTCTTATCTTTAGACACCTTTAAAATCAAAAAATCTAACGAATATAAGCATGGAACACGTAGTCGTTTGGTTTAAAGCGCTTTCTTTAGACACCCTTAAAATGTTGTCCCCTATGTTATTTAAGCATGGGTCGGCACAACTTATCGATTAATGAACGCTTTGTCATTCATGTTATTGGTACGTTAACTCCGCCAGTATCCGTATTTTGGTACTAGTGACAGTCGCAAGCGAGAACGAAGAATTAATTACTATAATTATGATTTGAATCATACAATCATCTTACTTATTCTGTAGCCAAAAACCCAGATATGATGTCCCACCTACAGTCATTTTCTTTAGCATAAATGAATGTTATAATAATTGTAATTGTAACCGAACATAATATGTAGCACCATTCAAATCAGCGGAGGGACTGGGGAAGACTGTTCCAGGCTGAAGGACCCTAATGGGCAAAACTCCTATGCCTTTCTCTGCCTCTCCGTCTCTGCCTTTCTCATTCTCTGTCTGTCTGTCTGTCTGTCTGTCTGTCTCTGTCTGTCTCTGTCTCTCTGTCTCTGTCTCTGTCTGTCTGTCTGTCTGTCTGTCTGTCTGTCTGTCTGTCTGTCTGTCTGTCTGTCTCTCTCTCTCTCTCTCTCTCTCTCTCTCTCTCTCTCTCGTTTTTTTCTCTTTCTTACTTCTAGCTATCTAGCTATCTATATATCTGTCTATCTGTCTGTCTGTCTGTATATATGTCCGTCTGTCCGTCCATCCATGTATCAATCAATCAGTCAATCAATCAGTTAAGTCCCTTATATATATATATATATATATATATATATATATATATATATATATATATATATATATCTGTTTCTGTCTGTCTGTCTGTCTGTCTGTCTGTCTGTCTGTCTGTCTGTCTGTCTGTCTGTCTGTCTGTCTGTCTGTCTGTCTGTCTGTCTGTCTGTCTGTCTGTCTGTCTGTCTGTCTGTCTCTCACTCTCTATACCGTATATGGAAATACCTGACTCAGTCTATAACAATGTCGTCCTACCGATGTACTCCACGAACTCCCATCTTCCATCGGACGCTGGTCCTGTGGAAACAGACATGAGGTTTATGGTGTGCAGCTTGTTCGGCGGAATCTTTTCCCAGCGCATGAAGCAGTTAAGTCCCTTAGTCATTCCATGTCCCACGTGGATGCATCCGTCGTTCCAGGTGATCCAGAACGCCTGGAAATCATCGGCCTTCAGCAGTCCAGGAGTGGCCTGGTCAGATTCAAATATTCAGATATTAAATTGAAAATAAAAATATTAGCAGATATTAGAATTCAGATTCAGACTGAAATTCGAATGTTATGTCATTGATTGAGTAACGACGAACAATAGAACAATAGAACAATGACGGCACTGTAAGCTAAAAAGTTGTTTCATTGTTTTTGGCCACTACCAGCACTACCACTTGGATGCAATTGTTCATTCGCGGCTCTGAATGAATGACTGAACGAAGGAATGAATAAATTAATAAGATGGATGAATGAATTAGATGAATGAATTAGATGAATGAATCAATGAATGAACGAAGGAATGAATCAGATGAATGAATTTGATGAATTAATGAATTAGATGAATTAATGAATTAGATGAATGAATCAATGAATGAACGAAGGAATGAATGAATTAGATGAATAAATGAATTGGATGAATCAATGAATAAGATGAATGAATGAATAATATGACTGAATGAATTAGATGAATTAGACAAATGAATCACTGAATGAACGAAGGAAGGAATGAATTAGATGAATAAATGAATTAGATGACTGAATGTTTTAGATGACTGAATGAATTAGATGAATCAATGAATCAGATGAATCAATGAGTTAGGTAAATGAATGAATTAGATGAATCAATTAATTAGATGAATGAATGAATGAATTAGATGAATCAATTAATTAGATGAAACAATGAACGAACGAATGAATGAATTAGATATACGAATGAATGAACGAATGAATTCGATGATCGACGATGAATGCATGAACAATTGACGGATGGATGGATTGATGCGATGATGAATGAATGAAGGAATGAAGAAAATAAATGTATGACTGGATCCAGAGTGTAACTGCATCTTCTTGCAAGAAAACCGTTGACGGCGACAGATATTATTTTGAACAGTTCTCTCCGCTCGTATGGCATAATACAGAAGTAATAGTTTTCGATGTTTTAACGACACCTTGCGACTGCTAGGGCCGTTGACTTCGACCTTACAGGTTATAACAGATTTATGTCATTATCCTGTGAATGAAAATGAGATATCGGTTAGAAACAACCGATATAAAGGCGTCCGAAGTCTAGTAGCTGCAATAATCATATTTGCATAATGGATGGATGCAGAATTTAACGACATCTTATGACAACAAAGGCCGTTGACGTAAACAGATATTATATCCGCACATTGCTGTTCTAATATTCGCATAATTTAACGTATGCTTTAGGTCACGTGGCAAGTTTAGACCTGAATTGTAGAGAATAATATAAAGAACTTTGCGGATACTTTTACTTATAGGCAAGGACAAACCTTAAAAGAGGTGTGTAAGGAATGCGCTTCTACTTTTATTTATAGTGCAAGTGTAAACTTAATAGAGGTGTGTAGGTCCTGCACTTCTTCCATTGCCCTACCTGTTCTACTTCGACGTGTCCCTTCCCACCGTAGCGAATCGCCGACTTGGTGTTGTTCCAGCCTCCAAGGACGATTTCGTAGGTACGACGATCCGTGTCGCCATAGACATGGGATAGGGCGATGTGGGCGTCGGCGGCCGCGTGGACCCGGAAGGCGACGTGGGTCTTCCGGCTGACGGGGACTTCCGGAAGGTACTGGTAGTCGTAGACGGACGGAGTCAGAACGGTTATGAAATTCTCTGAGCAAAAATAGTTCACAAGACAATGCGCTGTAGTTTCACTGTCTTCCCCAGATTCTTCCCCAGACAGTGTCATTTAGCCCAATGTCTGTATTGTAGTCTTGTTTACTACAGTGTTTATATTGTAGTGTAGTGCTTGTACTCTAGTGTAGCGTCTATATTGTAGTGTAGCATTTATATTGTAGTGTAGCTTTTATATTGTAGTGTAGGCCTAGTGTCTGTATTGTAGTATTCTATAACAACAATATAATAGTAATGCTAACAATAGCAATAATAATTATAATGATAATAATCTCATAATAATCATAATAGTCGTATAGTGTTTATACTGTACTGTAGATTAGTGTCTAAATCATAGTGTTGCATAAAGTTTCATGAGGTCGACGAAGAATTGGCTTCCATGACATTTCGACCTGTGCCTTACCGTGGGATGCATTACCCTGCTCTTTGACATTTCCATTTGACCCACCCATTTACCTTTGACCCGCCCCAATAAAGACACTGACCGATCGGTGGTTCCTCTCCAATGGAGTCCGGATGGATGGAGTAGCCATCCATCTCATCCACTGGCTCCGGATCCAGACACACTGCCAACTGGATGCGGCGCATCTTCGGAAACCTCTGCATCAGCAGCATTGCCTTCTTTATGTAGCCGACATAGTCTGCGAAGAAACGAAGAAATGCGCTACGCAATGATATAAATAAGTAAAATAAACGCCTTTATATAGTTCCAAAAGTCGCTATATTAAGTGCGTTGACACACACATACACATAAACACAAACAAACAAACACAGATACTTATATAGATACATACTTACATGGTTACACACGCACACACCTCTGTGTTTTGCTACATTGCTTTTCGTTGCATTGTTTCTGCATTGCGCCGATGAGTAGGTGTCATGATGAGGCGCTATATAAATTTCCAGAA
This sequence comes from Allolobophora icterica, assembly GCA_963556255.1. Lineage (NCBI taxonomy): Eukaryota > Metazoa > Annelida > Clitellata > Crassiclitellata > Lumbricidae > Allolobophora > Allolobophora icterica. The sequence goes on along the minus strand of OY744610.1, from coordinate 62,862,329 downwards.
TGAACGAATGAATTGCATTTTGTTGCATTGTATTGTATGGTATTGTATGTTGCACTGAATTTTGTTGTTGTGTCTTGAATGGTAGAATGGGATTGAATATTGAATTTTATTGCACGGTATTCTGTTGCATAATCGTGTTTATATGGGTGGTCGCTGGTCGGTTGTTTACCTCTGGGGAACGTTTCCGGTTCAATAAGTCGTTTGAAGTATTCTGTTGCCTGCAAGATCTTTTCCTCTCTTGTCGTTTTCATTCGAAACCAGAAGCAAAGCTCTCTTCTCTCCTGGACAGAAAAACGAAGCATTTGTCAGTCTTATCAGTCCAAAATTTATAACTTTCGTTATTGACAGAAACAGTGTTCAAATTGATTAATAGGATTTAATACACTAAGAACTTAGGAACAGGTCTATTCTGATTAAACTTTGCCTCTCTGTCTTACGGACTGATCTTATGGATATTGACCAGATTACGGCTTGGTCTTGGTGTGCCATCGGTTGATGCCTTGTGCATTAGACACTGGCGCAATAGAAGTTACTAATTGCAATTACAATTCAGACATTTTCGTTTAACAAGAGTTGTGAAGTGGGAAGGTTAGTACCGGCCTTCAAAATTCAAGACGTGCTTTGTGTGGCTTAATTAAAAACTAAAAGACGGTTTTAATTAGATGGAGTAGGATTCGAGGAAAAAGAAACAAAGCCAGACCAAGACTGCGCTGGAGAGATAATATAAATGAGAATATGACAAGACTTGGCCTAACATTGAGAGGAGAATTGGATTTGACAAATGGCAAATGATTAATGACAGTGGAGATATTTTTATTAAAACTCATCGCCGTTAAGGAGGCTGGCGTCAGGAACTGATGACGATGACAATGATGATGATGATGATACATGAAGAATTGTGCAATTTGAAAGCAAATTGAAACAACCCCTCACTCAAAATGTGACTTTTTAAATTGCTGTTTATTATTTTTATTACCCTGTTTGTGTCGTCCTTGCTGTTGCTTTGGTTGCGAATGTAGGCATAGTACCAGGTCCTAACGTGTGGTTTTGCCACCTTTGCCAGTCCACCTGATTCAATAGAATCAAACGCCTGCTTAAGTTCCATTAATGATCGATGGTTTAGGTTTATATTCGCTTAAATTGGGATCTGCCACAATCAGTCTTTCAGTAAATGACTCAGTGATTGATTTATTGAGTGAATGGCTGATTGAGTGACGGAATGACTTACTTCCTGGCTTAGTGATTGATTGATTGACTGATTGATTGACTGATTGATTGATAGACTGAGTCACTGTATGACTGACGGAATAACTGAATGAATGATTGATTTGGTGACTGACTGGCTGACTGGCTGGGTGGCTGACTGACTGAGTGACTGAGTGACTGACTGACTGACTGACTGACTGACTGACTGACTGACTGACTGACTGACTGACTGACTGACTGACTGACTGACTGACTGACTGACTGACTGACTGACTGACTGACTGACTTAGTAAGTGATTGACTGAGTGCGACACTAGTATCCACTGACCTTGGTCCACCGTCTGCTTGACCACAATTCCCTTGAACTGACCATCTGCCACGTGGTAGATCGAAACCTCATCCTTCATCTTGTTCTGCGACGCTCTGTCCAGTCGTACAATGGTCATCTCGTCCTCTTGACCAGTGGTCATCAGAATCACTTTCATAAGAACCACACAAAATACAAATACTCACAAGAGTCAAAGTAAGGCCTAGAGCGACCTCGTTTTCTTAGCCACGGCATATGAAGCTTGATGATCAATCCTCTTCCACACTGTCTGGAGTAATTAGAAGGAAAAGAAGAGCAGTGCGACTCCATTCGTCTTGACCTCGGCATTTGAGGGGCGGTGTGCCAGTCCTTCTCCTCGCTGCCAAATCTTCCCACCGACAGTGTACGGTCAGTGTACTCATTCTGCTTGAGATCGCAAGGGGGCGCAGGTGAAGACGAAATCTCGAAATCAGATTATCCCCTATCTGAGACTTGAACCCAATTCTTCAATTTACAGTCCAGCACTCTAATCACTAGACTATAACTAGGGACAGTAGAAAATCACGGTAAAAAAATGCCAAAAACACGGCATACTTTTAAAAAAATCGCGAAAAACACGGCAAAAACACGGCATACGTGTTTGCCGTGTTTTCGTGATTTTCTACTGTCCATAATTTACAACTTGTACAAAACAGACGACCGTCGTCGGCATGCAAAGTTCCTTTTTGATACTGCATCGCGCGATCAGAATATGACACGTTAATAGCTTTCTTCATAGTGGATCGTTTAGGATTAAATTACTGAATTCATTCGCAAATAGGCCTAATATGAAAAAAATTAATAAACAGACAACCGGAAATGAATAAGTGACGTCAGGGTCCTCAGAGACTTCGGGAACCCTGTGTAGAATAGTGAATGACTAGTGAGTAGTGAGTAAGTAAGCCTTCATAAATACTTTCGACTGTGCAAAACTTTAAACTGCCACAACCAAAAAAATTGCAACAAACACGGCATTTTTTATAAAAACACGGCAAATGTCAAAAATCACGGAAAACACGGCAAATGCCGAAAAACACGGCTTCCGTGTTTGCCGTGTTTTCGTGATTTTCTACTGTCCCTAATTATAACACACCAAACTCGTTATTCGATTATAATAAAATTCTCAACAGAGTCTAGAATACTTTTTGCTGATTTCATAGACTTGACTCTCGGGCTAACACGGTCCGTACACGGGGACCTTAAAATGGCTCTATTCAAACGAGCGACCACCCCCATCAATGCATTGATAAATATGAACGTGGTCGAGGCCATACAGTCTCTTTAACATGGTCCATACACGGGGACCTTAAAAGGCGTGTCTCCCATTTCAAACAGGCCACGGTGGTCAAAGATCTCACCCGATCTATTCACTGAAAAATGAGCAGAGTCGAGGCCATACAGTCGCTCTAACACGGTCCATACACGGGGAACTAGTGAGAAGGGAGTTCTCCGAGAAGACACGGGAACAGCCTACGGCGGAAATGAGTCCAGGAGAAGATTAGCTTCTAGTTTAGATCAATTCATTGGGAAAAGGAGACTCCAAGTCATATAGTCGCTATAGAAAAGCCTACATATTAAAAACTAGATCAACCTTTACAGAGACTATAGAGTGGAACTTTAATCACCTGAGCCGCTTGCTCCATCTTTTCCATCGGCAGCCATCGTGCTAATATCCAACTGCTCAGCCCTGGCTGCCTGCGTACATCCACAGGGAGACTGGCTAACACTGAAACACGATCATCCAGCCTTAGCTTTATCTCCGCTAAATACGCCTCCAAGCCGAACTTTTCGCGAGGACTTCTACACAGTGGCAAGTGAACGAAAACCAGTTACGCAACGCGCTGTTCTGTAATCCGTCATGTGGATTGTAACCGCGTTGAACAAATGCATGCTCGGAGTTAACGCGAAGGCAAACTTGGAGTAAGCAAACCATAGTCAATCTGACAGAGGGTAGCTATGGGAATGCAGTGTTGGCGACTTGAGTTTTCTTAACCTCGGCATATGAGTGCGGGGGCAAGCCTTCTCCATGGTCGTTTAATTTTGCACCGACAGTGTACGGTCAGTGTATTCGTTCTAGCTTAAACCGATTGGGGACAGAAACCTCAAAAGAAATTTCTTCCCTGGGGATTTGAACCCCCGATCTCTCGGTTGACAGCCCAGGACGCTGACCACTAGACTTAAGGGGGATAAGCATAGGAAATCTGTGACATTACTGCTTGTTTCAACTCCAAACACCACCCTCCTTAGCCGTCTGACTTATCTGCTTGATTGGCCCCTTTTTTTTATCTTGACCTGGAACCGATTTCACCCACCCCACCTTAGCCACCTACCGATTGCGATTTGGTTGAGCACCTCGCTTTTGTGGGCGCTGTAGAAATTTCGAGATTACGATTATGATTACGATTACGATCTTTGTTATGAAACAGCGTCGTTAAACATGAATTAACCAACCACGTATAACAGTTTTTGCACACCTCTTTTAAGTATGTCACTCGCTGCATAAATGAAGTTACCATTTAATTATTTTAATACATCGTGTCAAAACACTAGAAACGGACGATACTAAGCGTGGACTTGGCAAACGCCTCCTCTTCTGTGTTCGTACTCTGGTAGTGCCAGTCCAAATCGTGTACGAATAAGGAGGGTGACGCAAATAATTTATTTTGTGACACAAAGTCGTTAAACATGAATTAACCAACCAAATATAGCACTTCCTTACACACCTTTTTTAAGGCTGTGACTTGCTATATAAATAAGAGTTGTCGCTCAAAACTTCATGATTACCACGGGGAGGTAAATAATTTTTGTCGACGTCTAAAGGCCTTTGTTGCCATTTGATGTCATAAAAAACTGAATCAATCCTATTCTCTGTAAGTGGCCAATTTTCATGCCAGAGTAGGCTATAACGTACGGTCAACGTCAATTGCCCTAAGATGCAGCCAAAAGGTGTCGTTAAACACTGTAAACTACCAGCCTACTATTAATTAACTCCGCCACTGCCCGTACTCTGGCAATGCCAGTCCCAAGTCGAATAAAGGAGGAGGGCGACGCTAATCATCATTGACCCCTCTGGATCTTGACCTTGAACCGATTTCACCCACACTCCCCCGCCTACCGACTGCAATTTGATTGAGCGCCTGTGAATAAGCTGGTGCCCGCGACTTCGCTTTTGTGGGCGCTGTAGAAATTTCCAGATTACGATTACGATTACGACTGTCGCATACGTCTGACACAGATCTGCACCCACGTTTCGCGTTCAAATGACAATAGACAGAAGGCCGCGAAAGACCTGAGTGTGCAGGAACGGGGCTCTTTGCTTCTCCATGCACTAGCAGAGCACACGAAATGGCTGCGGGCTCCAGGTGCAGGCGCCTGTATCATAAGCACTCTAGCAGACATGCCGACAGACAGACACACACAGACAGTTAGACAGAGACAGGCAGCGACAGACAGAATGAGACAGACAGAGACAGAGAAACATAGACAGTTAGACAGGCAGGCAGACAGACATACGGACAGACAGACAGATATACGGACAGACATACAGACAGACAGACAGACAGAAAGACAGACAGAAATACGGACAGATAGGCAAGCAGACAGACAGACAGAGACATACACACAAATGCACAGACAGAAAACACACACACACATACAGTATACATACACGCTGTTACACACACCCATACAGAAGTACATACAAAACAATTAGACAACTCACACATGCAATCGCTGTACTAACAACACACAAACTGAGTCAGCTCAGCATGTTAGCATAGCTGCTCTTGGCAAACAACAACGCTGAACGGTGGAACTTCGCCTCTGTGATAGCAATTACTAGTAATATTATAATTTCGCTGGCACTTGAATGCGCGCCTCTGGCAGAGCATATCATAGCAGAACAGAGGCAAGCACGTAGGCCTATATTAGCCACTGTTCGTTTGTATATGTTTCTGTCCGTGCCAGCGTAAGTGTAGGCCTACCTGTTTTTATGAATAGGTCAATATAATTAATTATAGGTGCCAGATAGTCTAGTAATTAGCGTGCTACGCTGTCAATCGAGAGGTCGGGGTTTGAAATCAAACTTGTGTCGAGATTTCTCCCACTTGCCTGGTCGGGCCTCTCTCCGGTCATCTGCCCGTGGCCTCTTGTTAGTCCCTTGGATGCGCACTGCTACTACCCAGTCCCGTAGTTTTGCGGTTGTGGGCCCTTCAAGTTGGAACAGCCTCCCTCAGGGCTTTAGGCTTGTCCTCCTCTCTCTGTCTCCTGCCCAGTCTCGCAAGCGCCTGAACACATTTCTCTTTGTCAGTGAAGACACTGACACGGGTCGGGAGCGCCTCTGTTTATGAGTGGCGCTATATAAATCCTCGATTACAATTACAATTACAATTACAATTACAATTGCCAACTCAGTTCTGATGGGTACACTGACCGTACACTGTCGGTGGGAAGATGAGACGGTGAGGGAGAGGACCGACCA
>OY744610.1:62831297-62848797 GCA_963556255.1 Allolobophora icterica | reverse complement strand
CGCACCAGGAATGGCCATCCATCTAAACGAATTATGCTGTCACCTACTTACACCGAGACGCACCTACACTCATACATACATGCATACATATATGCATATATACATACTTACATGCAGACAAATATACATACATACATACATACATACATACATAAATACGTACATACATATATACATACATATATATACATGCATACACACATACATACATACATACAGATAAAATACATATGTGCAGACGTACCTCCATCCACCCACCGAACTCTTCTCAACTCTACCTCTTTCTACCCCATCCTCCCGAGCACCCAATTCACCCATCCACTCCTCACCCTATCCACCCTTTTCCAACCCCATTCCACCCCATACACTTTGTTATAACAGTTAACCATATTCAATCCAATTCTGCTTCATTCCTCCCCATCCATCCTAATCTACTTCATCCGCCTCACCCACCGACCCACCCAACTCCCTACACTCTAAATAATTCCAATACTCACCCAATACGTCATACTTCACTCAATCACTCTTTCCACCCGTTCACCCCATTCTACCGCAGTCTACCTTACGTCACCACGTCCACCCTAATCCACCAAATTCACTAATTCTCCTTAATCTACCTCCTTCCACGTCATAGACCATAAACCACTCAACCCGTCTAATCCACCCATTCACCTCGCTCTACCCCAATCTACCTCATTCCACGCCATCAACTCCAATCCACCCCATCCGACTTATCCACCCTCGACAACCCTCGTGAATAAGCTGGTGCCCTGCGCTTAACTTTAGGAACTGGAGTTTACGATTACGATCCACCCATTCACCCCACTCTACCCCACCCCTCATTCCTCAACAGATCGGATAAACAATGGCATACGATTCCCATACATTCGGTCCTTCCCGTAGACATTCGGCATAACTCGGGTCCATATGAACGCACTCGTATGACGATTTACAGCGTCGTAGATCGTCGCTATAGCGTCAAATTAGTCCCGACAAGTGCTTCTTAACCTCCATCGAACCCGGAAATGACTGCAGACGAATACCGAAGCCGCCCGAAGAACGCCGAGGACGACCGGAGAGAGCCGAGTACGACCGGAGAGAGCCGGAAAACGGTGACCGGCTTTTAATTAAGTAATAAAGAGGCTGTTCGTGGAGTCGGCGATCAACAAAGCCCGGCCGACGAATGGAACCCATGTCCATATATCTGTGAATCTATTAGATGCACAGTGAAAGGATCCGGATGATTCTCGATTAATGTCTGGTGTGACCAGGTACAAGTGTGGTCTCCAGTGCAGTGTGATTCTCGTTAACGTTAACGATAACGAAAATGTTCGTTAACGAAGAAAAAATGATTTCGTTAACGATAACTATAACTGTAACTAAAAAATATCATTAACTATAACTATAACTATAACGAAAATAACACTAACGAAAATTCATAGTTATTTTCGTTACAAAAAATTGAATGGTTGATTGATTGAAAAGTGCAATATCGACAAACATGAGAACGTGAAAGTGCGCCAGCTACAACTAATAGCCTATGTTCGTCTTGGATGTCGATGAATATGGAGCGTTGTATATTCACAAAGTTGAATGTACCCATTCTTCATAGCCTTTCGAAGCTCTAAGCAAATTGTGTAACGCGTCTTAATATCAGTGTGATTCTCATTAACGATAACGGTAACGAAAATGATTTCGTTAACGAAGAAAAATGATTTCGTTAACGATAACTATAACTGTAACTAAAAAATAATACTAACTATAACTGTAACTATAACTAAAATGAAAAACCATTAACTATAACTATAACTATAACTAAAATAAAATCTGTAAGGAGAATCACACTGCTCCAGTGAAACACAATCTACGTGCCTAACCTAGACACATGTTCTATTTCATTTACTGATTTATTCATCTGTCTGTGTCTGTGTCTGTCACTCTCGATGACTGCCTCCTGTCTGCCTCTCTGCATACCTGTTCTTTCAAATTAATCAATTAATTATTTTCCATCATTTAAAATTAATTAATATAAATCCAATTATATATAAACACTATATTTAATTATTCAGTAATCAGCTTTTCTTTGTCTTGTCCTGTCTGGACTCCTATTTTATTCTTCAAAGGATAATTCCCTGGACAACCCCTTCGATTTGACGCAGCGTTCAAGAATAAGCCGATGTCCAGTCCTTAAATTTTGACTACAGGGTGGAAGATTGCGATTACGATTACAGTGAAACGTAATCCAGTCGTACCAGAGGAAGAAAAGGTCACCTGCAAATCTGACCCCTTCACTTGAGTCTGCAAGAATCCTCAGATAAAGGCGATCACCAGACATAACTGTTGCAACGGCCTAACCATCATAACTAATTAATCATTATGCGTCTGTTAGCTCCACTATCTAATGATCAAGCATCAATCGATGGCGCTGAGTAATTGTATGTGAAGGTCCCCACTCACACAGTAACCGTCTCAGGGGAGGATGGTCTAACCAATCGGTTACCCTGTCTCGTAACACAATCCTTAGCATCGTAGCATTAGTGTTTAACAACATCATGCGTTGCAAGACCGATGACTTCCATTACCTTGTATGCGTTTGACTTGATACTTGCGATTGATTGAAACTAAGAAGTTTATACCGTCAAAAGACACAAAATAAAGGTGTCCAAGCCAAGCATACCAATTTTACCATAGTAACCATTGAAATAAGATATAAAGCTGTATAAATTGAGCACAATACAAATATTATTATTATTATTATTATTATTATTATTATTAAAGCACGCCAACTAATGGCCAAGCATCAATCGATGGCGCTAAGCAATAGTGAGTGAAAAACTTTCTCAAGGTCCTACACAGCAACCGTATCAGGAAAGAAGGATCGAACCCGTACTCTCTGCGTTACGAGGCGAGCGCTGTAGCCAATCGTATAAAGTGGATCCGCAGTTTACAGATACATAAATTCAAGACCTTCTCAAACAAAGGTGTCTAAGACAGCGATAGAGAGAGTGCTCTTATCTGGGATTAAGATTACTAAGGGATATGAAGCCGATGAATATAGGATCTTTTATCTAGACTATGTGTGTGGCTCACATCCGGGACCTTAGTAACACCGGCTAGTCAAACATGGGTCGGTTATAGCTGGCTTAACTAAATAAAAACACTCATCAATAGCTGCAGGAATTTGGCATCCTGTCTGTTACTTAGTTTCAGACTATTTATTTATTTAGACTGTCCGTAATTTACTTTAATCGCATAATTATGTCCTTATTAATAAATAAATCGCTAAAAGAATCTAGAGCGATTCCGAGAGTGTTTACTTCTGCTCTGAGCCAAGTCGCCCCTCTCCAAAAAGCCCGGATGTCACTTTTCTAAAAATAGATGGCCACAGACATCGCCTGCGATGAATCAGAAAAGACGAACTCTCATTGGCTGACGCGTTGCCGCTTCATATCCCTTTTAGTAATCTTAATCCCAGCTCTTATTAAACGCCTATTGTGTCCTCTGCGTATATAGGCCATTCTCCAGAAAGTGTAGAAATGGTGTGGGTTTAGTTGAGTTTTTCTCTGTAAGTTGTACACATGTCTCTGTTTATCTTCCAAAGAATGAACAGATTAACATTTTTCATAGTTGATGCAGCTGTTCGATTTTGGAAATACAAAAAAAAATACTAAATATATGCAAAAGATATTATTATCATCTGTCCTACACGATGTACAATGCATTAAAATCAGCTTCTACGTAAATGTTTTACAATGATCTGTTACAAAGGTCTAATATGTTGCATAAGTAATAGCTGGCGTCTGCAATAATTAAACATTTAGACTCATCTTCGTAATATTTATCTTTTCCAGCCTAAATAACTTGTCCATGCAAATAAGCATCATTGCCATCCTTATTTTTAGAAGCCTTTAAGTTTTAGAGAACATGCTTATTTACTAAAATAAAAAGAACAAGAACAAGATCCGGTCAGCATCTTTAAGGAAACAAGAAGTTGATTTGGCTAAGTTGCGATTTTTTTAATTTTATTAAAGTTTGTTTTTGGTAAATTTGAAAAAATGTAAGTTTCTGCATCATTGCCATTTCGTTTTGTATTTCCTGGTTTAGGTAAATCATTAGTTAGAGAGTCCGGGAATAAGAAAGACGAAATTACTGATTGACCTATGCTAACGAATGTAATGAAGAGAGAAAGGTAAAGAGAAAAAATCGGAAAAGAGAGCGAATACGGCAAAATCCAGAGTTAAACCAGGTGCAAAAAACAACAGATCGTGATAGTCATTTTCGTAGAAAACAGGCTGGTTGCATAAAACTCACAGGAGAACTAAGCGTATCTGCAGTGAGAAGAAAACCCAAAATTTGGAACAGAAACTTAAGCCAGAATCTTAAGCCAGATATCCATAGACTGCCAAAACAGGAACTGTCGTGGTTGCTTAAATCGCCTCCATGGCGACAAGTGTTATAGTTGCGTCTGTGACAACTGTATGATTAATAAACGAAAATTGATTGACTGATTTGTAATATAGCAGATTTCTTTCACAATAGTTAAATTTAACTTTTTAAACGACTAAAGAAAAAACTTGGAGCAAACTTCGGAAGAATATTCTCTTGATCATAATTACCCAATGTTCGTTGCCGTTTAACGATCGTGTGTTATATCACAGATGATATTTCGTAATTACCCAGTAATATGGATTATGGAAATGTAATTATAGCATCGGTTGACACCTTTTCAAGTGTGTCTAAAGCCAGCTATCTAACCAATTACTTTCTCAATAAATTTAATTAAACACCTCGCGTGTCTTAAACTTATATAGCATCAGTGTACGCCGTTTTAAAGGTATCTAACGCGAGCGCTCTAACATATTATTGCCTACCGTTTCTATATAGGCTGCCTATCTTGTCTTGCGGACTGACCTCCTGGATATGGACTATTGACCTCATTTCATCTTGGTTTTGGTTTTCCATCGGTTGATGCCTAATGCATTAGACACCGGCGCAATAGAAGTTACTAGTCACAATTACAATTACATTGTCATGTGGCTGGAGCGAAGGTCTGAGCAAGTTCAGTGTGGCCAGTACAGGACTAGACAACAACACCAGCAGCGCACGAATCGAGATTCTAAAAAAGCGCAATAAAAGCTGGAAGCAGAGTTTTATCTATGATTTCCGGTCATCTGAGAGACTCTGAAGTAGCGCTATAAAAACCAGATAAACGCACATGCGTCCGATGAAAGGAGATCGGTGGCAGAAGCAATTTCGTCAAGCAACAGATGGCAGCAGTATCGTGAGGTAACTGAAGATAATGTGAGGTAACTGAAGATAATGTGAGGTAACTGAAGATAATGTGAGGTAACTGAAGATAATGTGAGGTAACTGAAGATAATGTGAGGTAACTGAAGATAATGTGAGGTAACTGAAGATAATGTGAGGTAACTGAAGATAATGTGAGGTAACGGAAGATAATGTGAGGTAACTGAAGATAATGTGAGGTAACTGAAGATAATGTGAGGTAACTGAATACAATGTGAGGTAACTGAAGATAAATGTGAGGTAACTGAAGATAAATTGAGGTAAAAGAAGATAATGTGAGCAGGGCCACCGACAGATATTCCGGGTCCCTAGGCATAGCAGTCTAGGGCCCCTAAACTATCATTTGGCTTTATGAGAAAATTTGATTATTATTATTATTATTATTATTATTATTATTATTATTATTATTATTATTATTATTATTATTATAATTATTATAATTATTATTATAATAATTATTATTATTATTATTATTATTATTATTATCATCATCATCATCATTAGTATTATTATTATTATATTTATTATTATTATTATCATTATAAATTGTTGTGTTGCGCTCAGTTTATACGACTTTAAATCTTTTATTTCAACGGTGGAATGCTTGCTTAGACACCTCTAAATTGTGTCTTTCAGGCGCTATAAAGTCCATATTTTGATTAGTCTCAAGTATATTTTGAAACAAGCAGAAATTTCTCGTGTATACCTTATTAACTAATTATAAATAAAACTGAGACTCAAATACGTACAAGTAGCTGCCCGAACAATTTGAAGACAATCGTGTTAGACTATATATGTATGTATATATATGTGCTTATATGTACACGTAAATCTATATGTCAAACTAAAATTCTTGTTTATTAATGGTCTGTGCCTAGACCTACTGACTAGCGCCTAAACATTTAACCTGAATTTCTGTTAGACATGTAACATGTTTGACATAATCACAATGGTTCTTGTATATCCTACTAGTAACTGAAATTGAGACTCAAATATGTTAGCTGCCAGAACAGTTTAAAGAGAAATCGTGTAAACGACCTGTATAGTTTGAATGTGCACGCTGTTTGTTTACATAACCGAATCATCCCACCTGCTGACAAAATAGCTCGTAAAACTTTTGTAATTAGGATGATCTATACTTGATAAAACTTTCATGTACACCAAAGTGCGGTTAGCAGTTGGCTCAATAAAGGATATAATTACTTACTTACTTACTTACTTACTTACTTACTTACTTACTTACTTACTTACTTACTTACTTACTTACTTACTTACTTACTTACTTACTTACTTTAGTTGTAAAATTGGTAATGTTTGATATGACGTCAGCGACCGAGATTGCCATGAGATGTCATTAAACGGATGGTTAAACAAACACGTCGCAAACTGTAAAGCTGTTGAGGTGTCGAAATAATCGGCTTTGGAAGGCATGATGCTATTAAACACTAATGGCACGACGCAAAGGATTGTATTGTTGAGCAAGTCCTTCACTCAGAGTTGCCCAGCGCCATCGATTGACACTTTCTCGTTAAATAGTGACTCTTCAAAAGTGCGGAGTAATAACGACAATTGTTTAATGCTTAGTTTAAATACATTTAAATCTCTCATTTCAATGGATAATAATGGTATAGTAAAATTGGTACCCTCTGCTTAGACACCTTTAAATTGTGTCTTTCTGACTCTATAAGCTCCTTATTTTTCACACATTTAGCATCTGTTAGCCCAACGTACGAGTCATTTAAACACCAAATGCTACGATGATAAGGATTGTATGGTATATATATATATATATATATATATATATATATATATATATATATATATATATATATATATATACTCTCATACCAGACCGATAAGCCAGACATGATGGGAATATCACCCGTGCGAACCAGACCGATTTCGGTAACCCAGACCGGTTTCGGTCTGGGTTACCCAATAGGGCTCAAATGCCTTAAAAAGCCTTGAAACGTATGCAAACACACTTTTGGTAATCCAGACCAGTCGAGTGTGACCCTCACTTAAATAGCCCCGACCGCTCCAAATGCATTGGAATACCTGCCGCGTCGACCGCAATTTCTGCCCTGGTCTGGCCTTTCCGTTACAACAATTTTGTATATTTAGCCATCTGGCGACAAAATTTCCGCTTCTCTGATTGGCTGAAGTTGTTGACTCCATGTTTCATCAAGACGTACGATATATCTTCGAAAGGTAACTAAAAGCCGTCGATACGGATAATATATCTTCTATAATTAATTATAATTAATTAGTTTAATTTTTTTAAACAGGATAGATTGTTTTGCATAAGAATTTCTAGCGATTTTTAAGCAGAAAACCGCAAACGCGATACGACCTACGGCTCTGTTCTATTTATGGCGATGGTATTCCCATTACGTCATTAATTATACGTTGTTTACATTCGGAAAGAATTTTGATCACGCTCGCTTCGAACTATATTAATCGTTTTACACCAATATTGTAACAGAGTAAGGTTCCAAAACAAAGACAAATTTTTTCCCAGTATAGGGAATAAATTTCAAACTTTGAACACGGCAATATAATAAATTAAAACACATCGCAGTCGAAAGTATTAATTTATGCCATGCTGCACATGTAACTGCATATATAAATATTTTATTTATTTTTACTTTATTCCAGATATTTCTATAGCGCCTCTCGTAGTCAACTACTACTACTTTTATATATATATAATATGTTGTATCGGTACACGACCAAAACGGAATATTGCAGTGTTAGGCCTATGCCACACCATAATTATATGTAGCTGGGGCATGGTCACAGTTTAGATTTGATACTATATAACTGCTTTGAATGATTGAATATCAAGCTGTCCTGCAAGAAAAGCATGGGTTTAGCCAGACTTATGAATCTAGAAAGTTAGGGATGAAAGAGGAGGCAGAATATACAGTTGACCTTGCCAGTTAGTGTGAGACATCAATGCAAGCAGTAAAGGCAGAAACAAATTCTATTTCTATAGACAAACACATAGAAAAATGTCTGCTACGCAGCTGTATGATTCTTAATAATACTAATAACGACCATTACTAGGGCGCCATAACACAGTACATGCCGTTACAAGGGCGTCTTAATACACATAGTATAATCTGCAGCAGCAGAATTATACACTCTCAGTCTATAATAAAACTATAAGGATATAGAACTAAATGAATAGTTTTAGACGAGCTAAGACAATTCAGTTTCATCAGTATTCTGAAGAATTCGACCTACTTTGGCATGGAATATTGTTGGCAATGAATTGTGCATGCAATTATAATGTGCTACTGTAGCACATTATAATTGTATGCACTGCTACAAATACTATGGCCATGCCTAACAATTGTACATGCATTTATAATGTGACTCAAGAGAGTTCTATTAAGTTACAATTGGTCGATTGTATAAGGACATGCTGTGTGATAAACTCTAACTGAACAGCATATTTCTTTTTGGAGTAGCATTCACAAGGCTGTAAAGCAGTGATTTTGCTCTAATTTAGTATTGTGTAAAAATCTTAATTGTTTTCAACTCGAAGCAAATTGATGACATAAAATTCTTTGAGCTTGTCTAATATTCTGAAAAATATCCAGTGGTATTACTTGAGCTCATGTTGCTTATAGCATCATGTAAAGGTGTGTTATAAATTATGTACATAAAAATTCTGAAAGGACTACTGGATAAAAACTGGACACATGCAATACTGAGAGACACTTAAGAGCTTGTCTAATGTTCTGAAAAATGTCCAGTGGTATTGCTTGAGCTCATGTTGCTTATAGCATCATGTAAAGGTGTGTTATAAATTATGTACATAAAAATTCTGAAAGGACTACTGGATAAAAACTGGACACATGCAATACTGAGAGACACTTAAGAGCTTGTCTAATGTTCTGAAAAATGTCCAGTGGTATTGCTTGAGCTCATGTTGCTTACAGCATCATGTAAAGGTGTGTTATAAATTATGTACATAAAAATTCTGAAAGGACTACTGGATAAAAACTCGACACATGCAATACTGAGAGACACTTAAGAGCTTGTCTAATGTTCTGAAAAATGTCCAGTGGTATTGCTTGAGCTCATGTTGCTTACAGCATCATGTAAAGGTGTGTTATAAATTATGTACATAAAAATTCTGAAAGGACTACTGGATAAAAACTGGACACATGCAATACTGAGAGACACTTAAGAGCTTGTCTAATGTTCTGAAAAATGTCCAGTGGTATTGCTTGAGCTCAAGTTGCTTACAGCATCATGTAAAGGTGTGTTATAAATTATGTACATAAAAATTCTGAAAGGACTACTGGATAAAAACTGGACACATGCAATACTGAGAGACACTTAAGAGCTTGTCTAATGTTCTGAAAAATGTCCAGTGGTATTGCTTGAGCTCATGTTGCTTACAGCATCATGTAAAGGTGTGTTATAAATTATGTACATAAAAATTCTGAAAGTACTACGGGATAAAAACTCGACACATGCAATACTGAGAGAAACTTAAGAGCTTGTCTAATGTTCTGAAAAATGTCCAGTGGTATTGCTTGAGCTCATGTTGCTTATAGCATCATGTAAAGGTGTGCTATAAATTATGTACATAAAAATTCTGAAAGGACTACTGGATAAAAACTGGACACATGCAATACTGAGAGAGACTTAAGAGCTTGTCTAATGTTCTGAAAAATGTCCAGTGGTATTGCTTGAGCTCATGTTGCTTACAGCATCATGTAAAGGTGTGTTATAAATTATGTACATAAAAATTCTGAAAGTACTACGGGATAAAAACTCGACACATGCAATACTGAGAGAAACTTAAAGCGATATTTAATTTTTTGTAGTCTTTTCTCAACACAAGTCAAAGATAAAGATATTCATGTTAGTTACTGACAATTCCTTGAATTTGACTAAGTCTAGGATCAGAAAGGAAGTGACCAATTGTGACTTAATAGAAATTCCTAGTGCAACAAGTATACTTCTTACACATATAATTGTATATACAGGCTGTTTAGGATGGGTCAATGGGTAGTCCAGACTTTTAGGTTTATGACTGTTATTACCCAGACCTGATATAGGTAGATGGCCGTTGTAAGCCCGACCTATATAAATTTTATGAAGCAGTATGCTAGAATAAACTTGAAATTATTCCCATTGCTACACACTTATATCTATTTAGTGTATCAACTTTTTGGCTGTGCAGTTAACAATTTGCAAGCTCTCTTTTTATATAATGCACTGAATTAGAGAATTCCTGGGTCTCAAAGAACATTGATAATACTAAATTGTTCAATGTTTATCTTATACCATTTATATTAATTTTGAGTTCTTGGTTTTAATTTTCATTATTGGTTGAGCTTGCATTTTTAAAACTGATGGCAAAGGCATTGGCAAGTTTACTGGATTCAGTAAAGCCACCACCACCAACAGAGAAAGTTTGTGTTTATTTTAAACTTGCTTTCCTGTGTTTTTCAGAATGCAGTAGAAGATAATTTTGCAAGTCATTGGAGATGTGCTAATCCTCTGCTGCTTGTGTGTTTCTCCTAGCAACCTATATTGAGCCTTTGCATATCTTTTGGCTTCATATATTGGTCTTTGCCTGGGCCTACCAACTGTTTCATCATGGACTGCTATAGACTTTGTGCTTGAGATCAGTGAGTTGATCATCCCAGTAATGTTTAGAGTAAAGAGCAGAAGTCAGGAGGCAGTGCTTGTGTGCAGCCCAACACAATTCCTAAACTATGTTGTATTGAACGCATTTATATCATTACCACATTCACAGGTGCAACCCACTGCACAGTTTGTGCACATATTAAGGTAACTGATATCAGATAGATACACATTTGTAGCATGATAGTATGAGATAAGGTCAGCTTTATCCTATCTCAACCATTTCTGCCTATGTTTTACGAGCATTGCCTATCACAGTCACTTTTTAAACCGGTAGGCAGTCAGAAAGGTGTAGCACCAGTGGTAGGTGATCTTAGAGATTTATAACTCTATCTAGGATAACACCTAGGATTACTCCACCTTATTCGACAAGGCATCACTCATGAAAAAGTTAACACTGAATGATGTAGAATTGTGAGAACCAGGTACGCATGTGACTCAGTGGGGCATACAACCCTGTTGTCACACAGCATCAGATTGTCTTAATAAAGTCATTAAAAGTTTGATAGTGGGATTGTTCTTTAAAAACTTCAACATTAACATTTCAAAGCATGATATTGCTAACCAAGTTTTCACTTTGAATAATACTGATAATTCAAACATGTTTTGACATCAGTCATCCTAAGGACAATTTTTGTACACGAAAATACACATTTATAAATACACTGTCTGCAATAGTTAAACTATAATATTTTGTTATAGATAGTATTAGACTTACCTAGAACAATTTAGTATTTTTGGCGTACCTTGAGATCTACGCAGTTTTGAATTGGTACCTTGATACCAATATAAAGAAAGTTATGTTCCTCACGGCCATATGACTGCTACACAAAACAGGCATTATTGCATTGCAGTGAGATTAAGGCAAAATTCATTCTAGCGTTCTTTTTCATAGATTGTATATATGCGTCTGGCTTAATAAGGTCTTCTACCTATTTCAGGTCTGGGTTATATCGGTCTGTAACCTATAATGTCTGGACTAACCATTCACCCATCCTAAAGAGCCTATTTATATATATATATACTAATGTGTCTTAAAAAATTCTAGTTACAATATGTAATTCTGTAACATTGCGGTTGGTAGCTTCTTTCCTCTTCTTGGAGTACATAAGATTAATGGAGTTGTCACTGCCTTGGTTAAAACATTTTATCTTGACATCATATTACAAGAATGCCCTCAAACTATTGATATATTGACATATTACATTTTGCATGAGAGTAAGTGTTGTTCTAACTATAACATTGCAGCCAGTAGTGCTTCAGAACGTTTATATATGTTTCACTGCATTTAAACATGTTAAACTTGTAACCAAACATAAGTAAATAATGTAAATGGTATTAGAGATTGAGATGAGAATAGAGCAGTTTAGTATTATCATTGTTCCTTGAGACCCAGCCAATCTCTAATTCAGTATATTATATAAATAAGAGATTTTGCAAATTGTTAACTGCACAGCCAAATATTTGATACACTAAGTTGATATAATTGTTTAGCAATGGGAATAATTCTAAGTTCTAATTCTAGCATATTGCTTCATAAATTTTATATTGGTCGGGCTTACAACGGCCATCTACCTATTTCAGGTCTGGGTAATAACAGTCAGTAACCTAAAAGTCTGGACTACCCATTGACCCATCCTAAACAGTCTGTATATACAATTATATGGGTTACAAGTGTACTCGTCACACTAGGGATTTCTATTAAGTTACAATTGGTCACTTCCTTTCTGATCCTAGATCCTTGAGATCTACGCAGTTTTGAATTGGTACCTTGATACCAATATAAAGAAAGTTATGTTCCTCACGGCCATATGACTGCTACACAAAACAGGCATTATTGCATTGCAGTGGGATTAAGGCAAAATTCATTCTAGCGGTTTTTTTTCATAGATTGTATATATGCGTCTGGCTTAATAAGGTCTTCTACCTATTTCAGGTCTGGGTAATAACAGTCAGCAACCTAAAAGTCTGGACTACCCATTGACCCATCCTAAACAGTCTGTATATACAATTATATGGGTTACAAGTGTACTTGTCACACTAGGGATTTCTATTAAGTTACAATTTGTCACTTCCTTTCTGATCCTAGACGTAATGAAATTCAAGGAATTGTCACTACCTTACTATCTTTATCTCTAGCTTGTGTTGAGAGATGACTCCTAGCAATTAAACATTGTTTTAGGTTTCTCTAAGTATTGTATGTGTCCAGTTTTTATCCAACAGTGCTTTCAGAACTTTCATGTACATAATTCATACACCCCTTTGCATGATGCTGTAAGCGACATGAGCTCAAGCAATACCACTGGATATTTTTCAGAATATTATACAAGCTCAAAGAATTTTATGTCATCAGTTTGTTTCGGTTTGAAAGCAATTGAAGTTTTTACGCTATACTAAATTAGAGCAAAGTCATTGATTTACAGCCCTGTGAGTGGTAAATGTACAAAGAAATATGCTGTTCAGTCAGAGATTGTCACAAAGCGTGTCCTTTTATTTCCAACATTATTTGTATTAGTCCACTATCTAATTTGCAAAACAATATAGCCATGCTTTCTTTTACAATCATACTCATAATGAACTTTAAAACAAGATTCCTAATAGGAATCTTGTCATAGAGGGAATTTCCTATAGCACAGTTTCATAACTGAGGTAATTTAAGAATAGGCTTGCTATTCGTTCGTTTTCAAAAGTATTTTATATACTATCGATATTTCGTAGTTTATGCTCGTGAATATAGCAATAACTTATGTTGCACATGTACATTTCTTTATATGTAATTTTTATTTCAGTTATTATTATTATATTTGTAATTTTTTTACCCCGAGGTAAACAGGATCCCTCAGGGACCTCAACATTATTTAGAGCGTAGTCTTGTCTGGAATGGTTCCTATTTTCAATGTCTAAATTTGTGAAGGTACTCCTAAAGGCCAGCGCGTTGAAACGTAATTGTAATTGTTGTTATTATTATTATTATTATTATTATTATTATTATTTTTATTATTATTATTATTATTATTTGTTTTTTTTGTTTTTTTTGCCCTGAGGTACTTCATTCCCTCAGGGACTTATAAATTATTAGTGTAATTATTCTGGAACGGCGACCCCTCTTCATTATTATTATTATTATTATTATTATTATTATTATTATTATTATTATTATTATTAGTTTTATTATTGTTTTTATTATTTATTTCTGATATCATGACTACTACTACTACTACTACTACTACTACTACTACTACTACTACTACTACTACTACTACTACTACTACTACTACATCATTGCAACTACTACTATTATTATTAGCAATTGGTGTATAAAAAATATACATAACTTGTATATTACTTAACATTACTTTTTCCAGCAATTAATGAGGATTAGCATAATATTTAATGTCATGATCATCTTTAGAGGTTAAATAATAAATTAATAAATCACCAAGTTTTATATACCTGGGATGTTATCTGTACTTGTATATACTTTGCATGTTATCTTATGATGACATAAATGTTTTATTAGTGTTTCATGTATTATAGAAAACTATTCTTACTAATAGTGCTAGCAATGGTCCAGTACCTTTTTTATATACCTAGTTGATTTGATCCCTCAGGCAAATTGTCTCAATACTATCATATTGTAAGCCACAATACTATTGTACTATCATGATATACGCCACAATACTATAATGTTTTAAGCCAAAGGTTAAAGTGCAGAGGGAGTAGACACTTATTATTATTGTTATTGGTTGTAGCAGGATTTAAAGATGTACCACCTGTGATGTGCTATGTAATATTTCCGATGGAAAATCAGATATTCAAAATATAAAATGCAGTTGTTTTATAGTTTGTAACAATATTGAGCCTGTAGGTATGCCACTTCGCCGTTCATTGTATAGCAAGTTGTTTTGCTTTCTGATTTACAGGGAGATGTTTGGAGTGAGACAGAGCTGAAGATTAGGCGTCGTTTTGAAGGAGTCGAAAGACCACCTTCTTTTGGTGCTATCTCCTAACTGCAAGCGCAATTTCCAGTTATAAGGAATTGCACAGAAACTAAAATTAAAACTTTTGCCTGGGCTCTTTTACTGAAGAAGTTATTCGGAAAATCTGTGCGTGAAATAACTTTGTCTTAGTTGCAAAGATTGGCCTTCTGTAGCATGCTATTGCTTTCTGAGTTTATGCTCTATTTAAATTTTGTGTTTCACAAAAATTTTAAGCCTTTGATATCGGGAAATACTAAGTATTACGAGTTTTCTAGAACATCTACACCAAACTTGACTTTTATGCTGCAAGCTCTTGTGATCGCTTAATAAAATATGTGCTTATTGATTATATATACTGGCTCTATGCCAATCTCAGATGTACCTTTGACTTGTTTTTATATTTCATTAATCCAAGATTCAGTGTAGTTGAGAAATCTAATCTAATGACTTATAATGCCATTGTCATAATGCAAAAGTATAAATCGACAGAGATGGGCACCAACTACTTCAGTGGTAGTTAAACTACTTTCCTAACTACTAGTCAAGAAAGTAGTTATAAACTAGTTTTTGACTACTTCAGTAATTAAATAGTTGCAACTACTTCTTTAACTACCAGTTAACTACTTTCTTAACTACACAAGAACAAGCAACAAACAATACAAAATATTCAACTAGGACTTATTAAGTTATTTATATCAAATTACAAAGTACTGCAGCCTGTAATGTACATTATTTGTAGCAATGTAACTAAAGGGATGCGATTTCCATATATTTTTCATTTTGAAAGATTGTCTCGTGTCAAAACTGTTTCTTATAAACTCTATTAAAATGTTGCAACAATATAAGAAAGCAGTTATTAAAAGTAGTTTACTACTGTAGTCATAACTATTGCAAAAGTACTTTCACTCATGTGTAACTACTTATTACTAAATGTAGTTTACTTGTTTACTACTTGAAATTACTTGTAACTAGTAGTCAGTAAATACAGTTACTGTAGTTAAAAGTGCCCATCTCTGTATAAATAATGGATGGTCGCTTCAAGAAAAATTGTAATTAAAAGTAAGCCAGGTTGAAATCCGATAATTCAGAGAAATCAGAAGTCAAGATACTGATGTTGAGGAAGCTGGAACAGATGAGTTTTAAGCTTTGTTCTGAATGAAGCTACATAGTGCCCATTATTAGTTAAAATAGTTAAAGTAATATTATGTTTCAGTTATCAGTTGCCATTACCCACCTTAGTTTCCCGAGCACTGGTACTTATCTTCACTGAATAGCATAATCATAATTGGTAATATACTACAAAACTGGGTATTACATCAAAATTGTTAATGTATTTACAATAAAATCAAATTGACAGCCAATTTTGTTATATTCTAATATGCATTAATAAGACAAGAAACTGGCATTAATTGCTTATATTTTCTTTAGGAATAAATGAATTAAGCACATGTTCAATGAATTACTTATTTTATAATTATATTAGAAGCAAAGAGTAAGAATTGGTTTAATAAAGGTGTAAACTAAATTATAGTTACTTCAGAAATAAATTTTCTGAATATTACGGCTTGGTTTCGGTGCGTCATCGTGCATTAGACAGACGCATTAGAAACATGCATCATGCATTAGAGGTTACTAATTAAAATTGACAGTTACAATTAAATCTAATCAGTAAAGTATAAAATAATAACTGAATGTATAGTTTAGGATACTTATAGTGAACAACCAATAACTGAGTAAAACAGAGCAAATGTTAAAGCAATTTACGTTTGCACTTGTTACTTATTACTAGATGAACACAACTAGTCTTAATGGCTATTGTAAAAGTAAGTATGTAGCATATATGAGTGTAAGTCCACACAGGGATATCAACTCTAAGTAGTAGAGTAATCAAATATATAGCTTAGGCTACTTACACAATATGGCATCACCACTAATAATGCTAGATCAACATGCCAAAAACCTGTTAATGCAAAAATAGTTAAAGTAATATTATGTTTCAGTTATCAGTTGCTCCAGTGGTGCGTAGGAATGTTCAACGGACAATAAAGTGGTAGGCTTCGACGTCCTTGGCACTGGCAACTCACGACCTGTTCTTTCTGCAGGAGGCTTCCGATGTCGAACAGGGTTTACGAGATGATCAGGCAGATCAAAAATTGTTGGAACAGAACCTGAAGACAAACAGATTTTTTTATAGTTCAGACATTGATTGTAAGTAATAGGCTTACAATGCTACTTCAGCAATAACCAACACTCAGAAACCATAACCATCCTTGCAATACCTTGTCAGAAATGTGAACTCAGCCTGCCTCAATTACCAATTTACCATCAATTACCAGGTTAATTAAGCAATTATCAGCAAAATACAGTCGGGGCAGTTCTAAGATTACATACCTACTATCTGCGCAAGCTCTGTTCTTTGCCATGAAGGTTCAAAATAATCACGTTTTAATTTTTATTTGCACGTAAGCCCCTCTGTTCCACCAGGTCACCGCTCTCTCAGCTCTGCTCACCGTAGACCTGTACATTCCGTTTGCACACAC
>OY744610.1:62812914-62831097 GCA_963556255.1 Allolobophora icterica | reverse complement strand
CGACCCACAACCTCCTCAAGACCGAACCCTCGCAGGGCAATCCATCGAACAAGACCCACGTTACGGCAAACCTCGATTCATTTCAACCCGGACGAAATTACACACCGTTTCCTACACGGAAACAACTGCTTTCCCGCCGCGGAAGACTCGGCTAATTGATGAGTAATCCGCCGTAACGCTCCCTACGTGACTTGCCTCGCTCGGCCGATTCATCAATCGTCCCGTTGTTTTACGGGGGCCCTGCAAACGGACCCGTGGATGGTGCACACGACGGGCGGAATATACTTTCCTCAGGACCCGGTCGTTATTCGTCCGCCGTCTCGTGATAAATAAACATAATCTTGGCAATTTGAGGCCGCCATGAAAATAGTCCGATAAGAAATGGCGCAGGAAGACTCGATTGATACGATAGCGTCACGCAGCACAATGGACAGCAGCGACGATCGTAGCGACGGACAACGAACGGACGGAAGGACGAAAGGACGGTCCGAAGGACGGACGGACGGAAGGATTGAAGGACGAACGGAAGGACGAACGGACGGAAGGATGGATGGACGGAAGAACGGACGGAAGGACAAAAGGACGGAAGGACGAAAGGACGGACGGAAGGACGAACGGACGTAAGGAAGGACGGACGGACGGAAGGACGGATGGATGGACGGAAGGACGAACGGTGGGACGGACGAAAGGACGGAAGGACGGACGGTAGGACGGAAGGAAGGATGGACGGTAGGACTAACGGATGAACGGATTGACTAACGGAAGAACGGACGGACGGAAGGACAAATGGGAGGACGGACGGAAGGAAGGACGGAATGACGGAAGTAGCAGTTTTCAGCAGGGGTTCTCAACCTGTGGTCCGCGGACCACTGGTAGTCCGTGGCCAACTGCCTGGTGGTCCGCGAGCAAGGCCCACAATATATTATTTGTTACAATTAAAAACATGCAAACGGACAAATTTTGTCAATTTTTTTAATTTTTTTTATTTCAATCGCTAGAATTGGCTAGATGGCAGCATGAGACTAATAATACGCGGATTTACGGCAAAAATTTTCTTTTGTTTTAATTTGTTTTTGACACGATTTTTAGTGGTGGTCCGCGACCGGTGACACACAATTCATAAGTAGTCATTGAGTCTCAAAAGGTTGAGAAGGGCTGGTTTACAGTGTTTAACGACATTCTTTGGGTGCATCTTAAGCCACTTGACGTCGGCCGCACGTAATAGCCTATAGAACTGTGGCATGGAAAGTGTACACTTAGAACATTAGAGAGATAGGATTTTTTATAGTTTAAAGACGTCTTATGGCAACAAAGGCCGTTGACGTCGACAAACATTATTTTGCGATATTGTTCGTATTCACCATGCAGTTTTGAATGGCAACTCTTATTTATATAAATAGCAAATGAAAGCCTTAAAAGAGGTGTGTAAGGAACTGCTATACTTGGTTGTTTGGTTAATTAATGTTTAACGACGCTGTGTCATAACAAAGATCCGGATCTTAATAGTAATCGTAAACTCGAAATTTCTACAGCGCCCACAAAAGCGAAGTCGCGGGAACCAGCTTATTCACAGGCGCTCAATCAAATCACAATCGGTAGGCGGGCGGGGGTGGGTGAAATCGTTCCAGGTCAAGATCCAAAGGGTCAGTGATGATTAGCGTCGCCCTCCTGCTTTATTCGACTTGGGACTGGCATTGCCATAGTACGGGCAGTGGCGGAGTTAATTAATAGTAGGCTGGTATATAGTTTACAGTGTTTAACGACACCTTTTGGCTGCATCTTAGGGCAGTTAACGTCGACCGTACGTTATAGCCTACTCTGGCATGAAAATTGCCCACTTAGAGAGAATAGAATTGATTCAATGTTTTATGACATCAAATGGCAAAAAGGCCGTTGACGTCGACAAAAATTTAACATTTCCACGTAGTGGTCATGAAGTTTTTTATTATTCCAAAGTTTAACGTCGTCCTTTGGCAACAATGGCCGTTGACGACAATTCACAAATACAATTTCTAGAAAACGATAAACTTATAGTGTCCGTATAACACCATGTAAAGGTGTCAAACATAAGCTTACAATGTCAGTAATGTCACATAACCCAAAGCAACATTTATAATACACATAGCTATAAAATGTTCCGACGCAAACCAAACATTACTTCGCAACTATTGTCACTCGCTAGAAATATTTAAACAACTTCAGACATAAATGCACAGCACATATGATTATAATTATGACATTATATTCCCATTCTATTATTGAAATGTTTAATTGATCATTTCTTATTCCTCAGTTCAATGAGATCTTATAGCAATATGTACCACTACAATCATATCATGTATGAAATAGTACCAATCTCACATTCATGAAGTTCCGAGTGGCAACTCGTATTTATATTCCGAGTGGCAACTCGTATTTATATAGCAAGTCACAGCCTCAAAAGAGGTGTGTAAGGAACTGCTATACTTGGTTGGTTAATTAATGTTTAACGACGCTATGTCACAACATAGATTATTTGCGTCACCCTCCTTCTTTGTTCACAATTTTGACTGGCACTACCAGAGTACGAACATAATATAGGATGAATTACCCTAAGTCAATCCTTAGTATCAGCACTTTCCAGCTAAGTGCTTTCCAGTGTTTAACGACAACTTCCGTGAGAATTGGCACAGTATATTATAAGAAATAAGTGGCAACTTTTATTTATGCAGCGACTGACATACTTAAAAGAGGTGTGAAGGTACTGTTAAACTTGGTTGGTTAATAATTAATGCTGAACGACGCTGTGTCATAACAAAGATGATTAGCGTCGCCCTCCTTGTTTATCCGGCTTGGAACTAGCATCGCCAGAGTACGGGCAGTGGCGGAGTTAGCCTACTTTGTTTTTAAAAAATTGTTTTTAAAAATGGCTCACGCTTGGGTCCATCGAAGCAACGACTGTTCTGCGGTCCCGGCCAATGGATGTCCGCCATGCAGCCATCGAGCCATCGAGCCATCGAGCCATCGAACCAAACCCTTACGTATTCAGAACACAAGCCACTGTTCTAATCACTCGTCATTCGTTCCGCAGTTCTGACTTTATTTCGATGTTAGAACAGCCGTTAAAGTTTACCAGTGAACCAAAAGGCCGACGATTCATACGGCCAGCGACGGACACGCTATCGGCTGAGCCCAGCCGCCGGGAGGTCTGGTCTTTGAGCGGACGGCGTTACGCACACACGGCCGTATCAACGCTGCCTCTGATGCTGCAACTGGGAAAAGATAGATGGAAGATGAAAAGAAGTTAATGCACCGACTGTGCGAGCCCTGGCGTGCCAAACGACCAACTGGCTGGTCTAATTAAGATAAGTCTGGGCTGTTGTAATCGTCGGCTGACTCTAATTATGCCGAGTCTGGGCTGCTATCGCCGGCTGAAAGGTTGTAGACGATTGGGGGGGGGGGGTTCGATGTGACGCTTGAGACAGGATCGAAAAACAGAAAACATGGGAATTAATTCAATTCACTATTAATGCAATTTCTATATAGATATACTGGAGGAGAGAGACATCGAGGAGTTGACGCGATTACGCTCAGTAGAGTTCGCCACCAGATACTGAGACAGACAGACAGGCAGACAGACATACATACCGACAGACAGAGTCAGACAGACAGAGACAGACACACAGACAGACAGACAAATACAGAGGCAGAGACAGATGGAGACAGAGAGATAGATGGCGAGAGAGAGACATCCATAGACAGAGACAGAGAGACAGAGACTGAGACAAAGAGAAATAGACAGACAAACAGAGGCAGAGATGTTTGCTTGCGTGTGTGTTTGTTTGTTTGTTTGTTTGTTTGCTGTGTACAAGAATTTGTCATTTGCATATACGAACTACATCTACATAGACATCATGGCGTACATACATGCATGTATACATCTATGTGCATACATATATCTACAAACATATATACTGCAGTGCGCATATAAACATATATGTATGTATAAAAGTATAGGTAGGTGTACACACACACACACACACACACACACACACACACACACACACACACACACACACACACACACACACACACACACACACACACACACACACACACACACACACACACACACACACACACACACACACACACACACACACACACACACACACACACACACACACACACACACACACACACACACACACACACACACACACACACACACACACACACACACACACACACACACACACACACACACACACACACACACACACACACACACACACACACACACACACACACACACACACACACACACACACACACACACACACACATATATATACGCGTAGATAAATATATGGATGCATGTTGCTTGCGAATGGTGGTTAATGAGACAAGGACGGCGGTTGACTGCAGCAGGAGACCGAACAGAAGACTAAGGAAGACCGGGCGACAACCGGTGAGGCGTGTCAATGCCGCAGGGAGCAGGTCTCACGGCCGGGATGCTTTTCCTCCCACGTCCCGCTTCCCGCCGTCTCCACCGCCGCATCCCCATCACGAACATCATCAACCCGTATAGTCGCAGCAGCATTCCTTCCCAGAACTCCCGGCGACACCGTATTGGAATTTTCCAGCGGCTTTTCCCGATCTTCCAACTGCGGTTTATGAGTCCGTAAAACAGTCGGCCGCCGAGAGCCGTATACATCGTCGGCCCAAATAAGAAGGAGCCCCCGCCTGTCCTCCGTCTCCCTCGTCGAAGCACTACACGAAGCTCGCTTGAAACGGTAGCAGTAACATGAAACACTAACGACGCTAGAGTAATGCGTCGTGCTTCGAGAATCGGAACAGCTGTATAAGCCGTTCATGCGTATACGGCGCGTCGCCGGCTTCGGCGTGCGTTCTGATTTAGAAAGCTTAATGTGTTACTGCGACGTCGTTAGTGCGTGTTGATATTGTTTCGCGGTGTAAAATTAGAACGACGAGCTCGTAAAACTAGAATGAATAGAATTTACACATTTAGAATAATTGTCTCATAAAATATAGTGATTGTGGTTTAATAAAATCTATAGAGTTTTGCGCGATTCGTTTAGTAGGTTAGAAAGGCGATTTATGACCCCGGCGCCATCTCGAGAATAACAATAAAATAAAAAACTAGAATGAGGGAACTTCCCGCAGAATGGTGATTATAAAGAACTGGAGTCCAGGTATACTCTGCAGAGGATAGGACGAGTTGGAATTACAAGCTTTAAGCCTTAAGCCAATTTGTTAATAGATGAGTTTGCTAATGGGCAACAAAGAACAGATTGAAACATATGCACACGGACAGAAAACGAGAGATACACGGACAGACAGAGCGAGTAAAGTAAAGGCAGGGGACATACAGAGTATATCAGAGATAGATGGAGAGAGGTAAAAGGAACAGATAGATAAAGATAGATGGATCGATAGATAGATAGATGGTTGGATAGATAGATAGATAGATAGATAGATAGATAGATAGATAGATAGATAGATAGATAGATAGATAGATAGATAGATAGATAGATAGATAGATAGATAGATAGATAGATAGATAGATAGATAGATAGATAGATAGATAGATAGATAGATAGATAGATAGATAGATAGATAGATAGATAGATACAGGCAGACAGACAGACAGATAAACAGACAGACAAGCTAATAAGCGTTAAGGCAACAAAGCTAGAGTGAAACAAAAACAAGCAGAGACAGAGAGACAGAGACATTGAGAAACATCTACAGAGACACCTAGACGGACAGAAGAGAATCCATCTGAAAAGAAAGCCAATCGGTCGATATAGTTTTGCCTCTGGCCATGCATCCTTCCGAGAATCGCTGCCACCGATAAACGAATGTGTTTATAGCCGGCATTTCTGTCGACACGCTCTCGACAAACCACTCTTCACCCGCTCACATTCACCCACCTCCTCCCCCTTTCGATCACATTCACCCGCTTCCCTCCCCCTTTCACAATGCGCCGAAACTGGACACCGATCGATTGCACTAATTACGGTTATTGGCTGTTGTCACCCGTCAACAATCGGACGTCCTCTATGAATGACCGGACGTCTTTTGTCCACGTCGTTGACACATCGGATGTCTCAATGTCCGATGTCGTTACACGGCTCCAGATGTTTCCGCTGCGATGTGTGTTTGCCGAAGCTCGCTATATCAATGGTTTCATCCGTCAAGAAATTGTCGCTATAGTATACAATCTCCGTAAATTTCTGTTTCTTTCTTTCTTTTTTGCCTCCCTTATCCCCACTCCATCTTGGTTCCTTCTTCGAAATCTCGTTGCTCCGTTCTTCCAGGACTATTCCTGCTTCATCTGCGCCTCTTCCTTCAGGAACTTCCTTCTTCCTTTCCGTTTTCCATTCTTCCCAAAAACATCTCTCTCTCTCTCTCTCTCTCTCTCTCTCTCTCTCTCTCTCTCTCTCTCTCTCTCTCTCTCTCTCTCTCTCTCTCTCTCTCTCTCTCTCTCTCTCTCTCTCTCTCTCTCTCTCTCTCTCTCTCTCTCTCTCTCTCTCCATCTCGTTCTCCTATTCTTCCCGGACTATTCCTCCTACCGCTCCGTCTCCCCTCGCCATTCTTCCCAGAGATTTCCCTTCCACCGCTTTCCGCCCATTCGTCCCGGATCCCCGCCGGCGATACATTCATAAATGCGGTCTATTTGTAAATCACAAATCAGCCGCGCGGATTTTGGCGTCCTGCTAAAAGTGGATGCCAGTTTATCGACGCCCGTTTCGAACTGCGGCTGGAGGTCTCCCGTTGCTGGATAGATGGACCGATGGATTTATGGGTTGCTCGAGGTCTGGACTCAGCCGGCGATGAAAACCTTCTGTCTACTTCCAACCGTTCGGTTGTGGCGTTGACGGATTGTTCCCGATTTACGGAACGACTTTCGCCGATGTTCATAACGAGCGTCTACACTTAAGCGCGATGTATAGGCAACAAGCCACGCGTATCAATCTTCACGTTCGTTGTTGCGCCACAACTGTGTACACTTAGGGGAAATGTATGCGTGTATCAATGGTTAAGTACATTGTGTCGTCAAATGTTGTGTACACTTGTGGGCAATGTATGCGTGTATCAATGGTTAAGTACATTCTTCCGTCAATGTTGTGTACACTTGCCGGCAAAGTATGCGTGTTTCGATGGTTAAGTACAATGTTCCGTCACTGTTGTGTACACTTGCGGGCAATGTATGCGTGTAGCAGTGGTTAAGTACATTCTTCCGTCAATGTTGTGTACACTTATGGGCAATGGTTAAGTACACTGAGTCGTCAATGTTGTGTACACTTAGCCTACGGTCAATGTAGGCGTATGTTTAGATGATCGCATATGTTTAGATGATCTGCACATCGCAGTCTTTGTGTTCTTCCTTCGAGTTCCGCTTAGCCGTAACACACATAATATGGGATTTCCTCACCTGGTGTTTTATTCTTCATGGCAAAACCACTAGGGTCCAGCAGACATCTGGCAAGGAAGACAAGATAAATTCGGCCATTTTAATTGTAATTGTAATTAGTAACCTCCATTGCGCCGGTTTCTAATATACAATATATCAACCGATGGCACACCAAAACCAAGCCATAATCAGGTCAATATCCTGAAGATCATTCCGTAAGACAGAGAGGCAGCCTATGGTGGATAAGTATACTCTGAGAAAGATAAGTCTTGGGTATGTAATGCGAAATGCGTATGCGTGTATCAATGGACACCGATCGTTGTTCCGTCACTGTTGTGTACACTTAGGGGCAATTCGCCACTGAATAGTTACCTTGAAGAGCACGCTATATATATAAATGCCTAGTTGATTCAATGTGGGCGTCTATCAATGGTTGAGTACATTCTTCCGTCACTGCTGCGTACAATTACGGACAATGTATGCCTGTATTAATCGTCGCTTTGTCATTTCGCATTACATACCCAAGACTTATCTTTCTCAGAGTATACTTATCCACCATAGGCTGCCTCTCTGTCTTACGGAATGATCTTCAGGATATTGACCTGATTATGGCTTGGTTTTGGTGTGCCATCGGTTGATATATTGTATATTAGAAACCGGCGCAATGGAGGTTACTAATTACAATTACAATTAAAATGGCCGAATTTATCTTGTCTTCCTTGCCAGATGTCTGCTGGACCCTAGTGGTTTTGCCATGAAGAATAAAACACCAGGTGAGGAAATCCCATATTATGTGTGTTACGGCTAAGCGGAACTCGAAGGAAGAACACAAAGACTGCGATGTGCAGATCATCTAAACATATGCGATCACACGAGCATATGTGATCACATGAGCATATGTGATCACATGAGCATATGTGATCACATGAGCATATGTGATCACATGAGCATATGTGATCACATGAGCATATTTGATCACATGAGCAAATGTGATCACATGAACATATGTGATCACATGAGCATATACGCTCACATGAACATAATTATGTGGTCACATGAACATGTGTGATCAAATGAGCATATGTGATCAAATGAGCAAATGTGATCATTTGAGCACACGCATATGAACAATAATTCGTCTGAACATCAGAAAAGAACAGATTACGGAGATGAACGGCGACCAGAGGCGGATCCAGAAGGTCTGCCAGGGGGGGGGCCAAAAATTTTGTAGTCATCTCCCAAAAAAGTTGATGACCTTTTTTTTTAGTCATTAACCTTTTTAATGTCTTCAGTCTACATCTACGGGAGCCGCGTTCTGTATACATTTTACTCATCCACGCCTGCAGGGGGGGGGTGGCCACGCCTGTGTAAACATAATAAAACGCCCATAAAACACATGTTAAAATTAAATAAAAATTTCAAATGGGGGGCCATGGCCGGATTGGCACCTGTAGCGCCACCCTATACTAAGAGTGCTTAGTGTTATGTTCTACACCCACGACTACTTTAGTTCTGTTTCATCTTGTCTTTACTGGACAAGGAAATGCATAGGCCTATCTATTTGACTAGGGAAATGAACAGAGAACACATGGGTATGCATTTAAATGAATAAGAATATAATGTATATCAGTTAAAGCATGTAACAGTTCAATGTCTAGTTATCCTATGTCTACTTTGCCTTATTCCCTACCTAGCCAGCATCTTTGCTATCTAGATTTTATTGCCTATTGCTACCTCCCAGTAAGACCCTTTAGCACGGAATGTTCTCACAGTTTGTTCCTCGTGGAAAAGCTGTCTTTCATCCGTTTGTTCATCTGATGAGTTCACGGCTCAGTTCGCAAATCGCCTTGTTTCTCCCTCGTCGAAGCTCGACTGTCCACCGTCCTCGTGACTTCTCGTAGCTTGATGTCTCTCCCAAAGAGACCGTCGTTACAACCCGAGTGTGTGCTTTACTACTCCAGAGTAACGTACACTTCACTCGCGGAATAACTCTTTAAGTCCGTTGACAAGATCGCTTCGCAAATGTCGACTTCCTATGATGGAAAGTCACGCTTCGCAACGGTTTGTTACGAGAGCGTTTCACTCGAATTATTCGATCCTCGCTGTCCAACGTCTCGACTTATAAACTCAACTGCATCGATCGTTTCGCAAAACCGATCGTACTGACTAACGATGCCCTCTCATCGACTTAGTCTAACATCCACCGAGTCGATCCACTCAAGATTTCTAGAACGTCTTGTTCAGTTGAAATCAAAAATCGAACTGCCGCATCTCCACGCCACGTCACCACGGTTGCTTGGTTACCGAGTCGTCAGCCGCTTCGCCATAACGGTTTTGATCAGCTGTTCGTACTGACCAATGAGGTGAGTCCACATCGTCTGCTGTCCTTTGCGTAGATATGATGAACCCCTCTATCTAATATTAATTAATCCCTACAATGCTGGCTTAGCTGCTGGCATTTTAATTAAGTTACATTTATGTAGCTCTACAATCCTACATTATATAATCTAAATAGATTCTTCTCTACACTATAACATCTTATAGCATGTTGTGTAGCTGGGAATCATTGTGTGGTTTGGGAGATCATTACATCACCCCCCACAATCAAAGAAATAATACATTTTTTCTTAAAATACTATGACTCCTTACCTAACTACACAATATTCTTATCTACACAACTTATATTAACATATATCAGTTATCTAGTAAAACCATTTACTGTTCCAATTGGTCCAACTTTAACTAGTGAAATATATATATTAACTTGACTTAATAATCCCTTAACTTATACTTTAAAGCAACACACATTTTAATCTCTTAACTAGTCATATATGAAATGATAATCTATCCTATCATGTCATAACTTACGTTACTATCTTACTTATGACTATTCTAATTGGCTTATTCTAGTCCTCTACTTAAGTAATCTGCCACCACATTATCACTACCTTTAATGTATCTTATCCTAAACTTGTAGTTTTGCAATAACAGATTCCATCTCATCACACGATCATTCTTCACATTACCTGTCTTCAAGTATTGTAAACTACAATGATCTGTTTCCATCACAAATTCCTTTCCATAAAGATACCTGTTAAATTTCTTCAACCCGAATATCATTCCTAAACACTCCCGTTCCTCTACAGAATATCGTTTTTCTGCGTCGCTCAACTTTCTGCTTACATATGACACCGGATGCATCACTCCATCGTATTCTTGCATCAGTACACCTCCTACAGCTACATTCGATGCATCTGTTCTAACTACAAATTCTCTGTCTAGGTCTGGTAGTTTTAATATTGGTGCTTCTGATAACACCTTCTTGAGTTCTGTGAATGCACTCTCCAATTCGTTAGTCCATTCCACAATTACTTTGGCATTTTTCTTGGTTAATTCTGTGAGTGGTTTCATTATCATCGCACAGTTTGGTATGAATTTCCTGTAATAGTTGACTGCTCCCAGAAAACTTCTTACTTGCTTCTTATTATTTGGTCTGGGCATCTCTATAATCTTATCTATTGATTCTTCCTTTGGTTTTATTTCTCCATCACTCAATGTATGTCCAAGGAAGTCAATTGTTTGAAATCCAATCTCACACTTCTTTGGCTTAAGTGTTAAGTTTGCTTCTCTCACTCTCTCAAAGAACTCTTTCAAGGCTAATATATGTTCTTCCCAGTTTTGAGTGTGAGTTAAGACATCGTCTACATAACTCTCCAAATTCTTCAGTCCATCTAATACCTTCCGCATCAGCCTATTATAACTCGAAGCGCTGTTTATCAATCCAAATGGCATTACTTTGAATTTGAATAGTCCATTGGCACACACGAATGTCGTGTAATCTTGTGATTTCTTAGACATTGGGATTTGCCAATATCCCTTCGAAAAGTCAAATTTACTGAAGATTTTGCTCCCACTAAGCTTGTTGAATATATCTTCATTTGCCATCATGGGCTCTGGGTCAAAGATTGTGATTTTGTTCAGTTGTTGGTAATTACAACATAATCTGTTTGTGCCGTCAGCCTTCTTAACTACAACTAACGGTGCAGCATATGCAGCGGTTGATCTCTCTATCACACCATTTTTCAACATTAATGCTATTTCTTCATCAATCTGCTTCTGCAATCCATATGGTGTAGGATATGCTTTTGACCTGACTGGTGTTTCGTTTGTCAACTTAATCTCATGCTCTACCCAGTCAGTCTTGCCCGGCACATCAGAGAAAATATCTTTATATTCCT
Source organism: Allolobophora icterica (assembly GCA_963556255.1). Taxonomy (NCBI): domain Eukaryota; kingdom Metazoa; phylum Annelida; class Clitellata; order Crassiclitellata; family Lumbricidae; genus Allolobophora; species Allolobophora icterica. The sequence continues at coordinate 62,819,439 of OY744610.1, read as the reverse complement.
CCAACAGTCTCATCAGCTGATTTCTTTTCCTATCGTCAAGTTGTGGACTGATCTTCACATCCCTATATGTTTCTTTTTGCTCTCCATTGTATAATTCTAGGAGCTCATCTTCTTTCCCAATTTCTCCATCGTTCACCACTGTTACTACAGTAGCTAACTGTTCTTCCATCATTTCTCCATTATTTCTCTCGTCTCGCTCATTATATTTCTTTAGCATGTTTACATGGTAAGTCTTCACTTTACCAGGTGCTATCTCGATTCTATAATCGCATTCTCCAACTTTATCTTTCACTTCATATGGCCCTTGCCACTTCAACATTAACTTATTTGTCTTCAATGGTAACAATAGTAGAACTTTCTCACCTATGTTTAGTCTCCTATATCTGGCCTTCTTATTGTAATATTTCTCATTTTTGATTTGCATCTTCTCCAACTCCTTTTGTGCAATTCTACATGTTTCTTCTATCCTATTTTGTAAGTCCAACATGTAGCTATAAGCATCACGAGTCTCATCTTCCATTTCTTCTCTTGTCCATAACTCTCTAAGTATAGTCATTGGGCCTCTTATACTTCTCCCATAGACTAGTTCGAATGGGGTAAACCCGTGACTCTCATGAATGCTATCTCTCAATGCAAATAGAAGAGGTATTAGAAATCTGTCCCACTCTTTGGGCTGTTCTACTATCAATTTCTTGAGTGTAGACTTTATTGTTCCATTAAGTCTTTCCACTGCGCCGTTGCCCATCGCATGGTATGGACTAGTTAGTGTATGTTTCATCAATAGTAGTTCATCAATCTCCTTCATCAGATCTGAAGTGAACTGGCTTCCTCTATCAGTATGAATTCTCCGTGGTGTTCCCATCCTACTGTAGAATCCAAATAACGCCTCAGCCACTTCTTCTGTAGTTATTCCTTTGAGTGGAATCGCCTCAGGAAATCTAGTTGCCATGTCTACTATCGTCAGAATATATCGATTTCCTCTGCTAGACCTTGGTTCTATAGGTCCCACCAAATCTACACAGATCATATGGAATGGCACATCTACGAGAGGTAAATGTCCTAATGGTGCTCTCTGTATTCCTCGTTTATCTACAGCTCTCTGACATACGTCACAACTCAAGACATATCTCTTTACATCTTGTTGTATAGATGGCCAGTAGAATGACGTCATTATTTTAGCTTGAGTTCTCTTCATCCCTTGATGCGCAGCTAACAATGATCCATGGGCTAATAACATCACTTTCTCCCTCAAAGTTTTTGGAATCATTAGTTGAAGTCTAGTTTCGTCCCTTAAGACTTCCTTATATTTCCGGTATAACATGTTCTTCTTGACTACAAATAATGGATTACCTCTATATGGTTCTCCATTCACACTCTCGCTTCTCTGAGCCATCTCCCAATATCTTGTTAACGAAGTGTCGGTTCGTTGTAGTTCTATTATCTCTTCTGGTTTGAGATCTAAACCTGTTACCTCTGGTATTTTCAGTGGTCGTTCGACACGTCTCCCTTCTATCTCATCCTGTGCTCGTGTCGTGCATCCTGCTATTACCACTTCTGCTTTGCCGTTTCGTTCCACTCCGTCATTTATTCTTGTTTCTGTGATAATCTCACAATCATGTCCAGTTGTGTTCTGGATTTCTATGGATGATTTAGCCTTATTGCATCTCATCCCTTCAGCGTCACAACCCTTTACATTCCATTCTTTCTCTTTCTCTGCTTTGGCTCTACTAATTTTAGGTTCACATGATTTATCCGTCTTCTCTTTATCATGTTTTCCTTTCGGTTGAATCCTGTTTATACTCTTCTCGTACAAACATGGACCCGTGATTAATCCTATCACCAAGGATTCTATTACTACAGCATCCGTCACACCTTTGAAGTCATTACCTTCAATCTTAATTCTTGCCATGGGATATTTTTCTTTCTTGCCATTAGCAAATCTGCACACCATAAATTTATCTGTGTATTGTTCTGGTTTCACTAATCTCTTTTGCACAGCGACACAATTTGCTCCTGTATCATAAAGGCATTTAGTATCTATTTCATTTACTCTGACCTTGCTAGTGAACTCTTCAGTATCTCTCTCTGCCTCTTTCTTCCACTTTACTACTTCAGCCTCACAATAACACAAATTCAATTTAGAATCTTCTATAGTTTCTACTCTTGATCCAATGATCGTTTCTACTTCTAGATCTTTGATCACAGCAGCTTCTACCACGCCTGTGAGGTATTCGCTCTGTATTGCGACTTTTGCCATCGGATACTCATGTTTAGTACCATTCATGAAAGTACATATCATATTTCGACCTATGTATTCATCTTTTTTGATCAGACTCTCTCTTACAGCAACACAATTTGAACCAGTGTCAAAGACTCCTTTCGTTTCACATCCATTAATTACAACTGGTCCCTGATACTTGTGTTCTTCTATTATACACTTTCCTTCTTGTTCAACGTATGCAGAACAGTATGAAATTACTGCCTCTTGTTTATCTCCATTATCATTTGATTCTTCGTCGCATTGCATTGTTGCTACTCTATGTTCTCTCCCTGTCTTATCTTTCTCACTACACTGGGCTATTCTGTGAAATTTTGATCCACAGCGGAAACATCCCGTCTTCTGAGTTTCTGTTTCTACTCCATATTTCTTGTTGTCGGAGAACTTCCAATTACTCTTGAATTGATTTTTATCTCTGAACTCCCTCTGTTCTCTAAATTTGTTATGAGAGCTGCTTGTATTCTCAAAACTCTTCTGCTTATTGTCCCTCGGTTGCGTTTTGGGTTCTTTGTCTCTATTCTTCTGAGTATGAATCCATTTCCTTTCATCCGATTCTCTCGCTTCTATAAGGTTTTGGGCCTGTTCCAACATGTCCTCAAGATTTAGTTTCCCTTTCTCCTTTAGAAAGCGTCTCATATCATTGTCACACATAATGAAGAACTGGTCTCTCAGTATGAGTTGTTCCAAACCCTCTTTGTCCTCACTAAAGCCTGACATTTGATGCCACTGTCTTAAGTAACGTCTAAGTCTTCCTACATATTGTTCCGGAGTTTCGTCTTTTTCTCTAGGGCTTTGTTTAAACAAATTTCTGTACCCTGATTCTGACAATTTGAACCTTATGAGTAGTCTCTCCTTTAACTTTTCATAGTCTTGAGATTCTTCTATACTCATTCTTTCGTACACTTCAAGTGCTCGGCCTTGAAGCGACTTTACTAGTGTTAAAACCCATAACTCATTCGGAACTCTGTATGCTGTACAGGTCCTCTCGAATCTGAGAAGATAGGCATCTAAACAATCTTTTTCTTCTCTGAAGATGGGCATCTTAACATATTTGGCATTATTTGCCTGTCCAGAATACTCTCCATCTCCATCAAGTCTTATCCTATCTCCGTCTTCTCGTCTTGTCTCACGTGTCATCTGAAGCTCTAGTTCTTTAAGTTTTATCTCCTTCTGATTTTCCATTTCTATCCTCTTCAAATTCATTTCTTCGGAGATCCGTCTCTCTTCGGCTTGACGTAGCTTTTCTTCAGTCTCACGCCTTTTATCTTCCCTCTCAGCCTCGCTTCTTTTCTCTTCCTTTTCCATTTCAGCAAGACGTAGCCTCTCTTCAGCCTCACGCCTTTTATCTTCCCTTTCAGCCTCCCGTCTTTTATCTTCCCTAATCTCATTCTGTCTCTCCTTGACATATTCTCTAACAGCATCTTCTGCGTATCCAAGATCCTGCGCCACCTTAATCCACTTCTGAATCTCACCAGCCATTGCGCTATATCAATTTTCTTTTATATAAGGCTCAAGGTAAATTTCAGATTTCAAAGCTAGTTCACCTTGTTTATAACTTAAACACTGAACAACCTTGACCTGACCTAACTCTTACCAATAGTTAGCTTTTGCGATTTGCAACCGTTGACCTGACCTCACCTTCGACAACGTATGATTGGTCACAATTCAAAATTCAATTACGTCATGCGTATTAATGAATACCGCAGACGACAAAATATGCTATATCTAGCGCGTAAGTAAATATCTCTGTTTACTTATTCTATCCTATCTAAATACACCTCTTGTGTCTAAGATATGATCCCAGTTCGTTTTAATCAATGTCCTTAATTGATTATACAATTCAATCCCGGACGAGCCCCCATTTATGTAGCGCCACCCTATACTAAGAGTGCTTAGTGTTATGTTCTACACCCACGACTACTTTAGTTCTGTTTCATCTTGTCTTTACTGGACAAGGAAATGCATAGGCCTATCTATTTGACTAGGGAAATGAACAGAGAACACATGGGTATGCATTTAAATGAATAAGAATATAATGTATATCAGTTAAAGCATGTAACAGTTCAATGTCTAGTTATCCTATGTCTACTTTGCCTTATTCCCTACCTAGCCAGCATCTTTGCTATCTAGATTTTATTGCCTATTGCTACCTCCCAGTAAGACCCTTTAGCACGGAATGTTCTCACAGTTTGTTCCTCGTGGAAAAGCTGTCTTTCATCCGTTTGTTCATCTGATGAGTTCACGGCTCAGTTCGCAAATCGCCTTGTTTCTCCCTCGTCGAAGCTCGACTGTCCACCGTCCTCGTGACTTCTCGTAGCTTGATGTCTCTCCCAAAGAGACCGTCGTTACAACCCGAGTGTGTGCTTTACTACTCCAGAGTAACGTACACTTCACTCGCGGAATAACTCTTTAAGTCCGTTGACAAGATCGCTTCGCAAATGTCGACTTCCTATGATGGAAAGTCACGCTTCGCAACGGTTTGTTACGAGAGCGTTTCACTCGAATTATTCGATCCTCGCTGTCCAACGTCTCGACTTATAAACTCAACTGCATCGATCGTTTCGCAAAACCGATCGTACTGACTAACGATGCCCTCTCATCGACTTAGTCTAACATCCACCGAGTCGATCCACTCAAGATTTCTAGAACGTCTTGTTCAGTTGAAATCAAAAATCGAACTGCCGCATCTCCACGCCACGTCACCACGGTTGCTTGGTTACCGAGTCGTCAGCCGCTTCGCCATAACGGTTTTGATCAGCTGTTCGTACTGACCAATGAGGTGAGTCCACATCGTCTGCTGTCCTTTGCGTAGATATGATGAACCCCTCTATCTAATATTAATTAATCCCTACAATGCTGGCTTAGCTGCTGGCATTTTAATTAAGTTACATTTATGTAGCTCTACAATCCTACATTATATAATCTAAATAGATTCTTCTCTACACTATAACATCTTATAGCATGTTGTGTAGCTGGGAATCATTGTGTGGTTTGGGAGATCATTACAGCACCCCACCCTGGATCCGCCCCTGACTGCGACCAATATTAGCCTCCTGCAGAAGAGGGATATAGAGAAATCGTCTCCAAGTCGTTGGCGATAGGAAATGATAATGACAATAACTATGATGATGACGATGATGATGGTCGTCTTAAAATCTAGTCTTACTGTCCTTCTATCTGTCTCTATGTCTGTCTCTATGTCAGTCTCTCTCAGTTTCTGTCTCGATCTACGCCTCTCTCTGTCTCTGTCTCTGTCTCTGTCTCTGTCTCTGTCTCTGTCTCTGTATCTGTCTCTCTCTCTCTCTCTCTCTCTCTCTCTCTCTCTCTCTCTCTCTCTCTCTCTCTCTCTCTCTCTCTCTCTCTCTCTCTCTCTCTCTCTCTCTCTCTCTCTCTCTCTCTATATATATATATATATATATATATATATGTGTGTGTGTGTTTGTGTGTGTGTGTGTGTGTGCGTGTGTGTGCGTGTGTGCGTGTGTGTGTGTCTCCAGGTCTGTCTCTATATCTCTCCTTGTCTCTCTGTCTCTCTCTCTGATTGCGTCCGGCGTTAAGTCCTTCTTTGAAAGCCCCAAAGAGCATAGATCGTCTGCTGGCATTAGGGCGCTATATAAATCGGTAGTTACGCTGGACACGTGACCATCGTCTGTCGGTCGGCTGTAAACCTGGGCGTCGGGTCGATTGTTAGAGGGTTGTCCGCAATTACGCTAACAGCCCCATCAATCGCCATGCATGGATGGTCCTGCATGGGGAGGCTGCAAGGGGGCTCTTCCCACCCTTTCCCACCCTATCCCACAGTTTCCCACCCTTTCCCACCCTGCAGTACACAGTCAGAACAACTGTGCCAGACAGAGTCGTCCAGCGAGAAGATAACAGTGGTTGCTATGCTAGTGGTTGCTATGCCATTGGTTGCTAGGTTAGTGGTTGCTATGCCATTGGTTGCTAGGCTAGTGGTTGCTATGCCATTGGTTGCTAGGCTAGTGGTTGCTAGGCTAGTGGTTGCTATGCTAGTGGTTGATAGGCTAGTGGTTGCTATGCTAGTCGTTGTTATGCTAGTGGTTGCTATGGTAGTGTTCGCTATGCCTATGCTATGGTTGCTATGTTAAATAAATGAGTCGATTTTAACTCTCTGTAGCTTCATGCTGCAAACCCAATACTGATCTTAACCTCACAGAACAAGGGTATACTATTATACAATCTGTTCAACAAATCACCGAAGAATTTTGCCCTATTGTGTGTGGGGG
>OY744610.1:62782914-62807914 GCA_963556255.1 Allolobophora icterica | reverse complement strand
GTAGAAGTTATAGTAATAGTAGTAGCATGAGCACAACATGATCATAGTACTACTATGATAATTATTTCTATCATCGTAATCGTCGTCATCATCATCATCGTCGACGTCGTCGCGACTTAGTTTCCGAGCGCATATCATCATCATTTGTTTGCCTCTGACGTAACTACCTACCTACGTGGACACACACCTGTTCCCTCTTTCCCGCCCCCATTGCAGACAACCCAAATCCAGTCCAAGACTCCGATCATGGCATCCAATATCGATGACAAAACGCCAGACAGTTAAGTAGAGTGAGAGACAGAGATATGGAGACGCATATGTAGACTGACGGAGACAGACAGAAGCAGACAGTCCATGTAGTTCCACATGCCGGATTAACGTCACGCCCCTTTGACTCGGATTAGCCGGATAATCATTCGACCGTTAACATATATATTAATTAGTGGATAAGACGGTGTTCATGTATGTTTGTATGTGTGTATGTATGCATTAATGTATGTACGTGTGTATGCATGTACCTGTTTTTGTATGTATGTATGTATGTATGTATGTGTATGTATATGTGTATGTGTGTATGTATGTATGTATGTATGTATGTATGTATGTATGTATGTATGTATGTATGTATGTATGTATGTATGTATGTATGTATGTATTTATGTATGTATGTATGTATGTATGTATGTATATTTATATGTATATGTGCATGTGTGTGTATGTATATATGTATGTATGTATGTATGTATGTATGTATGTATGTATGTATGTATGTATGTATGTACGTATGCATATGTATATGTGTATGTGTGTATGTATGTATGTATGTATGTATGTATGTATGTGTGTGTATGCATGTATGTGTTTTTGCATGTATGTATTGTATTGTATATGGGCATTTATAAAGCGCCTCTCGCGGTATATACCATTCAGAGGCTGTATGTATGTGTGTATGTGTGCTTGTATGTTTGCATGTGTGTATGTATGTATGTGTTTTTGTATGTATGTATGTATATGTGTATGTGTGCATGTATGTATGTAAGTATGCATGTATGTATGTATGTATGTATGCATATATGTGTTTTTGTATGTATGTGCGTATGCATGTATGTGTTTTTGTATGTATGTATGTAAGTATGTGTGTATGTGTGCATCTTTGTTCTGGGAGATCTTTGCCTTGTCGTTGGATTTAGGTTACGAGCGATGACTACTGTGAATGCCGTTGACGTCGACTTTATATTATTATAAGATTCATTTTTACTACACATCATACAACGGTTGCATATTTAATTCAAAGATTGGAATCGAACCCAAGACTTTTAACGACAGAACTGATAATGAGACTTAACGCGTTGACGTCTTTAGGAAAAACTTCTTTACAGTTTTCACCTAAGTTGATTTGTTACCGCAGTCTACGACAAGCTCTTAATCTAGATATTGAACGAAAAATGAAGTATATAGCATTTGAAAGATCCGATTTAAAGGTGTTTAAGCAGTCCTATGCAATTGTACTAGAACTCAATGTTCAACGACATCTTGTGGCTGCCATGCACACGATTTGTATGTGTCTAAGCAGAGCTTTACATTGTTGCTAGTATTCAGTGTTAATAATAATAATAATAATAATAATAATAATAATAATAATAATAATAATAATAATAATAATAATAATAATAATAATAATAATAATAATAATAATAATAATAATAATAATAACGGGACATTCCCAGAGCCGGACGACGAGGTTTGATTTTCCGGATGTTTGCATTAATTAATATTGAAGTCCCTGAGGGATCCTGTATACCTCGGGGCATAAAAATAATAATAATAATAATAATAATAATAATAATAATAATAATAATAATAATAATAATAATAATAATAATAATAATAATAATAATAATAAGTTATATGTGAGCCGCACACTTGCGCATGCGGCGCCCCCGTCTCAGCAAAGGGCTCGCACGGCCTCTCGTGTTCGCTTGGTTTCGGTCGACAGGCCAGACACAGCGCCATCAACGACCTTGTTCACCGCAGTCTGAACAGAGCGGGAACCCCGGCGATCAAGGAGCCATCAGGACTAACCAGATCCGACGGGAAAAGACCAGACGGTCAGACTCTGATCCCTTGGAGTGGCGGACGCCCTCTGATATGGGACGCGACCGTGGCGGATACGGTGGCCGCATCATATCTCTCTGAGACGGCGGTCGCGGCCGGAGGAGCAGCGGAGAGGGCAGCCACAAGGAAACATACAAAATATGCAGAACTCGAGACGAGATACATCTTCGTCCCTATCGCCGTTGAAACATTGGGCCCTACCAACAAAGAAGGACTCGCCTTCGTTTCCGAAATCGGCCGCCGATTGACAGCAATCACTGGCGACGCCCGCGAGACAGCCTTCCTCTTCCAGAACATATCAATAACAATTCAACGATTCAATGCAGTCGCATACCAGGGCACTATGTCAGGACTGCCCGGGATCGAGGACCGGCGGGCCCATCCAAGATGGACGTAAGTTTTCATGATAAACTGTTCAAAGAGTGACGCTGAGATGGCGCTTCAGATAATAATAATAATAATAATAAATAATAATAATAATAATAATAATAATAATAATAATAATAATAATAATAATAATAATAATAATAATAATAATAATAATAATAATGTATAATAATAATAATAATAATAATAATAATAATAATAATAATAATAATAATAATAATAATAATAATAATAATAATAATAATAATAATAATAATAATAATAATAATAATAATAATAATAGTATCTGAACATCACATAGCGCCACTTTTCGGGTTAGGCGTAAGTAAAATTCCAATGATGAGTTGCATACATCCACTTTGCACTAGGGAATGCTGGGAGAGGCAACCCATTTGACAAGACGCAGCGCTCTTGAATCAGCTGGTGCTCGGCTCTTATCTTTGAGTAGCGCTCTAGAAATGTTTCATCTTAACGATTACGATTTTGCGAAGCCACGGATGACATAATTCAGGCAACAGATTGTGGGGTCAGTTGGTGCTTAACTAAACGTTGTGTTTCAACGAAGAAGATGGCGTCGCCCTCCTTCAATTGGGCTTTGGACTGGCAACACTCGAGTGTGAGGCAGTGGTGGAGTTTATAAGAGGATTTGTAAGTAGTTTCTGTATTAAAGGTAAACGTACACGTAGTGTAGCGACCGTATATTCTCGACCCTGCTCAGTTTTCAATTAATTGATCGGGTAGTGTCATAATGAAGATCATTAGCGTCACCTCCTCCTTTACTCTGGCTTTGGACTGGCAGCACTCGAGTAAATGGTTGTGAATGAGGTAATACGACAGTATTAACAGTTTAATGACACGTTATCTTAGTGAGTTGTCGGAATAATCTTTAAGTGTCTGTAATTTTGGTAATTTTAATTACAAAAAATATAAATATTGTGACTGTATATTATACAGTTTCCGTTTAACAACGCTATGTCATTACAAAGACCATTAACGTCGCCATCCTCCTCTATCCAGGCTTCGGACTGGCACTACCGAAACCAGACAGAGGCGTAGTTAATACTATAACCCGAAGCTATTCCGTCTCAGGGAAGACTTCCTGCAATAGGCTTTTGTCCCAGGGCATTGGAACGCTTGACAAATTACCCTCGCCCACAGATGTAAATAGCCCCTCCGTTCGGCCGTTGCCCACAGCAATGGATTGCCCAGTCAACGGATTGCCCAATCTTCTTTATATGCCGCGTTTTCTTTATTACGCTGGACTTCTGTAGCGCCGAAGAGAAATGAAAAAACGCGCCTCAAAGGGATTCGACGTCGAAGCAATCCATGGGTTTTAGATAGCTTCATTTAAGGACGGTTCTTAAATCATTGCTCCACTGGTCACCGCCAGAGGCAGCACATTCGTCTCAAGACCGTCTACACTGTATGCAGTCTATTGGACGCCTGAAATTAATGGCTGGTTTGATTACACACTTATGTGGCCACAGCTAAACCTCCACGAGATAAGCTATGTCTCTACTAATAGGATACCACACAGTACAATGCAATACAATACAATACAATGGGATAAAAAAATTAATAAAGTGCGATGTAATAAATATGTAAAATAATATTATACAACTCAACACAAAGTAATGCAATATGATACATCGTTTTATATACATTGGCTCCCTACATACATTCATTCATATACACATGCATTCACCCATACATACATGCATACCTACAAACATGCATGCATACGTACATTAGGCCTATATAGTACGTAATACCTATTACCTACACACATGCACAGAAACATACATCATACATACATACACACATACATGCATATGTCCATACGTATGTATATGTACGTATGCATACATATTTGCATGCATACGTGCATATACATACGTACGTAGACACTTACAGTCCCACACAGCTGCGTACATAAATTAGTCATACATACCTATGTACATAAATGCATACACATAGATAGATTCCCATAGATACATATATACATACATACACCCATACACACACACATATATATATATATATATATATATATATATATATATATATATATATATATATATATATATATTGTTAGCTTGTTAGTCTAGAGGTGAAATGTGAGTTAGAATGATACGAGAAATGACAAGAAAAACGAAGACTTTCGCAATATTGATAAAACGTATATTTACACTATGTACATAATTGAAACGATACTCACACATACGAGACAAAACCAAACGTCAAAAGACAGACTCTTCAAGAAGACGCCTGCACAAACTCCACAAAGGAAGATACAACTCGAGAACCGGCAATTAAACATGAGTAGCGACCACCCAGGGTACACTCTCGGAAAACGACCACGAAAGGGTACTTACAATGCGTGACACAACCAGTGCACGTCTTACGCCTTACTTAACTAAAACCGGTCTCCCCGTCGACACAAGAACACTGCTATATATAGTCAACGAGACCATCCTACTTCTACCTTCAAACGAGGTGCGTCTTAACTAAAGTTAGTAAGTGCACGTGAGGATGATAATGGCGGGATGGCTGAAGGCCACTCACAACAGACCCCCCGACAACGAAAAAGAGGAAACATTTAAAGTGTTTCCGACCATGCAGAAACCACAAATGCCAACGAATTTAAACTATCTCCAAAGTTCATCAAAGTAACAGTCTACTAGAAAAATCTACGAGTCCGTAGAAATCTATGGAAAGTTCGTACATTAAAACTGAGGGGCGACTTAATATGTCTGGTAACACATTGTCTCGACCACGCCGATGCTTAATGTTCAACGAGTACTGTTGGAGTTCAAGACTCCATCGCAAAAGTTTCGCATTCGAAGGAGCCATGCGATTTATGAACTGAAGTGGGCTATGGTCCGTATAGACAACCACTGGAGCGAAACCAAAGTACACGCTGAACGCGCGTGCACCGACCACCAGCGCAAGTGCCTCCTTCTCAATTGTCGAATAGCGTACTTCAGCCGAACTCAACTTCCGACTCAGGTAGCAGACCAGGTGCTCAATCTCGTCAGTTATCTGAAATAGACAACCTCCCAAACAAAAGTACGAAGTATCCACAGCTAAATAAAAGGGTTTGTCAAAATCTGGCGGTTTAAGTATAGGCCGCGAAGCCATCCTAGACTTCAAATCAATGAATGCATTCTCAGCCTCAGGAGACCAAGTAAACCTGTGACCTTTCTTAAGTAACAAAGTAAGAGGTAAGGTTAACTGAGAGTAATGCGGCAGAAACTTGCGCCAATAACCAGCCAAACCCAGAAAAGATTGAACCTGCTTCTTATTTTCAGGATCGGCTACCGTAAGCGCATTCAACTTACGAAAGTCTGTGCACAGCCGCAGAGACCCATCCGATTTAGGTACAAGTACTATAGGCGAAGCCCACGCACTTTCGGACTCTTCTACAATGCCTTCTTCAATTAGGCCTTTAATCTCTTTGTCTACCCGTGCCATACGTTCAGGATGCAACCGATAGGCCGTCTGCCGTACTGGTCGTGCATCAGGTATCAACTCAATACGGTGTGCAATAAGTGAAGTCTTGCCAGGTACATCGCTAAACACACCCTTAAACGTACTAAGCATGCCCAGCAATTCATCCCGTTGCACAAAATCCAAAGGACTATTTGCCACCACCTCTTCTAATTTAGGCGACTCAGACACATTCACACTTGCAGGCCTATCATGAGCAACGTACAATAACTTAGCACGCGACTGCGTAGGAACAACAATTTGCGTATACCCTAAATCATCAGGCGCATCTAAATCCTTCCACTGCCTCACCAAAATTCCGTTAACAATCGAATACGACTGGCGTTCCATATATTGACCATCCCTTCGCTCAACCGGCTGATAAAAGGGAAGTAAAGACGTATCGGCTTTCTGCATATCAATTAAAGTCTCGCGCGACACTACATTGGTTAAATCAGCATGCACTGCAGTAGACTCTTTGAATAAGGCACTCAAGTCTACGTCTAACTGCACATTTATATCAGCAGACTTATCTTCTACAGATTGAGTATGCGACACAGGTAATGAGCCAGAATCGGTCAATTTAACTTGAGCACGTGTAGGCACTCCCACATTTATCTCATCTTGTGGACTATCCAAGTCGTTACCAATTAGAACGTGAATGCCAGGTGGCAAATGGTCTACCAACCCACATAAGATGGTGCCGTTAGCAAATTTAGACTCAACTCGAATTTCAACCAAAGGAACACGAAGCGTGACACCCGAGATACCTCTAATAAGGCGAACCTCACCGGTGTAACAGAACTCATTAGCATGCAATAATTCCTTGCTAGCCAAGCTTTGCAAAGAACCAGTATCTCTTAACACAACAATATTGCGAGAAAGTCCAGTGGGCGTATACACATAGCCAGACGAACAGAATGACAAGTAGCCAGCGTCGACCATTTTAGTCGGCCCATCCTTCACTTGTACAGACATATCTACGCCCGTGACCAATCCTACATTCTTAGGACTGGTGTTCTGCTGAGCAGCGAAATCCCGTTTTGGCCTCAATTCTGGATGTAATTTGTAACATGAAGAAACCCCATGATTAGATTTACCGCAGTAAGTACAAACAATCTGGGACTCCCATGACTTGTGAAATTGGTCCTCTTTACGAAAATTTTTCGGCGACCAATGAGTTTTAGCTCCACGACCCGAATCACTACCAAATCCAAAATTTTCCCATTTTTCATCATTCGAATGCAAGACAGAAGCATGCACAGGGAAGGGCTTATACAGAATAGCAAATTCGTCTGCCAACTTCGGGGCGGCTGAAACTGTCGCGGGCTTTTTGTCAATTATCCATCTATGGATTTCAACAGGCAAGCAAGTCACAAATTGTTCAAGTTTAAAGACTTCAAAGGCCTTAGTCAAGTCATTAAACGCATCTTCACCTTCCAGCCACCTTTGAAAAGGTAACGCCAAGCGGAAAGCGAAAGCAGAGTAAGTCTCCTGCGCACCCTTAACCAAAGTTCTAAAACTCTTCCTGTAAAATTCCGGCACCCTAGCAAATGCAGTCAACAAAGCCTGTTTTAGGGTGTCATAATTCTTGCAGCCCTCAAGAGATAACTCCGAAAAAACCTGTTGGGCTTTACCAGTTAATTGAGGGTGTAACAAAGCAGTCCATTTATCTCTTGAAAATTTATGAATAGTCATAGCCTTCTCAAATGAAACAAAATAATGCTCTATATTCGTCTCGTCAAATTTAGGGACCAATTTGATGGCAGAAGCTATGCGAAACACATCTTTGTCCTGTTCGGGACCTGGGTTCAAAACCTTAGCCTCTATGCGCTTTAGCTCTAACTCATATTGTCTCTGCCTCTCTTTCTCTTGCAGTTCAGCCTGAATTTTCTCCATTTCCGCTTTCCTCACTCGTTCTCTTTCCTCCATCTTCAATTTTTCCTGCAATTCAGCCTTTCGTTCCTCACTCTCCGCTTTCCTGACTCGTTCTCTTTCCTCCATCTTCAATTTTTCCTGCAAGTTTCTGTCTTCAGCCTCTCGTTCTTGCTTTCTGTCTTCAGCCTCTCGCCTTCGTTCCTCCATCTTCAATTTTTCCTGCATTTCAGCCTTTCGTTCCTCTATTCTTAATTTCTCCAATTGAAAAACCCTGTCACTCTCCAACTTCGTCAATTCAGTCTTTTCTACCGCTTCCCGAGACCCAATCTCTAGCGGTCTAACTCCAAAATCGAACACTTCCTTTTCCTGCGTTACAAATTTAGCAAGAATTTTCAGCATTTGCCTCTTACTCATGCCCCTAGTGTCCTGATCTAATTTCTCTAATTCAAGCTTTAATTCATCAGCCGACATATCGATAATGTCGTCCAAACTCAAAGGCTTAGTCACCGGAGAGTGAAGGCCACTCCCAACCGGAGAAGCTGGTGTCGAAGTATCAGACCCAAATGTAGCCATGATACAAAGTCGTATACACAAAAACGTGTACAACTTCCAAAGAAACCGTCACATACGCAAATACGCAGACCCAATTTCCAATTTTGAAATTTCCAATTTAACAAAACGGAAAACGGTGAATTTTAAGGACGAGCCCCCATATGTTAGCTTGTTAGTCTAGAGGTGAAATGTGAGTTAGAATGATACGAGAAATGACAAGAAAAACGAAGACTTTCGCAATATTGATAAAACGTATATTTACACTATGTACATAATTGAAACGATACTCACACATACGAGACAAAACCAAACGTCAAAAGACAGACTCTTCAAGAAGACGCCTGCACAAACTCCACAAAGGAAGATACAACTCGAGAACCGGCAATTAAACATGAGTAGCGACCACCCAGGGTACACTCTCGGAAAACGACCACGAAAGGGTACTTACAATGCGTGACACAACCAGTGCACGTCTTACGCCTTACTTAACTAAAACCGGTCTCCCCGTCGACACAAGAACACTGCTATATATAGTCAACGAGACCATCCTACTTCTACCTTCAAACGAGGTGCGTCTTAACTAAAGTTAGTAAGTGCACGTGAGGATGATAATGGCGGGATGGCTGAAGGCCACTCACAACAATATATACATCCATTCAGACATACACACATAGCCCGTATTTTCCTGTGCATGGTGTTAGTGTCCAGAGATCTAAAGACCTTTCACAGAGCAACAGGTCAAGCAACATCCGCGCGGAACTACTTGGCGACCGCTTCACTCAAAATTTATAAGGGTCAGGCGTAGGACGTCATTCTAAAAGTGACAAAAGCAATCGACACAGAAATTACTCCTCACGCGAACAGTTGATGTCTCGTCAGCGTTGTAGCTACAGCTGCCAGAACCTCCTCTAATTCCAGCCAGCAGTAAAATTGGTACCGACTTTCGGATTGAGTGAAAGGTCCCTTAACGACTCCAGGGCGTTGGAAAATCGTCGCTGAACTGGTGGTAGAAGGAATCGTAAATCGTAAACTCAACATTTCTAAAGCGATATTCCAAAGCTATGCGCAAGACACCAGCTTATTGACGAGCGCTGTGTCGTAGCAGAGGGGCTATCAGAGAGGTCGGAGACCGGCTGTCAGAGAGACCAGAGAATATTCTCAGAGAGAATATACAGGTTCTCAGAGAGAATTCTCAGAGACAATTATACAGATAGCAGAGCAGCGGTTACCTGTATAGTACCACTGTACCTGTATATCTGTTAAAATAATAAAGAGTATGCTTGTCATTTACAAGATTTAAGAATCGTTACATGTAACGTCTTGCAGAAAACAGAGGGTGATGTTGGTGTTACATGTATCTGTTCCAATGCATATCTGTCAACATTGGCAGCGTGTGCTGGTCATCACAAGATGTAAGCATTGCTGCTGATTGTGCTGAAAGATAGGGGATGATGACTTGTTAACGACTTCACTGTAAACTCGTATATCCAAAAGCATTGTAAAGCCAATACTGGTGTCTACAAGTTTTACGCGTCTCTAGAGGTGACATGGGAAGGATAGTAGCCATTCCAATGTTAACACGTAAATCTGTCAACATTATCAAGTGTACGATGCTGGTCATTACAAGTTTAAAAATCGCTACATGAAGATAGGTGATGGTATCAGTGCTTTTTTCTAGAAAAAAAAGGTTCCGGAACGGAACAATAGGTACCGGAACGGAACAATTATGGACGGGCTAAAATTCCGAGAAAAACGGGATTCGGGGTTGGGAGGGGTCTCAATAAACACTGAAAACAGTTCAAAACACCGAAATGAAATTAAAATAACTAAATTATTGTTTTTATTATTAAAATAAATAAATTTAATTTTTTAGGAGCTGAAAAAAGGTGCCGGAACGCAGTTCCGGCTGAAAAAAAGCACTGGATGGTATTATCTAGTCCAATTTTAAACCGTATATCTCTATCAACCTTTTTAAAAACGTAGGCCTATGCTGGACATTACAAGATTAAAACATCGCTACAGAGAAGCAGGTGATGGCATTAGCCACTCCAAGGTTAACCAAGGTCAAAATTTCAAAGCATATTCTTGTCATTACAAGGTTTAAGCATCATTATCATCATCATCATCATCATCATCATCATCATCATCATCATCATCATCATCATCATCATCATCATCATCATCATCATCATCGAAATGCTCTCCAAAAAAGCCAGCCGACATAACCTCGCCGGGTTGGTTGCCCAAACTCGTCCCCGCTAATCGTCCCGTCACGAAAAACATGCTATCGCTTATCTAAAATTTACGACCTTCCGCAGCGTTTGTATTTGGTCTCGCTGCGCGGCCTCCCTCTCTGCTGTCCGTACAACTTAAAACTCACTCTGATGAATCGGTGCCGGTCGCTCGGCCTCGAAGGCTAGTCACGACCCGTCCGTCAGTCGGATCTGTGGACTGTGGCGGGACGGACGGAGACGGAGCGGCTGTTTACAAGTCGAGAGCCGAGCACATGGAACAATACGTTATTGTAGCAACGATTGTTTCAAGCGAGCGCTTTGTCGTCCGCTGTCGTTACGACGTGCGCTGGCTTAGAAGAAACGCGAGCCGATCGAGCTGTTCGCATAAACCTGTTTCCCCGAGTCCCCGCATCACAGGCGCTCGTCCACCGTTTAAGCCGACGCGACGGGTCCGCACTGGTCCAGTGGGCGGCGGCGGCGGCGGAGGCTTCCGACCACGCCGTGAATCCTGATAGCCAGTTGAATGAAGGACGTGAAGTAGAGAGCCTGTGGAACTGGTAGGGTACCAGTTGAATTAGAATTCTAGGGAAGCAGTACAAACTGCGACGAGATCTTGCGTCATTCCGAAATCTAAAGTTCTGGCGGAACGCGTTGGTTTTAATCTAAAGTAGGTTACCTGCGGCTGAATTGGAATAAATTATCTAAACTTAAATGTGACGCCAGGGCTCAAAACCCGTCGCTTGTCGCTTCCTAGATATTGAGCAAGAAGCCGAAATAGGCGAAAGGGGTCAAAAATATTGAATATTCTTCAATTCACCAGTTGCCTATGAATTTGCCATAATTTGCAATGTAGTAATACGATTTTGATGCCGTTTCTTTTATTCGATACAGGATATAGCCCTTTATTGCCCAGCAGAATTGTAGTATAATCAAGTACTGGTTGCTGAGGACTTTGATAACACGAATATTCCGAAATTTTTTATTCGATTTTCTCACTATATATTAATGAAAGAATCAAACGAGCATAACTTCAGTTAGCAGCAAAAAGGTATTTTCATTCTGTAAAAAGTTTCTTGAAGCAGATTGATTGTAGAATATGACTAAATAAAAAGGTCAGAAACCGACATGTGACGGGTTTTGAGCCCTGGCGTCACAAATTTACTCCATTTTCTTCAGATTCAGATTTACACATCGCGCGCGTAATTAGTTGCTTGAAATAAATAATAAAACAATAAATGAGTAACTTGTTTGCAGATGCGTTTCCCGACACAGCCAACCGAAACTTCGTCGACGTGGGGCCCGTGACTTCCGGTGTTGCCACCAGCCTCACCTGAAATCATCCGGCAATGTCTCCCGGAAGTCTGGCCATCTTGCGTCTGGTCATCGCAAGCGTTTGCATCTTCGACTGGAGTCGGCAGATGGCGCTGAACCCTCGCTTCGTCTACGTCGTTCAGGAAGAGATCCGGAACGGAACCCAGATCGGAAACATTCCACTCGACCTCAAACTCGACATCCGGTACAGCCCGGAAGTGATTCAGACCCTGCGCTACCGCTTCCTCACGCCACCTCCGAGTGCAATAGCCATCGAAGAAGCGACCGGTAGAATCGTGACCCGCGGAAGACTGGACCGCGAGGCGTTGTGCCGCCACGAAACGGTCTGCCTGATCCACGAGGACGTGGCGATCCAACCAGTCCAGTACTTTCAGATCATCAAGATAACGATCAACGTCACCGACGTCAACGATAACCGACCAGAATTCAGCCCAGCCCAGCTCGTCCACGAGATGATAGAGTCGTCGTTGCTAGGGACAACGGTTGTCATACCAACGGCCAGGGACGCCGATACCCCTCCGCTCTCCGTCCAGGGGTACAAGATCATCGTCTCCAACCCGGAGGACGACAAGATGCAGCTGCGCACGCAGACGAAACTCGACGGTTCGATCGAGGTGAAGCTCGTTCTCGTTCGACCCCTTGACCGCGAGGTCAGGGACCTTCACCGGTTCAAGGTCGTCGCCTACGACGGCGGGGACCCGGCGCGTAACGGATCCCTTGAGGTATCCATCGTCGTTCTGGATGCCAACGATAACAGTCCGGTGTTCGAGCACAGCTCCTACGAAGCCAAGGTCGCCGAGAACGTCCCCTTGTTCACGACCGTCACCCGGGTCGTTGCCCACGACAACGACATCGGTCTGAACGGCGAGGTGACGTACGGTTTCAGTTCCAGCACTCGCAAGACGTTTGCGGACGTCTTCGCCATAAACAATCGTAGCGGAGAGATCTACGTCATCGGTGACGTCGACCACGAGACTCTACCACCTGTCTGCCACCTGATCGTCACAGCCCTCGATCGCGGACCGGACGCCCTGCCCTCCGAGACAACCGTCATGGTCAAGATCGAGGACTTGAACGACAACGCACCCCTTCTGACCGTCAACACCCTCTATGACTCAGACACCGATGTGGCACAGGTCACGGAGAACGAGAACGTCGGAGCGTTCGTAGGTCACGTGATAGGACGTGACCCGGACAAAGGTCAGAACGGACGGTTCAACTGCAGCGTTGATGATGCGAGGTTCAAGCTGCGCCGGATGTACAACGAGGAGTACCACATCGTTACGGCGGCACCGATGGACCGTGAACGAACCGCGAGGTATCGGTTCTGCTTCAGTGATTTCGGTTAGAATGTTTCAATTGGCCGGCTCTCTGGAGGAGTAGACTTGGATTTAACATTCATGGAAAATAATAATAATAATGTTAATGTTGTTAAAATTAGTAATATTAGTATTACTTTAATTTTTGAACCAATGCATTATGCCGCCATGGGTAATCTGAAAACTAAGGTTTGAGGAACTTGTTTGATCCGAAACGGCTAGTGGCTAGTCTGAACAGTTATCTGGCATTATGCGAGTACCATCATCATCGTCGTCGTCGTCGCTGTTGTCATCATATTCTCATTATCATTATTGTTGTTGTTAGTGGTGATGGCGGCTGTGATGGTGGTGGGGTCAAGGTTGTGGTGGTGGTAGGAGTCACAATGTTGACTTTACTCTGTCTGAATTTAATGACTTGAGCAGTTCAGGTGAGTGGTTACGACAATTCTCTATTACCAACGAAACAATTATTCAGCCAATTAATTAGTTAATTAATTGCAGGTACACGGTAACCCTCCTCTGCCAGGATGATGGCCATCCGTCTCGCATCTCGACCAAGGTCCTCACCGTCGACGTCCTGGACGTCAACGACAATCCTCCGAGGTTCTCTCACCAGATCTACTCGGCGGAAATCATCGAGAACAATCACGTGGGGGCATCGGTGCTCCAAGTCAGCGCCGCAGACCCAGACGCCGGCGAAAACGCCGCCATCACGTACCAGCTGACCGGAAACGGAAGCTCCTACTTCCGGCTCGACAATGCGACCGGAAGTCTGTCCGCAAACGTCCAGCTCGACCACGAAACGCTCAAGGAACTGCGGCTGAAGGTGTTCGCCTTCGACGGGGGGAAGCCACGCCTCAACGCGTCTGCCTCTGTTATTGTCCGGATCCTTGACACCAACGATGAAAAACCGGAGTTCACTGATTCCACCTACAACTTCCGGGTGTTCGAACAGCGCTCGGCCGGAACGGACGTCGGAACCGTCAGGGCGGTGGACCGTGACGAGTTTCCGCACAACCAGTTCCACTACCAGCTCCAGTCGAGCGAGGAATCAACGCTCGACGCGTTCGCGGTCGACCGCTCGACCGGAATCATCGTGACGAAAGTCGAACTGGATCGGGAGGAGAAATCCGTGTACCGGATGTTGGTCGTTGCCCGTGACAACAGCGTTCAGGCGTTTGCGAGTACGGCGACGGTCACGGTCCAGGTAATCGACGTCAACGACAACGCCCCGAGATTCCTCTTCCCGACGATGCAGAACGGAACCGTTGTTCTCAGCGATGCGGTGAAGCGTGGCCAGGCGGTCGCCACCCTCGTCTGCAAGGACCCCGACTCGGGTCGCTACGCCGAGGTGGTCTTCGCGATTACGATGGGTAACGAGTACAGTCTGTTCAGCGTCAACCCCAAGACGGGGGTGATCTCTGCGACGGACGATATCCCGGCGCCGACGACCGCCGATAACCGAACGTTCTCGCTGACCGTGATGGCAACAGACCTCGGCGAAGTCCCGCTGCGCTCGTTCGCCAATCTGGTCATCGTCGTGAGGAAGACGGAAGCGTCTCCGTTCCTCCGCCGAGGGTTCCTCTTCGGAGCAGTCGTCTTCAGCGAACAGAACCTCAACGCCGTCGTCGCCATCTGCGCCACTTCCGGTCTCGTGATCATACTCCTCATAGCCGCCATCGTCGTCGTCGGCTGCCGACAGCGTCCTTCCGGTCCCGGGTCGACCTACCCGCAACCCGATCGGATGCAGGCGATCCGAGAGGAGGACCTCGTTACCGGACTCACGGACAGTCCGGGGAGCAAGTCCAGCGCGATGCTCATCTCGACGTCGTCTGAGGGTCCTGGGAGGTACGCTGGGTCCCCGCAGCATCCTGCTGCCCGTCTGGGTCCCCTGAATGGCACGGGAGGTGGGCCGGCTGGGATGGGGACCTCCGTTGGGTATGGGAGGATGAACGGATCAAAAGCAATCGAAGTTCGGCTTCTGGATAATGGTATGACGAGATGTCAGACGATCCATTGCTCGTGATATGTCTTAGTTTGATTCGTATTATTATCGTCGTTCCGGTTCGAAGGTAAACTTTCAGATTCGATCACTAATGATACTAATTTTAGTAATATTATTACTACTATTACTGCCGTTATGCATTCCACGCTGTGGAAATGAACAGGTACACATGCAAGGTAAAACAATTAATTCGATCACTATTGAATTAATTTTAGTAATATTATTACTATTATTGATGCCGTTATGCATTCCATCCGGTGGAACTTAACAGGTACACATGCAAGGTAAAACATTCATACCCTGACTCATTTGATCCTTCGCTTTCCAATACTTGAACTAAACGACACCCGCCTTAGCAGCTACTCTACCTCCAGTAATCTGTTGTCAACCGGACTTTGACCTCCTTTTGACTAGCCTTAGGACAACCCCTCTAACTAGACGCAGCGCTCCTTAATAATCTAGTGCCCTGCGCTAAGTTTTCGAGTGGCGCTTTAGAAATTTAGAGTTGACGATTACGAAGCAAAGCTAATTCGAGGCCACTGTTAAGGTCAATCCAGATTCCAGTACAAAAAACTTTACCATGACATAATATTCTTTTTGAATGCTGTTACATACGTTATGTAAGTACAGCAAGCTATAATGCTTTACACTGTCAATAATCGTCAGCGCAACTGCTAAGAGATACATAGTAAGTACATAAGAAACTGTTTTTAAACACGAAAGCTTTTGATTTCCTGAATAGGTGCAGGAAGATCGTTCCAGTCACGCGGGCCAGCGACCATAAAGGCCAGATCGTCAGTTTACTCCTAGGTACAAATACATCAGCGGACCTTGACGATCGCAGCCGTTAAATGCGCGTTGAACATGTTGCGCTTGCAAATTGGAATGAGCATTAAGCACACTGTCCGTTAAATGGTAGTCTAACAGTAATGTACTGCTTTTTCTTACCGAGGCCATATTGCGCCTGTTCTTCATTCTCAGCATGCACTTGCTAACTACATCCGAGCTTATATCCGCCTCAAGTCGACACTTCTTGTGCACAAAGCTCGCACTAAGCCAATCCTATACTTCATCTCCGGATATTATACTCCGCAGCTCTGTTTAAAGACCGGTTTTTTGTTTTCGATTATCATCCACTGGAAAGTATATTGTTCCTGATATACGTCTTGTCTTTTGCCGCATTCGTTTCCAACTGTTGGCAACTCCCATCTGGAACTTTCTACCTCCTCGTTTTCGAAACTCTGATATCGAGGAAGACTGTCTTTCGCTCGAAACTGAACAATATCTTGCGGTCTCTTTATGGTTCTCAATGTTTCATATTGCCCGGATGCAATGTGCACTTCTGAACTTTAACTTTAAAAGATGCGATGTCAATTCTCCGTTTTACTTTGTACTATGTGCTAGCACAGCCAGCCAGACAGACAGACAAACAGACAGACAGACAAACAGACAGACAAACAGACAGACAGACGGACAGACAGAGAGACAGAGATGCCGAGAGTCCTCTCTCTGGTATCTATGACAACAGAACTTTGATGACCATTTGACAATTAATTCTCCGAGAGGTCACAGCGTGCGTGCACAGCTGTTGCCCTGCACTTATCTTTCGAGTGGTGCTTTAGAAATTTGGAGTTAACGACTGCGATTACAATACTATTCCTGGCTACGCCCTCTCTCTACGCATCCTAGCTACGCCCCTCTCTCCAACCGGACCGGCCTAAGACGCCTGATTTTTGGCTCTCCTGATAAGAAGAGAACCGAATTGTACCAAAGTAGAATCTTCGTCGTCCGGATTAAAGACGACTCAGTTGGTCCCCTGTGCGTCGTTCCGACTCCTTTGAAAGTCCGGCTACTTACGACTTTCATTGACTGACAAAACAGATCGATACAGGGATCTGTTGCCGATCGATCGACTGGTTGATTGAATTGATTGATCGCTGGAGTGGTAGAAGAACAATGATTGGTAGGCTGATCGATCAATCTAATTTTAGCCAGATAATGAGCATATTGTGACCAAGAGATTGATAATTGATTGATTGTGATTGAGCGATTGATCATTTGATTGATTATGATCAAACGATTGATCATAATTTATGATCAAACGATTGATCATAAATTATGATCAAACGATTTATCATTTGATCGATTGTGATCGATCGATTGATCATTGATTGATGGATTGAACATCAGATTTATTGGCTGATGGCTTGTCATTGCTGAGGACCTTGATGACACGAATACTGTCTGTCTGTCTGTCTCTCTCTGTCTCTCTCTCTCTCTCTGTCTCTCTCTGTCTCTCTCTGTCTCTGTCTGTCTGTCTGTCTGTCTGTCTGTCTGTCTGTCTGTCTCTCTCTGTAGACTAGATTAGGATGATTAGATTTTGCGACAGACAGCGATCAATCAGTTCAACAAGACAGATTGACAAACAGACAGTCAAGCAGACAAAGGCACTCATACATCTACAGCGACAGAGAAGGATACAAAGAGACAGGAAGGCACACAGACGGAAAGAGAAGCAGAAGCAGACAGAAAATGAATGAACATACGGCAAGAGAAAGAGGCACGTAGAGAGAGAGAGAGAGAGAGAGAGAGAGAGAGAGAGAGAGAGAGAGAGAGAGAGAGAGAGAGAGAGAGAGAGAGAGAGAGAGAGAGAGAGAGAGAGAGAGAGAGAGAGAGAGAGAGAGAGAGAGAGAGAGAGAGAGAGAGAGAGGGAGACAGCGAGAGGAGAGAGATAGTCAAAGACGGACACAAACATGCACTACGACAGATGAAGAGGCAGTGACACATAGACATGAATAAAGACAGAGGCAGACCGTCAGACAGATCCAAACAATGAAAAGCAGAACAACAAACAGGCGGACATAGTGGACGCGATCAATGCCCGTTGACTGCCTAAATCTTGGTCCAACCGCGATTAGGTATTCGCCGAAGCGAAGAAGACGTCAACGGTTTGTCTGAAAAGCCATCGAACAGAGTGGAAACCATGGAAAGCATCGCATCACGAT
This sequence comes from Allolobophora icterica, assembly GCA_963556255.1. Taxonomy (NCBI): domain Eukaryota; kingdom Metazoa; phylum Annelida; class Clitellata; order Crassiclitellata; family Lumbricidae; genus Allolobophora; species Allolobophora icterica. Next base: position 62,789,598 of record OY744610.1, on the reverse strand, counting down.
TGCGACGCAGAGGAATTTCCCTTAAAAGGCGCTATATAAATTGCCATTACGATTACAATTACTATGTAAAATGTATCCCATTGTTCAGGACATTCCCCTGTTGAAAAAAGACCTTTAAAATAATCCCATATGTGTCAAAAAAATTTTAAGCTGCAGCTAAATGATTGTATTTTAGAGAACTATCTGCAGTAAGTAAGTAAGTAAGTAGTTTATTCGCCACCAAATGAAACAAACACAGTATTAAGCTGATACTATGGACTTCACCATTTCTTCTCATTGTGTTTTTACCTACACCACATATTTATAAGAAAAAAAGCTATCAAATTACTTGTAGTTCTAATTTGTTTTATCTTACTTTAATCACGTTGATATACCTCGTCTTCCCATGCCTTACCATACCCTATACCATAACAGTATCGATCACCGTGTACCTCTATATCTTTGATCAACACTTCTGATTTGACGCAGCGTTCGTGAATAATCTGTTAACCTTCGCTTTATAATTTCCGAACTTACGATTACGTAATGGTTCATAGGCCACTTAAAAGTTCAATATATTTCCGTGATATTTGATTGAAATTGTACGTTTCTTACACAGTGTAACAAAAATGTTAACTCGTTCAGCTGTGTGTCTTTTCCAGTCGAAACACTCTAACTGATAATTCTTCAATGGAAACATCACGGAAGGAATTACAAAAATGACGGTAATCGCAAGGAATAACGGTAATAGTAAGAATGACAGTTCCTAGAGAGAGAATGACGGTAATTGCAAAGAATTACTCTTATCTGCAAACAATGAGTAATCGGTAGGGCATTCGATACCGGTACGTTAATAGCCTTAGAAGCATAAGTGGGTGATTTGGCAGCATGCGTTCGTGAACGCTGACGCCATCTGGCAAATAACAAGAAAGAAAACGAAAACACCAAAAAATGGTTGTTTACAAATGCTATTGCTATATAAAATAATATAAAACACAAGTGTGTTTGATTTGCCCTCCTTCCAAAGTTCAGAAGTGCATACAACAGAACATCGATGGTGCTAGGGTATAGTTCTCAAAATCGGGACACTACACAAGAGAATGAGTTTAGGGACGTCTTGTGACAGCATAGCTCTTTGGCGTATTCCCTCTGTTGTTGATTCTGCGGTGGAAGTCTTTGTACTCTTTTTTTAAGTTTCAGGACACAAGCTTAGGCAGTTTCTGTTATGCCCCGTAGTTAACGGGGATCAGCGGAGACAATTCCCCAGAAAGGAAATTTTCCCGAACTGGCGCGCAGCGCGGGGGAGGCTGGTATGATAGGAAACATGAGACAGGATTGGTTTCGTCCGATGACAAGTCGATTCCAAAAGCGGATGCCAACATCTCGCTTTGTTTGCATAGACTCTGTTCTTGTCCTTGTGTTTCAAGACATGTTGACCTTCTCTGTGTACGTTTCTGTTCCTCTCTCTGTCCCTCTCGATCCCGTTTCTATTGTTCTGCGTGAGTTTGTCTTTCGGTACAACTTTCTGGATGTCTTTGCATGTATGTTAAACTATGTTTGCGTTGCCGTTGCCGATGTATTCGCCTCTCTGTCTCTGTCTGTCTGTCTCTCTCTCTCTCACACACACACACAGACACACACACAACACACATATATATACACACATGTATATATTTATATATACATACACACATATATACACACACACATGTATATATTTATATATACATACACACATATATACACACACATGTATATATTTATATATACATACACACACATATAATATACATACACACATATATACATATATATGTGTGTGTCTGCGTGCATGTGTGTGTCTATTTGTTTGTCTGTCGTTGACACTCTGTGACTGTTTATCTATGCATTTGTCTATATCATCTACATTTTACTAAGTCTCTGCCTTTTAGTCTTCTGTGTGTGTCTCTTATCTCTGCCTGTGTTTGCTTCTGCGTGCCTCTGTATGTCTCTCTACGTCTGTGTTTGTCTTGCTGTACTCATTTGCCTCCTGAAGTGGGGACTAATTCTATAACAACTTATTGCTGTATCTCTCACTGTCTCTCTTTCTCTTCCTGTACTCCTCTATGCCTGTGTCTCCTAGTAACTGTCTCACTGTTTCCTTGTAAGTATGCGTTTCCCTACAGAAGTCGCTTTACTGTAGTCTGTCCATATATCTGTTTTTCTGTCTGCCTGCGTATGCATGTATGCTATAATTATTTTTTTCTCTGATATAATTCTCTTTTTTTCCAATTCTAACTTTTTCTCTGCTTTCATTCTCTCTTTTCTCTGCTATAATTCTTCAATTTTCTCTGCTCTAATTCTCCCTTTTATCTGCTCTAATTCTCACTTTCTCTGCTCTAATTCTCTCTTTTATATGTTCTAATTCTTCATTTTCTCTGCTCTAATTCTCTCTTTTATATGTTCTGATTCTTCATTTTCTCTCATCTGATTATCTCTTTTTCTCTGCTCTAACTCTCTTCCTTTCATATTTCAGCCGATACATAGGCAAATGGCGTGTTGACCAGTGCGTTATTTACTTACCCATTAGCTGAATTCTCTTCCCTCTTATTCTCTCCGTTTCATTCTAATGCCGTCTCCTCCTCTCTGCGCTAACTCTGTCATCCTTTTCCCTGATCTTAATCTCTCCTTTCGACTACAGTTCTCTCGTTTTGCCAGGTCTAAAGTGCACTGTTCTTAATACTCTCGGTTCCAATTCCCCTTTTCCTACAAAAAAATTTACCTTTCTTATACTGTAGACTATAAAGTCACTGCATAACATAACATATAACATAACTAACTAAAATATAACATACCACATAACATAACTAACTAATACCCATAACATAACTAACTAAAATATAACATACCACATAACATAACTAGGCCCTAACTAAAATATAACATACCACATAACATAACTAACTAATACCCCATAACATAACTAACTAAAATATAACATACCACATAACATAACTAACTAATACCCCATAACATAACTAACTAAAATATAACATACCACATAACATAACTAACTAATACCCATAACATAACTAACTAAAATATAACATACCACATAACATAACTAACTAATACCCATAACATAACTAACTAAAATATAACATACCACATAACATAACTAGGCCCTAACTAAAATATAACATACCACATAACATAACTAACTAATACCCCATAACATAACTAACTAAAATATAACATACCACATAACATAACTAACTAATACCCATAACATAACTAACTAAAATATAACATACCACATAACATAACTAGGCCCTAACTAAAATATAACATACCACATAACATAACTAACTAATACCCCATAACATAACTAACTAAAATATAACATACCACATAACATAACTAACTAATACCCCATAACATAACTAACTAAAATATAACGTACCACATAACATAACTAACTAATACCCATAACATAACTAACTAAAATATAACATACCACATAACATAACTAACTAATACCCATAACATAACTAACTAAAATATAACATACCACATAACATAACTAGGCCCTAACTAAAATATAACATACCACATAACATAACTAACTAATACCCCATAACATAACTAACTAAAATATAACATACCACATAACATAACTAGGCCCTAACTAAAATATAACATACCACATAACATAACTAACTAAAATATAAAAATATAACATACTACATAACATAACTTTAAAAAATATAACATAGGCCCTACATGTAGCTAAATAAAATATAACATGACACAACATGTGTGTGTAGTTTCCATTTAACGTCGCTGTGTCATAACAAAGATGATTGGCGTCACCCTCCTCCTTTATCCACACTTGGACTGGCACTAGTATGAGAGAATATGGGCAGTGGCGAAGTTCAAACACAACATAACAGAGGTCTTAAATGGTTACACGCAACCTGTAAGAAACACTGTAAATTAACCTGGAATGTTTAATCAACGCCCATGCCTTAGCGACCTCCGAAATTAGCCCAGTGGTAAATTCTTGACGTAAAGATCGCGAGATCACGGGATCAACTCACGCCTGATCACAGGATTTCGCATCGATTTCTCGCCTCTACGCCCTCTGGGGACTGAAACAGGAAACCCGTCGTGTTAGATATTCCCCAGGTGGCGCAATTCGAACTCAAGCAACCTGTCAAGCAGACAGGGAACAAGCAGAGGCGATACTTGCGACGTTTCATGATTACAGTTCTTTGAGAAGTTCAAGTTGTGGATAGTTTACACTGGGTAAATTACACCGAGTAACATTACGTAACGGTAATAGGCCTAGTTAACAAGTGTTCATCTTCGGCGCATATCACATACCTTTGTTCATTTTAAAACGTTGTTCTTGTTGTTATTATAATTATTATTATAATTATTATTATTATTATTATTATTATTATTATTATTATTATTATTATTATTATTATTATCATTATTATTATTATTATCATTATTATTATTATTATTACAAACACTTTTAACGTGTGTAAAGTCACACAGAAATGTGAATCTGAGGCGCGATTACTCCGTCGCCAGGTGAAGACCAGTTAGATATCCAAATGTTTGAAAGTCGATGAGAAATCGTGAGCTCTGAGGCGTTTCTTGAAAGCAGAAGAGGTTGAGCATCGGATAAACACTGGTAGCTATTCCAGTTCCTGAGAGAAGCAACACGAAATTGCCGAGAGCCCATAACAGTGCTCCACTGAGGCTCAACCAGAAGACACATGACAGAAACTCGCAGACTCTGCAGAGAAAACAAAATGGAGTTAAAATCATCAGCCAAGATAATCGTTCTAATGTCTTAAGATCATTGCCTTCATCACTAATTGACATTTATGACTCTATCATGATGATCATCATGATCATCATCATGATAATGATCATTATTATAATCATCATGATCATCATCATCATCATTAAACATCATCATCATCATCATCATCATCATCACCATCATCAACATCATAATCATAATAATAATAATAATAATAATAATAATAATAATAATAATAATAATAATAATAATAATAATAATAATAATAATAATAATAATAATAATAATAATAATAATAATAATAAGAATAATAATAATAATAATAATAATAATAATAATGATGATGATGATCATCATCATCATCATCATCATCATCATCATTATTATCATTATTATAATCATCATCATTTATCCTTGTAATTGCCAGTAGTTGTGCACTTCCATCAACAAATTAATAAACAGCCTCATTAATTATCTTCAGATAAATCATCTACGCCACTGTTATTATATGCCAGCATTCTAGAGCACTGGCTGCATTGTGTCCACGTGCAATTATAACTAAGCGTGGCTTACCGTTTTCGCCAGAAGGTCTCACAAAACTTGAAAAAACATACGCCTTTATTATTTAGTCTTTGACTAAGAACCTAAGCAACACGATAGGCATACAGGCAATGGACTAAGTAGCCGTGAATTAATACAAGTGAGGCAATTTTCAGCTACCCTGCTTTCATTCCTAAGCATACAGGCTTGGGTTAGAACAGATTTTTCTGCTTGCTACCACACTGGTTATGCAATTTAAATTCTACACTCACACAAGGTTGGCAAGTGATGTTAGGAATCGAAATAACGACCAGAATCCAGTCTCCGTCATCTCCTTCATTCGAATGGAACAGTCATGTCAAAATAAAGCACAAGAAAATGTTAGAATCCTTACGTTTAAATATCTGTGTATAAACTGTATATATATATATATATATATATATATATATATATATATATATATATATATATATATATATATATATATATATATATATATATATACATATACACACATATATATCTCTATATATACATGTACATATATATATCTATATATAAATATCTCTCAATATATACATATCCATATATACATATATATATAAATATATATATATATATTTGATTATAATTTAACCTCTAGAGCAACCATCAGTTGATAACTTGGGCATTATTATAGCACCCCTACAAAATTGTTAAATATGTATGTATTAGCCCTTTCAATGCTTCTGGTGCAATTTACGACAGTGTCCGTGGTGTCACTGTTGCCAAAGCTCCTTGTCTTCGTCACCCCACCTTTCAGAAGTTCTAGGATTTAAGTCAATAACTGAGGCTAAGGTATGAAGGCGAAATCTTAAAAATTAGACGACTCAGTTATCAACTTTGGCTTACTCTGCTCGTAACTTAAGTGTTGTATTTAACTCTACTACGTCGTCTCTCGCTGACTACGTAAATGGTATTTATAAGCCATCATATAAGCATATTCATGACACAAGCAGAATCACACATCAAATCCCACCATCGCTGCATAAGCATTGTCTCCAGTCGTGGGGCGTGGTGGCTCAGTGGTAAGTTCGGCGCCTTGTGACCGGAGGGCTGCAGGTTCGAATCCCACTCTATAGCCGCTGCGTACGGACCTTGGGCAAGTCCTTCACTCGCAATTGCTCGTGGCGCTTGGGCGTGAAAATTCCGGCACAGTATCAAATGCTGTAGTCGGGAGCGCCTCTGAGTAGTAGCTGACTTCGAGAGGGGCTATAGAAATATCCGGAATAAATAAATAAGCTCAATTAACTCGCTTCTTACTGGTCACAAAATCAGACGAAAAGATGTTCAGGCCATCTCACCTT
>OY744610.1:62770414-62777914 GCA_963556255.1 Allolobophora icterica | reverse complement strand
AGGGAGTGCTGAGTCGACCTTACGGGTAAAGATCTTCTGTTCTTGGAGCAAGAGTGCTACTATTCATCTATCCCCGTCATTATGACGGCATTATCATCATCATCGTCGTCAACATCATCATTATCAACATCATCATCACTATTTATCCACGTCTTCCTTGTGTATTTGCTCAATTGCATCAAAAATTTCATAAATAAAACTCACTATCTTCAGAACAATCACCTACACAACAATCATTACATACAGCATTCTATTGTTTCCTCAACTGGGATCAATTTGTGTGACTATCCCCACCTGTAAGCCAACATCTCTGGCCTCCTGAGGTGTAAAGGTTCCCTTTGAAGTGATTCGCTCCAAAAGTGTGTCGCCAAACAGTTGAAGTACAAGGAAACTGCGACCTTCTGCAAATCCTTGAAATCTAATAGCAATCATTTTAACCGCGTTTTATTAATTTTATTACTATAACTTAAAATAACCAATACAGCAAAAATCTTAAATGCAAATACTATTTTCTTCAAAATGGGTAGCTTGTTTATCAGTGTACCATCAAATTAGAAATGATCAAACTTTGCTTCCCAGTTAAATCTAAAGGCCAGGCCAGTAAGCAAGCATAATGGTTTATGAAGCTAATTCAACTCAAGGTAAAACTAAGAGGGTGTAGTAGGCACATCTGATGGAAACAAGACTTAAGGTACAATTAAGAGGGTGTAGTAAGCACATCTGATGGAAACTAGACTTAAGGTACAATTAAGAGGGTGTAGTAAGCACATTTGATGGAAACAAGACTTGGGTTGAGTTCAGTTTCCAGTTCAAGACTTCCTTCACCTTAGACTTGAATTCGAGCATTTAGGAAACTTAATAATAAGCAAGTATACACCCTGCAGAAAAAAAGACAGTTAGTTTGTTATTGGGATTTTATATGAATAAATGAATCGAATTCATTCATTCACAGTCTGATCAGATATATTACTATTATTACTGACCTATATCTCCCAAAAATCAGTGAAAATAATGCATAATTTCCATTCTTGTTGTTACTATCATTATCATTATTTTTAACGCCCGAGGTAAAAATAATGCCTCAGGCTCTTAGAAACGATCCGAAGAGCTATGTCGTTCTGGAGTTAACAGCCATCTCATTATTATTATTATTATTATGATTATTATTATTATTACTATTACTATTACTATTACTATTATTATTATTATTATTATTATTATTATTATTATTATTATTATTATTACCACATCCAGCCACCCGCCAGCCTGGTGCGTAGCATTGACACGTGCTGTGCCAGGCCATTTATTAAGTGCCACCAACTAAAGACTAAGCATTAATCGATGGTGCTGAGCAACTGTGAGTCAAGGACTTGCTCAGGGTGACTTCCTGCACAGTTACCGCCTCAGAGGCGGAGGATCGAATCCATACTCTCCACGTTACAAGGTGAGTGCTCTACCCAATCAGCTAGCATACTTACAACAGGTGACATAAACACAATAGCTATTCAGTGGAATCTGAGTGAAGGCACTACAGGTAGACAATCACATAAACAATGACTTTACCATACAATAGAAAACATCTTTGTCCTGAAAACAGGGAAGATGTTCAACAGACATTTTCATTAGTTGATAGATAGAGGAATAATTTAGCAAAACCTGAAGCATTATTCATGTACATAAAAGTTCACTGTTGTGCCCAAACAACCTATTATATGGTTTATACCCAATGCGAAATAGGTTGCCTTCTTGCGAAATAGGTTACCTTCTAACTTTATGAATTCTTTAGCTTCCATTTTCATTCCATCAAATGCTGAAGCCAATCATGTTTAATGATGGATTGGCAATGTTCGGAGCACTACTCAGAAGTTATCTTTGAGGCTTCATTACATAAATATTCACCACACATTACACTTCACACTTTATTCATTACCATTCATGACTATACTGGAATATATATATTTTTACATTTCACTTTTGTCCCACAGGACCAGTAAAATGGCCAGAAACAATTAAGCTTGTATATTTACAATGCTTCCGGAATTCCATCACCGCCCTGAAGTTCCCCGTAAAAGAAAAACTCCTTTTCCAGGTCATCATAGTCATCATTCGGCTCTTTTTCCATCTCCTTCATATCACCTTTCTCTGCTGTCTTTTTCACTTTCACTTTCACAGCAACATCCTGCAAAATGTTCAGCAGTGGAAACGTTAAACGAGGAGAGAACTGAATACATCTTGCAATACTTAGCCTGGAAACATCTGGGGCTCTGTTTTACATAACACACAAGAACCAGAAAAAGTGTAATTGGTTTTCATAGTAGATAGATGCGTCAGAAGTAAGGTATCGAGCTGGAACAAGCAACAACGGCAGGACAGCAGAATTAAACTGATACATCTATGGCGTTCTATGCTCAACCTCTGCTTATCTGCAAAGATAACACTGTACTTTTTATTGAATCAGACAATAATTTACTAGGAGTAGCCTTCTACCTTATACTGAAGATTTCAATAACTGCTTCACTTGAAACAGCCCAAGAAAATGGCAAGATGCATTTATTAATATTAATAATTAATCGAAAATTACCTTAGAACCAGTCTAATGTTCATGCAACTAATGCACAAGGCATCAACTGATGATATACCAAAAAAACAAAACTCCCATCTCATCATCTATTTATGTATTCCATCCTTTCTGGAACCTGCTCTAGAATATGAATAAAAATCCAACATCTTTTATAAAAGTGATAAAAACAAAGACTACTACTAATGCTAATATCAATTTAGACAAAACCACAACCTTAAAATGATACTGACATATGCATATACTTACTTTGTTTTCGAGTAGGTCTTTTCCCTTATATACTCTGCACTTTCTGTTCTTTGTTAGAAGGCTGATAAGGGAAAACCTTCCATCAATAAGAATGTTTTTTTCTAATCTGTTTAAAAGAAATCAGAGAAAAACAGAGAATTGTTCATTCTAAACCTGGAAAACTTCAACTAATGCATTGGATCATTCCATGAGATAATTCATGAACGTAATGTACATACGCACAATTGCACACTTTGAAATGTTAATGTGTTCAGATGTATATGTACACTGTACATATACATATACATATACATATACATATACATATACATATACATATACATATACATCAGAACACATGAACTTTTCAAAGCACTCAAATATGGCATGATACACAAACCCGCATGAAACTTCTGGCACAAGTTCACCTTGCTCTCTTGTCATTCACATAACAATTAACAACTAACTTTTCCAGATCCCATTTACATTGCAAGATCTTTCTGTTCATAGGGATAATTATAGTGATCATGATTCAACATACAAATCAATTAAGACAACCATGATTATCAGCATTTTAAGTATTATGACTAATTAATCTATTGAAGCTACATATCAAAGGCAAACATTTAATTCATTCTTGGGTTTCCGTCTTTCTTTGTTGACACTCTTATAGAGGAACGTTTTCAGGAACCTCACAAAGTGCCACAACACAGCTATCTCACAGGTCTAACAATGTCTAACAATGTGACCCTTAAGATTGTCTTCTGTTGATAAAATGTCATTTTCTAGTTGTTGCTATGCTAACAATGCAACTTTATACCGTGAATTTCAGATTTAGCAAGGTAGAATAACCCCTTCTTTTTCATGAAACCAATAATCGAAGTTTAAATTTAGGGCAGATGTATTTCGTCATTGAAGATAGCTACGTAACAGTACGGATTGAAAGCATCCAGACATAGTTTTTGCAAGTGCAATAATGAACCTTACTTCAGATCTGGGAGTCTGCATACACCTCTTACAAGAATATGAAAACTGTTCTTTATCACCCAGAGTTGGGCTGGAAGCAACTCTGAGTAGGTATATTGGAGTGGCATTATATAAGTCCTCTGCATGAATGAATGAATGATTGAATGAATGAATGAATGAACAGTAATTATTACTACTAATTATCAACTTCAACAGCACCAGTGTATAATTAACAAAGATTCAACCGATGGCACACCAAAGTCAAACTGCAATCAGAGCGCACAGTGAGATCAAATCTTCCGAACATCAATGTCTGTCAAGTTAGAATACATTCATATTCACATTCACTTGAAAACGCTTCAGATACAAAACACCCCTCACTCGTTCATTCATTCATTCATGCATTGCAAGAATTTATATAGCCCCTCTTCAGGCATCTACTCGGGAGCTCTCCCGACCCAGTCCCGAGTAACAAGGACAGTCTTAAGATTGGAATAAAACGTATCAGAAAAGACTCTATAGGCAATAAACGCAAAGCCAGATGGAGCCCAATCCAGACTGAAGAGCCAACAACATGTGTCAAAGAGCTTTACATGACATGTTACTCACCCTCAGTACTGCTAAAAGTGTCATACAATAATCCACTTCACTCACTCATGTCTTGGAAAAAGCCCTAGAAACTTCTTGTATAATAGCATTGCACTTGATGTAGGAAAAACAGTAAATTTACCAGCTAAAATGACATACTCAGATCCTAGAATATAGACATGCCAAAAGGATCGACAGGACATAAACTTAATACACACGCGAGTAAATGAAAAGTTCTGATTAATGACTGGCACTTTTGTTGGTGCTGAGGATGAATAATATGTCAGGCGAAGCACCATGGCATCTCTAGCAGAGGATTGAGTAAATTCTGGTCGCAAACTTGCAATATTTCTCACTATGAGGACTTACAATATTTCTCACTATATTTCTCACTATGAGGACTTGCAATATTTCTCACTACGAGGACCACTGCAATGTGCAGTTTACTAGGAGATGTGGGATCTATAGAGATCATTAGCCTATTGTTTAGTGAGTATAATGCATTTGATTGTGGGTGAAATTTAGTGTCTGCAAATCGCTTTGATGCTTACGGGATTATTGTGGATTAAGAAAGCCTATGTCGATTTTGTCTCACTGATGAGTCGGTAACACGTGGTCTTTCATGGGATTTGTGGACCCCGTTAGCTACAATGGTTAGTGCGGGCCTCCGATGCACCTCTGAGGGTGCGCATGTCCTTTAGCCCCCCGGACCGTGCTAGCTCGAGAATCAAATGTCTGAAATACGCCACTTATTTCAGATATTTCAACTCGGGCCGTACGCGGGGACCTTATATTGCGCCTGTTCAAACCGGTGGGGTGATGAAGGATGTCACCCGACAGGCTGTAATCTAGTCCCCCTCTTGTGGGGGGGAAACAAGTTTCCTGGGGGGGATTTTCCACCCCAACACGTGTCTACATTACGATATTGCTGGATTCTGGGGGGAAACATCAATCCTGGGGGGGGAAAATTTACCCCCCCAAAGACGTCTAGATTATTCACTGGTCACCCGAACAATTCATTGAGAAATGAGCAGGGTCGAAGCCATACGGTGGCCGAGTAAAAACATGTCCATTTACATTTAGTGGGACTGTGGGACCGTGAATATGTGTGGTACGGACGAACGTGAAATTGTCTTCGAACGTGTCCACAAAGTACATAGTAATTTGTATTAAAGTATATACATTATAAAACTGCAATTATATTGTATACTAACAATTCATCTTCTGTACTTTCCGGCTCAACCTCAGGCCCGAGATTTGCTTCAGGCTCTTCAGCCATTTTCGTGGAAAAATTCGTCTGCACTAAATGATTAAAATCAACAAAGACTATTATGTCCAGAGAAAGGAACGTTATATGAAACTTGAAATGCGGCGACACCTATTCGTTGCTGGAGTAGACACGTTTCTTTCGAGGTGATGTACGATTTTGGAAAAGAATCCAGCATGATATCTTTATTTATTTCGGTTTCCAAAAGGCGATGAAAGGTAAATAGTGTGTAGACTTCAAGAAAAGTACGTGTAATTTTATAGAAACGATTGATAAAATCATAATAGGCCAATACAAGAAGGGCAGCCATAGAATAAATTACATTTGTTGGCATCAAATATTTAACTTAAGTTCTTAACACACATCGTTTCAAGGCTCGACATAGATTAGCAATAAACCATTAAAATTATCCTTAACACATATTTTGAGTTAAGAAAGGCGCAGAACGTGAGGTAGTATTTAATCTCAACAAATCGAAATTATTCTCTGCCGGTCCTTCTTGTGATAACCAATATTATACTGGTCCGTGGGTTAAAAAAACTATCGAATAATATTATGTTTAGGAATTGAAATATCTTTTTTCCTGCATAGGATTCTGCAGAAAGTAGGCCTAAAGTTCGCATATCCCACATATCCCACAGGCATAGAGGAACGTAAAGGTTTGTTAGACGTGTTTATTAATCGTAATCGTAATCTGAAATATTCTCAAGCGACACTCGAAGGCACCAGCCTTGTCACTTGTAGGTGAGCAACTAGTCCATGTCGCTACGCAGTACCTTGAGGTAGATTCGAACCAAGTACCCTCCGGTTACAAGGCACAGAACATACCGCTACACCACCGCGTCCACATCAAAGTGCTATTAGCACAGTATAAATAATTACACAGTACGTCGACTCTCATTGACTGTTGACTAGTTTTTGTGGTCACGTGATTGCGACGCCATCTTGAATCTGAGCTCCTGAATTATAGATTTAAGCTGAAATTAACGTTAAAAATAATACTGTTAATTCTAATGAAGTTCTCGATGTTGCTTAAGCGTTTAAAAAATATTTTATTTGATGGATTCCGATATATCGGCGTGTAGTCCTCAATGTTGTTGTAACGTTCAACAAATATCTGATGTGATTGTTTCCGGTGTATCGGCATGGAAACGTTCTCTTTCAAGATGTTTTTTGGTCACACATTCTGACTGCTGCAGAGGCCGGGAGTCGACGTACTGTGTAATTATTTATACTGTGCTATTAGCAATATTATTGGTTAATAAAGAATATGCGTAGTTACTATTGCCTCTTCGGCCCTGGAGCCTTTAATGGACTAACTCCGACGTCCTGGGAACGGAGTCGGCGCATCGCAGAATTTATTCCCAGTCTCTCCAGGTACCAAATTCTACTACTAGGTGACGGAGGCACTTATAATTATGCCAGTAACTTTCCCAGGATAGCTATGTACAAGAGTCCTTTGAGAAGGCTCGAACCTTCAACCCTCAGATCAGAGTCCAAGAGCGCTTCCGATGCTAACCGTGTTGCATGTAGGTAATATGTACTATGTATGTATGTATGTATGTATGTATGTATGTATGTATGTATATATGTCTGTATGTCTGTATGTCTGTATGCATACATGCATGTGTGTTTATATGTATGTATCTATGTAGGCCTATGTAATAGTATGTATGCATGTATATATGTATGTATGCATACATGCATGTGTGTTTATATGTATGTATCTATGTTAGAGCTGTACCGATAATGCTTTTTGCCGATTATTCCGATACCGCGTATAGCCGATTATTGTAATAGCCGATACCGCGTATGAAGCCGATTATTTTATTATCGCCCAAAAACTACGCATACGACGTTGTATAAGGGTTAT
>OY744610.1:62762914-62765414 GCA_963556255.1 Allolobophora icterica | reverse complement strand
ATCCGTGAGAAATTCTACTAGTTGTCCTTAGCAAACGGGTAAGACGCACCGCTCACGATAAGTTTGCGTCCCTTTGCACGCTGTCTTTGGTAAGCACGTAAATTGCATGAGGTGGGATATACTGGGATAAGCGGCAGATTTAAAAAAAGAGATTTCGCTTTCAACCATACTGGTTCATGAGTTTTAAAATATTTTTGCGAGCAGTGCCTAATAACTTACAGAGAAATTGCGCTACATGATTTAAGGAGATACGACGTGGTGACCTAATATTGGCTAATCTAAGCTTCCTAATCTAATCTCACACATATAATCAATTGGCTTCTTTAGCGCAAGTCTGGTGCAAAAAGCCTCAATCGATTATCGCTTCTAGTGCAACTGGTCAAAAGTCGTACCAATCTCAGTCCACTCAAACCGAATCTTACTCCACCCATTGCGCTTGTCCATTCGCCACGAAACCTCTTAAATCCGTCGGCGACTAGATCCTCGGTCCAATCTCCCTGGATCGGGGTCGTCGGGTGCATCTATATCATGGAAATTAATTTCTATGAAATCCATATAATTCTGCTAATGTAGTATTAAGCGCTGATCATCTGCATGTGCGCTATCTGGCAAGTGACGCAACGAAGAGAAATGAGAAAATCGCACCGAGGCAACCGTCCATCCGATCCGTCGCCCATCAGACGAGAAAGCTGAGATTACATCGTTTTTAATTTAGACTCGGATAAATTATATTTTTGTCCTGAAAAATAGATGAAGAAATTGGAAAGTCTACCGTCGTTGTTACCGCTTCAGCCGTCGTCATCATCACCGTTTTCGTCGTCATCATCATCGTTTTCGTTGTCATCATCATCATCATCGTTTTCGTTGTCATCATCATTGTTTCGTTGTCATCATCATCGTTTTCTCATCATCATCATCATCATCATCATCATCATCATCATCATCATCATCATCATCATCATCATCATCATCATCATCATCATCATCATCATCATCATCATCATCATCATCAACAACAACAACACCAACAACAGCAACATGAACATCATTTAGGGGTCGTTTAGGTGTAGTACGGATCAACTTAACTAACTTGGGATAGTTCAGATTATTTCGGGTCTTTTCGGCTAAGTTCGGTTCTTGTCGGGTACTTTCGGGGTCATTTCCTTTATTGACTACTGCGTCATTTTGACAGATTATTTCTTCAAAATGCAGAATTTTCTCGGTAATTTCGAGCATGTTGGAGTTCGTTGGTGCTAGATTTACATGCCCTATTCGTCGGTTTGCCAAGGACTGCGTGCGTTTAGAAGGTAGTAGTAGTTTCAGTTTAACGACACTGTGATAACACAGATCATTAGCGTCGCCCTCCTCATTTATCCAGGCTTGGGACTGGCACTGCCAGAGTACGAGCAGTGGCGGAGTTCGTTTTCGAAGGTTCAAGGTAGCCTATAATTATGTTAGCAGACTAAACTCATGCGTTACATTGCCGATTACACTTGTCAGAATTTTGTGTTTATTGCATGTTCCTGGCTCCATATAAATCACTCGTCTGCATTGCACCCTGTTACAAAATCCTACAGGCAGAGCATGCATATAGAATCCATCGGCATGTCCCGGGATTTCCGGGTCGCATTAGCCCTCTAGCGTTCAGGCGATCTTCCGCCGGAAGTGACTGTGCGCATGCGCCCGGCGGCAGCTAGCCGCTTCCGGTTGAGATGCGCTTCCTTTGTTCGGGATTATAGCCCGGACTACTTCAAGCGATGCTGATTTCTACGCGCAGCGTGACTCCGTGAAAAATCCCTCACATCCGCCAGTAATTTATCAGTGAAAAGAAGCGACCGGAAGTATCGTAATCCGTGAGAAATTCTACTAGTTGTCCTTAGCAAACGGGTAAGACGCACCGCTCACGATAAGTTTGCGTCCCTTTGCACGCTGTCCTTGGTAAGCACGTAAATTGCATGAGGTGGGATATACTGGGATAAGCGGCAGATTTAAAAAAAGAGATTTCGCTTTCAACCATACTGGTTCATGAGTTTTAAAATATTTTTGCGAGCAGTGCCTAATAACTTACAGAGAAATTGCGCTACATGATTTAAGGAGATACGACGTGGTGACCTAATATTGGCTAATCTAAGCTTCCTAATCTAATCTCACACATATAATCAATTGGCTTCTTTAGCGCAAGTCTGGTGCAAAAATCCTCAATCGATTGTCGCTTCAAGTGCAACTGGTCAAAAGTCGTACCAATCTCAGTCCACTCAAACCGAATCTTACTCCACCCATTGCGCTTGTCCATTCGCCACGAAACCTCTTAAATCCGTCGGCGACCAGATCCTCGGTCCAATCTCACTGGATCGGGGTCGTCGGGTGCATCTATATCATGGAAATTAATTTCTATGAAATCCATATAATTCTGCTAATGTACATGTAGTATTAAGCGCTGATCAGCCGCATGTGCGCTATCTGGCAAGTGACGCAACGAAGAGAAATGAGAAAATCGCAC
>OY744610.1:62740414-62757914 GCA_963556255.1 Allolobophora icterica | reverse complement strand
CAGAAACCAGGTCACGATAGGAAATCGAGTCGATATCAGGTGAATTCCAGAGCCTTGGGCCAGCTACAGAGTTAAGGATGGTCTGGTATAAGGCAAGCGGAATGGGACGACTGACACCGTGTCCGGAATCCCAGTTCCTTGTTGCACCTCGGTCGACAAATCCCGTTCACCTAATAGTTACAAAGACGCACAGATCTCGAAGCCACGTGTTGTCTGGATAAGCGTAGCTCACGGCCCTGTCACAGCAGATCGATCGAAGGCTGATTGATTGCCTGATCGATCCGTTTTCCCGGAGTCTGGCTTCGAACTGGACTCAATCGCTCTCTCGTCGATGCGATGTTGACCGTCGGAAAATCACATTAAAAGACACTGGTGCGTTGGTCGCAGATTCGGCGTCGCAGTGGTAAAGATGTTATGGGTAGAGCGGGTCAAGTTTTGGGGCATCTGTGATGATGGATGGGGTGGGCGGGCGAGTGGGTGAAGTCTGTGTCGTTTGGTGCACCGATCTTCATGAATATGACAGAATGGTTGGTTGTCACAGGTTGCTCTGCTCGTCTCTACAGAGATTAAGTTCAGCAAAGAACCTGACCCCCACTCACTAATTTACTGCTTATTAAACAATTCATCACCTACGTAAACAACTATCAACTAAGGTACTTAATCAACTGTTAGTGACTCACTCAACCACTCATCTTAGGCAGCCAATGACAACAAACTCAGTCATAGCCGGCCAGTGGCAGTAAATTAGGTCATGGGCGCCAACGATAGTAAATTAGGTCATATATAGGCGCCGACGATAGTAAATTAACTCATGCGCGCCAACGATAGTAAATTAGGTCATGGGAGTAAACGATAGTAAATTAGGTCATGGGCGCCAACGTTGGTAAATTAGGTCATAGGCGACAACGATAGTAAATTCGGTTAGAGCCAGGTTGTTACGGTAAACCCAGTCAGAGCCAGTCAACGACAGCCAGTAGCAAGTAACTAGGTCATAGCCAGCCAACCACACTAAACCCGGTCAGAGCCAGCCAACGAATTGAAATCGGTTATTTTCAGCCAACAGCAATAAACTAGGCCAGAGCCAGCCCATGGCAGTGAACTAGGTCACAGCCACCCAATGGCAGTCACCACAATTGCTGTGAAACGTTCCAATTTCTGGAAAATACTGCCCTTTGTTTCATTTTTCTCTGATCGCCTTCCGACTGCAGGTCATCGTGGAAATTTCACCGAACATACATGTAAAGAAAGCCAAGCGTTCCTTAACAGACTCTGCAGCCGGTTCCATAGCGATTATTATGGTTGTGATCAGTGCTTTTTTCTAGAAAAAAGGTTCCGGAACGGAACAATAGGTTCCGGAACGCAACAATTATGGGCGGGCTCAAATCACGAGAAAAACGGGATAGTGGGTTGGTAGGGTCTCAATAAACACTGAAAACAGTTCAAAACTACTGAAATTAAATTAAAATAACTAAATTATTGTTTTTATTATTAAAATAAATAAATTATTTTTAGTAGCTGAAAAAAGGTGCCGGAACGCCGTTCCGGTGAGTTCCGGCTGAAAAAAAGCACTGGTTGTGATGCTCGGATATGGGACGCATTCCCTTTCATGTGTGGCTGACCGAAGAAATCTTCGTTCCACTGGTCTGGGTTAATTAGTTGTCCCCCTTGCACGCCCCTCGACGATGCAGCGTCTCGCTTTTCACTTGCTGGGCCATCCACGTGGAATGTTCCCCCGTTAGATTCACCTGGAATAACCTCACTTTAGTTCCACACGAAATGGTCTTCCTCTGGACCTGCTCTTATCTTAGGAAAGGATTCTGCAAGCACTTTATACAAACACTTAAAATCTGTTCCTTTCCGCCGAGGTTGGGTCTGTAGCGCCACCGAGTGGTAAACTCAGAGAGGCGCTATATAAATGCTCCTAATTAATTAATTAATGTATATCATAATATACATAAGGCCAACGGTCGCTTAGAATGACATTGTTGTTAGGGATCATAATCCGCCTATGATCCATGCTCATAATCCAATAGGTAAGCAAGTTGAAATAACTTAGATCCATAACGATGTCTGTCAACAGGTTTATGGACTAAGAAACACTGTTTAGATTTACACAGAGTCAGCATATTGTGTCGTTCTCATTCAAGAGTGCTACGACAAGTCAGAGGGGTTGTGAAGAGGTGCCAACTCATTAAGTTCTCAGTACATCATATTCTTTAACAAAATATCGCTGAAGGTAGCAGCACAATTTCTTAAAACAAACACACGAAATAAATAAAAACATATAATTTTTAGGCGACGAAAAATTCTGTAAACAATTCTCAAAGTATAGTTCAACAGTTCTTTACAACTGCAGCTATGATACGACCATAAAAACGAAACATCAAAGAACTATTTAAAAGAAACTGTATCTGTCGTGAACACCCTTCTTCGTTGTTTAATCTTCTGTGAAACGGAAGATGACTAGATATCTGGTATCGATCCAACCACGGTAAATACCGACGACCTCATTCCTATCGCTGCTGAAACTCATATCGCAAGGCAGGACGAATGGTGCATCATCCGGGTGTGGACCAGAACTACACAGAGGATTGAACTCGGAATCTAAAACCGCGAATCCTCTGCGTGCATAGGCTGTCAGTAGAACTATTCGTCCAGAATTGTCTGCACAACAAATCTGACTCCTTTCGCCAAGTGACAACTGGGATTGGCGCACAATAGTTCCATCCTTGTCGATTTCCGTAAATTTCTTTTCTTCAAATTGGTTCCTCCTATGTGGCACCAAAACAAAATTTCCGTCTGATTTTGCGATTATATCATCGAACCTCGATATCTCTGGGTTCAACGTCACCGCACGCTGGAAGGAACCATTCGCGTCATATACGCGTATCTCGGAACTGGCTCCCCAGTGAGTCCAGCATGAAAGTAGAACGCTACCATCTTGAGTCACGGACACAATAGGATCCGGCTGCCGTATATCCTCAATAAATGGTGAAACTTTAAACCGGTGTTGATCGTTTTTCTTGATGCGCAAGACTGAAATGTAATCAGAGATTTTTCTGCTGAGCACATAAACGCAGTTTGACACGCCGCAACCTACCATTCTCACCGGACTTGTCTTTGGTATCGGGATGACATCTTTCACCTGCGCCGTATTGTTGCGGTTGTAAACATTAATAGAAGAGTTATAAGCACTTGTATTGCAGAGCATAAATATTTCATCTTTCAGTGAAATGACTTGGGATACAGAATAGGAAATCTGAGATCGATGCAAAGTTTCCATACGAATCGTCTTCTGAGCTAAAAAATCATAACTCTTATATTTTGATAGCACGAAATGGTGACTCGTTTTCAACACATTTTCTCAAAAGGTGACACAGAATTATCACAATGTACACAAGTATGCATTTATATGTGAAACGCCTAGCTAACAGGAGAACTGTATTATAGATTCTAGCTCGAGTGTGAGGTACAATGTACAAAAACCCAGCCATTTAGTCATAAAGAGCACACTGGCCGTACATAAGAAGAACACATGGGCGGCGATCCCGGGGGTCGAGTGGGACAAGACCCTCCACCTTTAAGAGTGAGGGGGACACGCCATACATTGGACCCCCAAATTTAGAAGAAAAGGTCATAACATTTTGTATCACTGAGGTTAAGAAATTTGTTCGCGCGTGAGCGCGAAAATTTTTTTGACTTTTTTGACCAGATCAGTTCAAAACTCTTTTTTGACCAGATCGCTTCCAAAATGTCCCCCACCTCTCAAACAAGATCGCCGCCACTGGAAGAGCAGGTTTCAAGGGAGTGGCCACCCACCATAACAAGCCGAGATCGAGAAAATAAAATCGCTATAACTTTATACTATAGCTTAAGAATTACGCATAGACCGTAATTCTAATTTCATTTATTGGGTATTCGCACTCATGAAATAAAGCATAATATCCGAATATGGATGGAGCGTTGTAACGCGGAGAGTATGGGTTCGATCCTCCTCCTCTGAGACGGTTACTGTGTATGGACCTTGAGCAAGTCCTTCACTCACAATTGTTGCGCCATAGTTCCATGTTCTGTGGCTATTGGTCGGGTCTGCACATTTAAAAGCTGCAAGGAGGACAATAGCAATACAGTTTTATTGTATTGTTTAAAGCTATCTATTCATTTTATTTTATAAAATAACCAGTACCTTTTAGATATCTAATAACTTCCATTCGAAAGACCTTGGTCGTAAGGATGCTGCTCCAATGCGAACAGACAGCGCTAAGTCTGCTTATCACAAGATCAACCTTTTCTTTCCACACGCTTTTGGCCATCTTCATACCCGTCACCTCCATAGCTACGGCTCTAACGAGGATGCATTCGAGCAGCTCGTTCGGTAGATCTTGCAGCTACATACAAAAACGGTAAACACTTGTTATATTATATAACACTTGTTAAATTATATTTCTTTACGCAGTAGTTATATTTGGTGTACCACAGGATTCAGTACATTCTTTCCACAGCTGGTATTGGTTCCTTGCTGTCCGCAAGCGCGGCCTCCTGCACAAGTTCTATGCTGATGATATGCAGGCCTATGCTCACTGTCTCACCACTGACGCAGTGTGTTCTGTATCGTTGATGCCCCATGCCATTGACGCTCAGTCATCATGGATGGCTTCAAATCGCTTGCTTCTGAATCTCTCTAAGACCCAGTTATCTGGATCGGTACCAGCAGACAATTGGACTTCTCTAGAACTGTGCTTGCTGCCTCGGTTAAACTTGCCTGATTTTTTTAAGTCCCTCAAATCACATTTCTTTAGCTGTGGCTGGATTGGGATCGCCGCTGAGTAGCTCCGTTGACGTAGCGCTATAAAAATTCTCTGAATGAATGAATGAATTTGCCAAGTTTACCTAGTATAATTATTAATAAGTAGCACAATATTTCTTTTTATCTGACTATTTGTATAAGTTATGAGATATGTTGACCGATTTGTTAGAGCCCTCCGTTGAAGCGCATTGAGTAAAGGTCCGAGCTTCCTCCTCTGAGATGGTTACTGTGTAGGGACTTCGAGCAAGTCCTTCACTCAGTGCCTTCTCTCTCTGATCTCTCTGGCAAACGGACTCGGATCTTCCTCTGATATCTCCGGACAACCCTTCTGACACGACTCAGCGGTCGTGAATACGCTGGTGCCATGCGCAAAGCTTTCGAATAGTGCTTTATAAATTTATATCTTAAGATGATAATTATGACCTGTTCCTTGCATTCTAATGTAATATTTAGCTCACCGTTGTGTCAGACAATGAGGCGAGTTTTGCACGTTTAGCATTGTCATCTTGTTGGAATGCTGCTACAAGAAACAAAAAATGCCATTATCTCAAAATGCAATTACGAACCGCAATTACAGCGTGCTAAATGGCATCAAAACGCTGTAATAAATCCATGTAATTTAATCGCAATCGTAAACGTTAACTTCAAATTTTTAAAACACTACTCTAGTGCAAAGCCCAGGTCGCTAGCTTATTCACGAGCGCTGCATCGTGTAAAAGGGATTACAAGGATACAAAATAGCCATAATATAGCCATGTAACGAGCCTGAACTGCCATAGTATTATGAGGCTATGATATAGCCATGTACAGAGCTGGTCGTCTCTTGTCCGTAAACGAAGAACATCTGAATAGGTTTACCAAGTCATTCTCATAATCTAATCTATTTTAAGAACTTCTGTATCGCTACTGTCATAATATTCAAGGCACAAAAAATCGCTGTGCAACTGCAAGGCAAAGTCCACGGTGACGTCGGTGAGTCCGGTTTAAAGCTAAGAAGAGAGTCATCCGAGAAGACACGGAAACAACCAAGAAGGCATGGAGACAGCCGACAGACAAGGAAGAGATGAGTTCTTAGTCGAGGTCTCAGGGCCAGAACATACTTCGCAGAACGAAATTTTGCTGGAAGCGAGTTCCAAAGTCTGGGGCCGAAAAGATTCAGTAGTTGAAACAACTAAACATCTGTAAAAAGCGAAAGTCTACTACAAAAAAACGAAGGCCCTGCTAAAAAAGCGAAGGTCCTACTATAATTATGAAAAACTTCCTTGCACTAACTTACCATCTGATCCTTCATTCGTTTGCTCATCACAGCAGGATTCAGCTGCTGATCGTTTCGTCGACATCGCCTAAGGTAAGAACTCGGACCTACAGAGGAAGAGGAGGCTTGTGACCTCTTGCCGCCTATCAACGTAACTAGTGCAAGAAATAACGATCGATTGTCACTTAACACTGCGCAAATCGGTAACTGCCTAACAATGTACTGAATAATGGCGTCTTGAAACTATATCCTATGACGTCATATACACATACTCTAAGTTTATCATATTATACCTCAATGTTTTTAACACGTCGCGTTCAGTCTATGTATAGGCCTACACCATGATGTAAGGAATACAATTGTATACACCTAGAGTTTTCTAAACACATATTATAGCGCCTTTTGTAACCTTACAAAGGCGCCGCATTCATACCAATATTATTTTCATTGCAATTATTATTATTATTTTATTATTATTATTATTATTATTATTATTATTATTATTATTATTATTATTATTATTATTATTATTATTATTATTACTACTACTACTACTACTACTACTACTACCACTACTACTACTACTACTACTACTACTACTGCTGCTACTACTACTACTACTACTACTACTACTACTACTACTACTACTACTACTACTACTACTACTACTACTACTACTACTACTACTACTACTACTACTACTACTATTAAATAATTATTATTATTATGCCTGGATTATGTACGCCATTGGTTAGTGCCTTGTGCATTAGACATAGACGCGTTAGAAGTTACTAATCACAAACCATAATAACGGCAGTCAACAAAATTGTTGTGAAAAAACTTTCGTCTGCAGATCATCGTAGATATTTCACCGAACATTAAGAAAGCCCCGCAGTCCCTTTACAGACTCTGCAGCTGGTTCCCAAGAGATAATAATGGTTATGATGCTTGGCTATCATGGGATGCATTCTGTTTCATGTGTGGCTGACCGAAGAAATCTTCGTTCTACTGGTCGGGGTTAATCAGTTGTCCCCTTGCACGCTCCTCGACGATGCAGCGTCGCACTTTATCAGTGGTTGGGCCATCCACCTGGAATGGCCTACGTTCGGATCCACCCTGGTGTCAGCATATTTTGAGAACAGCGATATATTTCAATTGTGAGGGACTCCATTTTTGATTCATTGGCTTTGCAGCAGAGTCGTGTGTAACTGTGTATGCATATATATAATTATGTATATATATAATTATATATATAATTATATATATAATTATATATATAATTATATATATAATTATATATATATAATGCGTAAATGTTTGCGCCTAGATTGTCGTTGGGCAGGCGATAGGTCGACCTTGCATATAAAATAAGTTGCATGGTCAGGAGTTAGGAGGCTAGCCTGTCTAGCGCGAGAACGATTTGCTGACAGAGTTGGTTTAAAGTTTTGATAGAGCTGGTTTAAAGTTTTGATAGAGTTGGTTTAAAGTTTTGATAGAGTTGGTTTAAAGTTTTGATAGAGCTGGTTTAAAGTTTTGATAGAGTTGGTTTAAAGTTTTGATAGAGTTGGTTTAAAGTTTTGATAGAGCTGGTTTAAAGTTTTGATAGAGCTGGTTTAAAGTTTTGATAGAGTTGGTTTAAAGTTTTGATAGAGCTGGTTTAAAGTTTTGATAGAGCTGGTTTAAAGTTTTGATAGAGTTGGTTTAAAGTTTTGATAGAGCTGGTTTAAAGTTTTGATAGAGCTGGTTTAAAGTTTTGATAGAGCTGGTTTAAAGTTTTGATAGAGTTGGTTTAAAGTTTTGATAGAGCTGGTTTAAAGTTTTGATAGAGTTGGTTTAAAGTTTTGATAGAGCTGGTTTAAAGTTTTGATAGAGTTGGTTTAAAGTTTTGATAGAGCTGGTTTAAAGTTTTGATAGAGTTGGTTTTAAGTTTCTGAAGAGTGCAGACTGTATTTTATAACAGAAAAGTGATTATGTGTGAATTGTAAGAAATACTAATTGAAGAAGTGTTTGGACTGTGTTCTCTTGAAGTGGCAGCCACGCTATGCTACTAGTTGAGCTAATTATACGTAGAGATAGAGAAATAAATGACAGTTAAGTAAGCGAAGAGAAGAAGAAGAAGAAGAAGATACAGATAGTGTCAATAGAAGAAAGTGTTGACATATGGAATGGTCTTCCTTTGGATCCGCCTGGAATGGTCTTCCTTTGGATACACCTGGAATGGTCTTCCTTTGGATCCACATGGAATGGTCTTCCTTTGGATCGACCTGGAATGGTGTTCCTTTGGATCCACCTGGAATGGCCTTCCTTTGGATACAGCTGGAATGGTCTTTCTTCGGATCCACCTGGAATGGTCTTCCTTTGGCTCCACCTGGAATGGTCTTCCTTTGGATCTGCGTCTTATTTTAGGAAAGGATTCTGCATGCACTTTCTACAAGCACTTAAAAACGATTCCTTTCCACCTAGCGCCAACTGAGTGGTTATCTCGAAGAGGCGTTATATAAATGCTCCTAATTAATTAATGTATATCCAATGTAGAAAAAGGCCAGCGATCGCTGGGAGTGACACTGTTGTTATGGATCACGATCAGTCTAAGATCCCTCACATAACCCAATAGGTAAGGAAGTTGAAATAAACTGGATCTATAGCCACACCAGTCCTGTCAACAGATTTTGGACTAAGTAATTCAGTCTAGATTTAGAAGGAGTCAGAATTTAGTCGTCGCCATTCAGTTTACGACACTTTTTAAATTCATAATTTTGTGTAGATAACTGTGATGCCTAAGTAAGCGTTACGCTTGATTTGATATTGTGCTGCAACTACTTTCTCGTCGGATTTGAGCATAGTAACCGTAATACTAAACTCCGAATTCAAAGCTAAGTGCAGAGCACCTGTCTATTTACGAGTGTTGCGTCAAGCCAGAGGGGTTGTCCAGAGATGCCAAGTTATTTTCTTGGTGCGCCATATTCTTTAATAAAATATCAGTAAAGGTAGGAGCACAATTTCTTAAAACAAACGCACGAGGCCAAAATAAGAATAAATCAGTTTTAATTATGCAAATCCTGTAAAATTTTCACCAGGTATATGAAGCTGTACATGTGGTTGAACAGTTCTCTAAAACTCCAGTTACGTGCAGCTATGACACGACCATAAAACGATATATCATAAAACTATTTAATACAAATTGTCTCCGTCGTGAACTTCCTTCTTCGTCTATTCTTCTGTGAAACGGAAGATGATCAGAAAGCTGGTCCCGCTTTTATCACCGCAGATGCCAGCGACCTCATTCCTCTGGCTGTTAAAGCTCACACTGTATGGTAAAACGAATGGACCATTGTTGGGCTGCGGACCAGAACAATACAGGAGATTGAACTCAGGATCTAATAGCATGACTCCTTTGGGTGCATAGAATGGGAATAGACCTATTCGTCCAGCAATGTCTGCAACACAAACGCCACTCTTTTCGCCAAGTGACGACTGATACTGGCGTAGAACAATGCCGTCCTTGTCGATCTCCGTTAATTTCTTTCCTTCAGAAAGGTACCCGCCAAGTGATGAAACCAAAATAAGGTGGCCATCTGATTTTTCAATGATGTCGCTGAAGTCAGAAATCTCTGATTTCAACCTCACTGCATGATCGAAGTAACCATTCGCTTTGTAAACACTGATTACCGCACTGGCTCCGCATTCCTGCCTTGAAAGTACAACGCTGCCATTGGCAGTTACGGTCATAATAGGACGCGGCAGCCATGTATCCAAGATAAAGGGTGAGAGTTTAAATCGGTGCTCACCATGTTTTGCCACCCGTGTAACTGAAATATGTCCTAGCGCTTTGTCGCTAAGTACATATACGCAGTTTGACACACTGCTAGCTGCCATGCTCACTGGACTTGTGCTTGGTAACGGGATGACATCTTTCACATCCGCCATATTGTTGCGGTCGTAAACATTAATAAAAGGCTCACACTCATTTGGTTTGCAGAGCATAAATAGTTCGTCTTTCATCGAAGTCACTCCGGATATGAAAGAAAGGATCGGAGATCGATGCAAAGTTTCCAAACGAATCGTCTTCTGAGCTAAAAAGAAATCATAACCCTTATAATTTAGATAGCACAAAATGATGACATGCTTTGAACACATTTTCTCAAAAGGTGACAGAGAATTATCAAAATGTACACATGCATGCATTTATATCAGAAACACCGGTGACCCGTCAAAAGAGCCCACGACAAAAGCGCCCGATTACGAATTCTGTTAAGACTGCTGGTAACAGTTATCACCACTTTTGGCTCTGTGCAAAATATTTTTGCGACATGACCGTTACATTGGTTTTGATGGAAGTTAATGCAACGACAATTAACGGCTGTATTCTTGCATACTTAATTACCGCAATGCCAATAGATGCCTACGCGTTGCCCACTTACTTATTGTTTTGTGTTATTGTAGTTAGCACAGGAGGAGGGAATTGGTCGCAACCACTTTGCGAGGCAAGGTTACGACCTTGGTGAAGGGTCACATTTTACTGACGTTGTTAGACCTGTCCAACTATTCAATCTTGTCAATAGAGAGGTCGGAGGTAAATTTCTTTTAAGATTTTGGCTCTTTTTACGTTCAATAGCCACTTTAGTTATAAAGAGCATAGTGACGGCACATCGTCAGTGCAAAGAGCATGGTTCAAGGTAGTGGGCTGGGCACCCTCCATAACAAGCCGAGGTTAAGGAAAAAATCGCTAACACTTCATACTTGCTTAAGAATTACACATCGACCGAATTTTTAACTTCATGTCACAGCTATTCGCAGTCATGATATAAAGCATGGTAGCAGAATGGATGGATCGCTCGACCGGTAACGCGGAGAGTACGGGTTCAAGCCACTGTGTAAGGACCTTGAGCAAATCCTTAACTGACAATTTCTCACCGCTATGGCTACTCTGTCGTATGATATTGTGTGCGCTTTGAAACTTTGGATGGAGGGCAAAATCGATGCAGTTGCATTTTATGATGATGTATTGTATTGTATTTTAACCCTTGAATGCCCAAGGGGGGTCCGACCGGACCCCAGACCCGCTTTTCCACGGATAACTTTAGAACTGCAGCGAAATTGTAAAAATGGTTTTAGGACATCCTAAAAATAATCATCAATTTGGCTTCGCATGATATATGTTGCGTGATTATTCTACCACCCTGTAGCCAACAACCATAGCATATACCAAGGGCACACCCAAGATATGCGGCTGATGGTCATACTGGCACATGGTTTACCAGCCCAGAAATAAATTTTTAGCGCATGCTATTGTGGACACTCCAGGGTTAAAGCTAATTAGAACTAGGCCCTATTAATTTATTTCATAAACTAACCAGTTTCCTCTAGATATGTATTAACTTCATCTCGAAAGATGTCGGTCGTGAGGATGCTGCACCAACGCGCACAGACAACGCTAAGTCTGCTTATCACAAGATCAACCTTTTCTTTCCACACGCTTTTGACCATCTTCATACCCGTCACCTCCATAGCCACGGCTCTGACGAGGATGCACTCGAGCAGCTCGTTCGGTAGGTCTCGCAGCTACAGACATACGGTAAAAGGCATAACACATCTTAAACATTTTCGTTATGTGAAAGTTATATTTGCCAAGTTTTACCTAGTTTGTTATTAATAAGCAGCACAAAATTTCCCTATATCTGACTATATGTATTGTATCAGTTATGGGACACGATAACCGATTGGTTAGAGTCTTCGCCTTGTAGCGCGGTGAGTACGGGTTCGATCCTCCTCCGCTTAGACGGTCACTGTATTGGGACATTCGACAAGTCCTTCGCTCAGTCTTTTCTCTCTTTTTTCTCTGGCAACCAGACTCGGATATTCCCTTTACAACTCCGGACAACCCTTCTGACACGACTCAGCGGTCGTGAATATGCTGGTTCCATGCTCATAGCTTTCGAGTAAGTTCTTATCGCTTTATAAGATGACGATTACGACCTGTTACTTGCATTCTAATGTAATTTAGCTTACCTTTGTGCGAGACAATGAGGCGAGTTTTGCGCGTTTAGCATTGTCATCTTGTTGGAATACCGCTAAAAGAGAAATCAATGCCATTTTCTCAAAAAGCACTTACTAGCCTTCATTACAGTGTATCAAACTATCATCAAAAAGCTATAGTATAGCCATGTAATAAGGCTATAAATAACCATATAATAAGGCTATGATATAGCCATGTAATCAGGCTCTAACATAGCTATGTAGCAAGGCTACGATATAGCCATGTTATAAGGCTCTAATATAGCCATGTAATAAGTCTGTAATATAGCCATGTATAATAAGGCTATGATACATATTGCGGTAGAAGATGCCGATTACGAGAAACTATACCAATTTTTTTATCTTTTAGATATCACATATGTTCACTCTACGTTATGTGCTCATCAAAGTGAACAACCAAAAATTTAGTCGAAAATACCCCAGTTTTATTTTGATTATCTAAATTGATATTTAAATTACAATTTGGAACAGTTTTCATTCGTGAGCGGGCAATACGAAATTCGTCTTCATGAGATTTAACGACAGTGTGTTGGCTTTAAACCATTCTCCTAATAGTCTTAATAATAATAATAATAATAATAATAATAATAATAATAATAATAATAATAATAATAATAATAATAATAATAATAATAATAATCTTCGTTTAATATTTTCAAACTGACAGTTAAGCAGTATGATTACAAATCAGTATGAACGGATGATCACAAGTTATTGCAGGAGTCGAATTTAACTGTATACGGCAGCCATGCAAGGCGCCTATCACGTCCTACATCTAATTTTAACAACGCACCATGTCGCGAATGAAAGGCTGAGTGGACCTTTGGGAGGGTTGCGGGAAGCGATCCCGCTACCTACTGCTCTTCACGCCAGTGATGTTACCACTATTCTATGGACCCGGCATTAATTTTAGTATCCAGCACATCAATGGATTTATATAGCATCAGCACATTAGCATTATCAGCAAACATAACGAAATGAGTAGGTATGTGTTTATATTTCGTTTACTAGACAAAACCAGTGGCGTAACTTTGGTCTAGAAAATGGGGGTACCAATTTCTTACATATACGAAGCAAGGCTGAGACTGCGATCTCCGTGAAGGCACAATAATAAAATATTGATTGGCATTTTTCAAAAAGTGGGGGTACAGTACCGCCAGTTCAAAAAGTGGTACCTCCCACAAATTACGCCTATGGGCAAAAGTGGTTGGCACACCGCAATCAGGTACAAGAGTATGGGCAGTAGAAATAATAGAAATAAATAAATTAAGGGTATGGGTCATTGTGGAGCGTCCTCAGATTTTCTTATAGAGAATACAAACTTAACAAGAGGTGTCATTCACATATATTAAAAGCAGCAAAGGGCTAAAAACAGAACCCTGCGGTACACCACAAGGCAACATCAGATACATACGAAGTATGCCCATTATATGGGCCTGCGATTAAAAACTTCATCGCATCAACTTACCATCTGATCCTTCATTCGTCTGCTCATCACAACAGGACTCAGCGGCTGTTCGTTTCGTCGACATGGCCCAAGGCAAGCACTCGGACCTACAGAGGCTTGACCTCTTACCGCCTATCAACGTAACTAGTGCAAGAAACGCCGATCAATCTATTGTCGCCAAACGCTAAGCAAATCGAACCAGAGCAACAAACTCAATTGCAATTGTTGCAAAAGTAAACCGCCTAAGAAAAAATTGAGCTCGAATAAAATAAAATAAAACACAAGCTGAAGCATTCAAAGCCAAACAAGCAACTGAAACGCAGTGGTGTTTTTAAACTATATATTGTGACGTCACGTCAAGGGCAAAGGGCATTGCTTCT
Organism: Allolobophora icterica; assembly: GCA_963556255.1. Lineage (NCBI taxonomy): Eukaryota > Metazoa > Annelida > Clitellata > Crassiclitellata > Lumbricidae > Allolobophora > Allolobophora icterica. The sequence goes on along the minus strand of OY744610.1, from coordinate 62,743,989 downwards.
AACCATAGATATATAAATGCTTCTAACACGTCGTGATGAATAAGCTTATATATAGATAGAGTTTTCTAAACACATATTATAGCGCCTATTCTAGCCTTTTAAGGGGTCCGCATTAATACTATTATTATTGTCATTGCAATTATTTTTATTATTATTATTTATATCACCAATATTATTATTATAATTATTATTATACTTAATATTATGCCACAGGTAGATATGATCCTTCAGGTTTTAAACATTTCCACATAATTGTTCGATGTCTTGGTTCACAGACTCGTTTTTTTTATAATTTTTAATATTATTACTAGGCCTACCATCTAATTTTATTAAATAAAATAATTATTGTTATTTTTTGCTTGAATTAGGTGTGTCCTTGGTTAGTGGCTTGTGCATTAGATAAAGGCGCGTTAGATGTTACTAATCACAAATAATAATAGCGGCAGTGAACACAATTGGTGTGGAAAATACTGCCCTGTGGTTCGGTCTTCTCCAGGGCTGTAGTCGAGGGTATACGCGGGTATACAGCGAAAATTTGAGAGCGTATACTCAGGGCTCTAGAGGAGGGTATACGCGGGTATACAGCGTATACTTACCTCTAGCAATGAATTTTTTGAAAAGAGAGGTTTTGAAAGGTTTTTAGGGCGAATGACTAAAAAAAGTCATCAACTTTTTCAGAGACGAAATCGTTAAAAGTGTGAAAATTTTCTGAGAATTGGTAAAAAGTAAAAAAGTAAGAAATTTTTTCCTAAAAAAAGTCTTCACGTTTTTTAGGGTCACACCAGCCCTAGTGACGCCGCTGCTCACCGGTAGCGTATACTCACCTCAAATTTTACCACTACAGCCCTGGTCTTCTCTGATCGCCTTTCAAGTGAAGGTCATCGTAGATATTTTTTTCAGCGAACATTAAGAAAGCCCCGCGGTCCCGTTACAGACTGTGCAGCCGGTTCCACAGCGATAATGGTGATGATGCATAGCTGAGGTACATGTACGCATTCCCTTCAGGTGAGGATGACCGTAGAAAGCTTCCTTCCACTGGTCGGGGTTAATTAGTTGTTCCCCTTGCACGCCCCTCGACGATGAAGCGTTGTGTTTTTCAATGGTTTGGCCAGTGGCCACCTACCTGGATGGTCTCCCTTTTGATCCACATGAAATAGCCTCCATTTGGATCCACCTAGAAAAGCCTCCCTTTGGATGCACCTTGAATGGTCTCCCTTTGGGCCTGCGTCTCATTTTAGGTAAGGATTCTGCATACACTTTCTACAAACACTTGAAAATTGTTCTTTTCCGCCAAGATTGGTTCTGGAGGCCAATGAGTAGTGAAACTGAAGAGGCGCTATATAAACGCTCCTAATGAATGAACGAAAATCTATATATCATACTGTAGAAAAGGCCAACGGTCGCTTAGAATGACATTGTTGTTAGGGATCATAATCCTTTTAAGATCCCTGCTTATAATCCAATAGGTAAGCAAGTTGAACTAACCTGGGTATAAATTGCGACACCTGTTTTTCGACTAATAAATCCCGTCTAGATTTAGGCAGAGTAAGCAATATGTCGTCCGTAATCAATTTACGACTTTTTTAATTTCATTATCTTGTGTAATAAACTAAGATGCCCAATAAACGCTGCGTGTGATTCAATATTCTGCTGAAACAACTTTCTCATCGGGTTCGGGAATATTCATGTGGGGCATTGAGCGTCTTGATGAAAACATTACACAGTATGGAATTGGTATACGCAACCGTAAGTGGTACTGGCCTATTATAATCGCCTACTTGCTTCAGGTCTCCATCCACAGCGCCTGGTTACTTTACCGCGAATCTCCAGCTGCAAATGAGCACCCTTTATCCTACCTGCAGTTTAAAAGAGAAGTGTGTGCTGTTATTATGCTAAGTAATTTATTCCATGCACTGGCGTAAACTTGTCCAAAATATTGGGGGTGGGGCATTTGGTTGTTCATTCTACACTTGTTACATTGGGTGTACAGTCCATCTCAATTATTGGGGGTACCCCGGCTGCCCCCCCCCCAGAGTCTACACCTATGATTCCATGTCACCAGCTGAGCGTCCGCGCTGCAGGCTTAGAACCGGACTGCCCTTGCGCATTGTTTTATATATATATATATATTCATTCATTCATTCATTCATTCATTCGAAGATTTATATAGCGCCTCTTCAAGGGAACTACTCAGAGGCGCTCCCGGCACCAGCACGTTCATATAAGACAGTTTTAAGTTTTGAAAGAAATATGCCAGGGGTGACCCCAGGGCACATGCGGGGCTCTAAGGGAAGTCTATTCCAGACTACCGGGCCCACCACTGAAAAAGCTCGACTTTGCATAGTCGTGGAACGAGCAAATGGAACTAAAAGTACCCCTTTTCCGCTGAGCGGGATTGGATTCCGTTAGAGTTCAGGGAGTGTCATTGTCTATAAATAGGATTTGCGACGTAGTGCGTCAGCTCATTCTGTTATATATCTGTTGACTGGGTCGGTTAACTCTTGTTTAGCTCATGATAGACCGCATAAGGTTTGCTTAAGATTATTTGGCTTTGAAGCTAGTCGGCATTAGTCTTTTTGTCTCCTTTCATGGAAGACCATTGTAATTCGAAGTAGTAGTTTCGTCTCCCTGTTAGAGCTAGTTCTGTATACTTCGAACTTCGTGGCCAGTGTTTAATCTAGTCCCCCTCTTCTGGGAGGGGAAACAAGGTTTCTGGGGGGAGCAAAGAATTTACACAAGATTTTTTCCTCCATCTTGAAAAAGTTTCTGACTTTACCTATAATTTCATCTTGTTTTTTTAGTCCTTCGTCCGATTTTTAACTTTTTCTACAGCAATTACTCTCTCAAAAAAGTTGATAACCTTTTTTAGGAATTCATCTCTCTGGGGGGAAACCATGTATCCACATGTATCGTGGGGGGGGATTTTCCTCCCCTAAAGGTCTCTACATTGTAATATTGCTGGCCTCTGGGGGGAACATAAATCCTGGGGGGACATTCCACCCCCCCCCCCCCCAAAGACGTCTAGATTGAACACTGCTTCGTGGCGTTTGTACGTCTTCTTTTCGAGTTGCCGTGTTCGTCGTATGTCTGCTGTCGGACGTTTGATTGTTTCGAGTCGTGGCTGGTGAATGTCGGTGACAAGCGTTCTTCTTTGCTGTTCGTTAAGAGACATGTGCCTTCGACCTACGTCTGTATAGTGAATATCGTAGGTTTACTAGATTAAAGTTTATTTTATAGAACTTCTGGCTTGCCTTCCTTTAATAAGCGAGATCGTCACTGGACAAACATGCCACAATATATATATATATTATATATATTTTAGGGATAATAATTTGCCTGCATATATGTATTTCTATTCCCCGATGTCCGCAGAATTTACCCATTTTTTTCTTATAGCCATCACCAATCTACCAAACCAAAGAATTGCTTACCGTTTTGCCACCATGTACATTAATGGGTTAACCGTTAAAGTACACTTCGAATTCAAAGCTTAGCGCAGAGCATCAGTCCATTCACGAGTGCTACGTCAAGTCAGAGGGGTTGTCAAGAAACGGCAAGTTAATTTCTCAGCGCAT
>OY744610.1:62722914-62735414 GCA_963556255.1 Allolobophora icterica | reverse complement strand
GTATGCATATATATATGTATATGTATATATATATATATATCTAGAGTTTCATAAATACGTGATTATAGCGCCTTTTCTAGCCTAACAAGGACCCCGCATTAATACTATTATTGTTGTCATTGCAAATATTGTTATTATTAATTTATTACTATTATTATTAATATTACTATTATTGTTATAGTTATTATTATTCTTGAGGTGCATGTGATCCTCGGGATTTAAAATATATCCACAGAATTTTTCAATATCTGGGTTGACAGATTTGTCATTGTTATTATTATTATTAAATAATAACATAACATAACATAACATAACATAACATAACATAACATCTTTCTTTATTGCTTCAAATGACATCAATAACAATCATTTCCATCGAAACAAATTAATATAAAATAGTGCAGTTTCTGGAAATTCAAACCCTGTGAAACTATAAAGTAGTAAGATAAAGATACTCGCTTGACTAGCATGGAGGAAATGAAATGAACTTAAAGTAGAGTCAGGTGAGTTTGAAAGTAAACGAGTTCTTAGAGTCATAAGAGGCAATGGGCGCCCCTAAGGGACCTAGGTCCCGCTGACCGGGGATGCCCAGATAGGTAAATTTACAGATACAATGATGGCATTGTACAGTTGCCTCCCTCACAATAGCTTAATCAGGCCACTAGCTGTAACCTCTAAAATCCTCAACACTTGGAGGTTAACCATAATCTATAGCTTAACTAAACTTAACTAAACATAACTAAACAGTCCCAAAGGGACCATATTCATGTACCAGGCTCCGGCTCGACCCCCCTCCCCCCCATAAAGGTCAAATCAGTATTAGATATCAATCATTTAGATAGAATCGTATCATGCGCCAGAATAAAGTTTTTCATTTGCTTCCTGAAAAGATGTCTAGCTTGCAGAGACCGAATTTCGACCGGGATCTGGGCCCAAAGCTGCGGACCTGCTGACTTGATACTAAAACGCCGAATGTTAGTGCGACTTTTAATAGGACGGTATAGTGAGGCTCCCCGCGTGTCATGTTTGTGTATGGAAGTGGCCTTTGTGAAATACTCTCCAAATGCAGCAGGTAGTAAATTATGTTCGAAACAGTAGATGAAGTCCGATATTTGATAGTTGTTTAATTGGTTAATTTTCAGTATTTTTAATTCTTTGAAAATAGGATCAGAGTGCTCACATTTCCTGGCTCCTTGTACCATCCTAACAGCTTTTTTTTGCAAGGTTATTAATTTCTTAAGTCGTGATTGATAGTTAGAGGACCAGATGAAGTTACAGTAGTTGAGGAAGGGAAAGATAAGTGCATAGTATAGGTTTCTCTTGACCTCTACGGTTAGTAGATGCCCAATTCTAGAAAGTATACCTATGTTTTTCGCGACCTTTAGAGCTACATAATTAATATGGGTTTTCCAGTTTAAATGATTATCCACGTAAACTCCCAGAAACTTTGTGGAGTCGACTTGGGTAATTGGGGAGTCATTGAGGGTTAAGGACCATTTAATCGGCTTTATTTTTCTATGGGACTTAAATATAATAAAATTAGTTTTATCCGCATTTAAGGTAAGTTTATTAGCTAGAAACCATTTATTAACCGAATCTAGTTCTTTATTGACCGTTTCCATAAGGGTTAAATGGGATTTATTGGAATACACTATGTTCGTATCATCTGCAAATAAGATAAAGGATAAAACAGAGGAAATTTTGGATAAGTCATTGATGTATAGTAAAAACAATAATGGACCCAGGTTTGATCCTTGAGGAACACCAAAAGAGATCGTTTTAGAGCCTGAGGATGTGCCATTACAAACAACTCTTTGAGTGCGATTTTCAAAATAACTACTAAACCACGAGAGTTGAACCCCCCTAATCCCGTAGTTATTCATTTTCTTTAGTAAAATGGTGTGATCTACTGCATCGAAAGCCTTGGCCACATCTAAAAAGATACCAACAGTGTATTCATTCTGTTCAATTGCACTAGTGATTTTATCTTCAAGGTCAAGAAGGGCCATATATGTAGAGTGCCCCGGCCGAAACCCATACTGGGTTGGTTGTATAATATTTAGTTTATGAATAAAGGAAGATAGTCGATCATACATTATCTTCTCGAGAAACTTGGCAAAAAACGGCAGAACTGATATTGGTCTATAGTTATTTATGGATTCTACATTGCCTTTTTTAAACACGGGAATGACTTTTGCTGCTTTTAGTAACGTCGGAACAATCCCATTAGTAAGGGAGCTATTTATTATCTCCGATAGTGGAAGGGAAATTAAATTTAGGTTTTGAAGTGCTATGTACGGGTCTATATCATCGAGCCCCTTAGTGTGTGTTTTTTTAAGATCATGTCCCACTCTTAGCAGTTCTTCTGGCGACGTCAATAGTAGACCCATAGACATAGAGTTCGGTGGAGGGAGGTAATTATTAAAAGGGGGGGCAGAATTGGATAATCGACCCGCTAGTTCATAGGGTCAGTTTACAAAGTATTCGTTAAATTTATTAGCCATTGTTTCCGGATCGTCAATTCGATGTCCTTCAATCACCAGCGCTTCAATTATCGTGGATTTTTCTTCAAGCTGCATGGCGTTGCGTATCAGTCCCCAGGTGGTTTTCAGATCATTATGACATTTAAGAAATTCAGCTACATAGTAAGTCTTTTCTGCGTTTTTCCTTATTGATTTAAATTTATTTCTGTATGTGGAGAACCTCTTTTTATTTTCGGCACTTGGATTCCTTAAAAATTTAATATATAACCGGTTTTTCTTTTGGCAAGATTTTAGAAGTCCAGGAGTCATCCAAGGACTGGCAAATCTAGGCTTTTTTGGCTTTGCTTGCGAGTTTAATGGAAAGGCACCATTATAAACTTCTTTGTACGAATTAAAAAATGATTCATACGCTTCGTTTACATAGCCTTGCTGAGCTTGTCTTATGACTAGCTCCCAGTTTTTACCCTTTAGATCATTTGAGAATTTATCTAGGCCTGCCGAGGTAACTGATCTTCTCTCCGATTTTATTTGTTCTTTTTTTCGGTATTTTACAGCAGAAAACTGTGCTAAGATTGGAAGATGATCAGATATGTCAGACAAGATAATGGAAGCCATCAACAACCTAGACCAATTTGTACAGAATAAATTGTCAATTAACGTTTTGGATGTTTCGGTTATTCTGGTAGGCTTGGTGATCGTTGGGAGGAAGTGATGAGCAATAAGGTTGTTATAAAAAATGTTCGTTTCATGATGGTCGTTAACTTTCAACAAGTCTATATTAAAGTCCCCAGTTAGAATTATATCTTTAGATTTTGATTCGATGTGTAGAGTCAGTTTGTCAAATTCCTGTAAGAATACGTCTAATCCCTGGCCAGGAGCCCTGTAGATAACCCCAACCATCAGCTCACTGCATTTTAATTTAATCTTTAGAAAAAGGTGTTCGAATGTTGCAAGGTCGGGGTCATTGTTAAATGGAACATAAATTTGAAAATTTAGCTGATGACTTATAAAAAATGCTACTCCGCCACCTCTCCCACTTTTTCTAGCCTTCCCAACAAATTTGTATTCAGGGATATGTATGGTATCTAAGAGGTTTTCCTCTAGCCAAGTTTCTGTGAGAGCAATAATATCTGGATGGGTTTTATTAATTATGTCAGAAATTTCCGGTATTTTATATATAATACTTCTACAATTTATATGAATGATTGTTAAATTCGTATTATTCGTTGAAACATCTGATAAACGCTGCTGGAGTTTATCCAACGAGATATAGTCACTGGACCAAATTTTTTTAGCGCCAAATAGGTTGCGATCAGGGTCTATATCGTGAATATTAGAGAATGTTTCACTCTCAGGCTCTTGGGATATCACCTCAAGTTCAAGCTCCTGCGAGCCCCTTAAAACAATTCCAATATCACTATCCCCGTTGTTTACATCTTCCTCTGAGGTAAATGAGGAGCCCTCGTCCGCTTCTTTATCCGGTATAACTCTTGTACCGGTCCCATCGAAACCTTGGGTCAGAGCCAGTCTATTATCTAATTCAAAAGTTTTTCTAGGTTTATGCGTAGTTAGTGAGAGAGAGGAGGCGAGCCCGGAGCCCAGATGAGGGGGAACGCTGGACATACAAGTCACTAATGATCCTGCCGCACCCTTTAGTAAATGCCATTTAGAGCAAACCGCGGTAGGTCATTAGGCCTAACATTCATACTGGCTAACAAATGTCAGGGAACATCCCTTTTAAAACGAGCATCCAAAGTCACTTCTGTAGCCCCACGGATCCTCTAGTAAGAGTAAGCACCCGCTGAGACTGGGTAGAGAAATAATCATATCAGATGAAACAAAAATTGAAACAAAAATTAAAAATTAATTAAATTAATAGTCAACAATAGAAACTTAACATTGAGAATTAAGTGGTAAATTATAATTAATATGCTTGGATTACGTTCGCCTTCGGGTAGTACCCTGTGCAGTAGAAAAAGGCGCGTTGAAAGTTACTAATCACAAAATTAGTAATAATAACAGCAGTCGCCACAATAATGGTGTGGAAAAAACTGCCCTATGGTTCGTTTTTCTCTGATCGCCTTTCGACTGCAGAACATCGTTAAATTTCACCGAACACTAAGACAGCCCCGCAGTCCCGTTACAGACTCTACAACATAGGCGTAGCTACATGGAGGCAAGAGGAGGCATTTGCCTCCTCTTGGTTTTGTGGATTTTAAAATTTTCCATGGGTTATAGCCCTGCGTCGTAAAGTACACCCCAGCAGAGGTGGATTTTGCCTCCTCTTGATTTGAAGAAGAAAGTAAGTCTTCGAATGTGTTAATGACTAAAAAAAAGGTCATCAACTTTTTTCGTAACATAAATGGTAAAAATTCTTTTTAATTCTCAGAGCGAAATTCTGAAATTCTCAGAAGTTTTTGCGACCGCACTTCGGACGCTGAAAAATTTCCACCTCACCTCTGAAACAAGATCGCCGCCACTGCATAAAAGTTTTGACAAGCAGTAGTTGCCTCCTCTTGAAATGAAGTCTGGCTACGCCCCTGCTCTACAACCGTTTCCCTAGTGATAATGGTGATGATGCTTGGCTAAGGAACGCATTCCGTTTCAGGTGAGGCTGACTGTAGAAATCCTCCTTCCACTGGTTGGGGTTAATTTGCACGTGCCTCGACGATGCAGCGTCGTGCTTTCCACTTGTTGGGCCAGCCACGTGGAATGGCCTACCTTCGGGTCAACCTGGAATAGCCTCCCTTTCGATCCACCTGGAATATTCTCCCTTTCGATCCACCTTGACTAACTTCCCTTTGGATCCACCTGGAATATCCTCCATTTGGATCCACCTGGTATAGCCTTCCTTTGGACCAAATTGGAATGGTCTCCATTTGGACCTTATCTTGCGTCAGGATGCTGCATGCACTATCTAGAAACACTTGTAAACTGTTCTTTTCCGCGAAGGTTGGGTCTGGAGGCCAATGATTAGTAAACCTGAAGAGGCGCTATATAAAAGCTCCTAATGAACGCACGAACGTATATCATAATGCGCAGAAGGCCATGCGTCGCTCTGAATGACATTATTGTTAGGGATCATAATCCTTTTAAGATCCCTGCTTATAATTCAATAGGTGAGCAAGTTGAAATAACCTGGGTATAAATTGCGACGCCTGTCAACAGAGTTTTTTGGACTAAGAAATACCGTTTGGACTTACACAGAGTCAGTATTTTGTCATCGTCATTCAATTTACAACTCTTTAAATTCAGAATTTTGTGTAAATAACTGTATGGGTTCATGGGCGTCCGCAGGAATTTTTCCAGGGGGCAAAAATTTCTAGGGGGGAATTTTCTAGGGGCAAAATTTGGGAACGGGGAGCAAAATGACTTTTTTTGCATAGAATAGCTAGCTGACTTTCCTCATAATTAAGTGTTTTTTAGCATTCAACATCGTGTTGAGACTGTTGGAATAATCATAAAAATCAAAAGATTTCATTTTTTATATTTTCAAAATCCAGGGGGACAATGCCCCTTCTCCCACTCCGGACGCCCATGTGTGGGTTCGGGCCTAGTAATTGTAATTGTAATTCTAACCGAAGACTTATATATAGGGACGCTCAAATCAGCGGCGCTCCCGAACCGCATGAGTGCATGCATCGGCAAAAAGAACGGTTTTCAAGCGTCTACGGAACTTCGGATGAGAGAGGGAAAGGAGCTCTTGGCGGAGGGACTGGGGAAGACTGTTCCAGGCTGAAGGACCAACATAGGCAACGCTTCTGGATTGGAAGAGTGCATAGGAAGAACACCAATAAGGCCATGGGCCGAGGATCGCAAAGAGGCCCTCGCAGGGAAGGAAGAAACCGGGGTGCTGAAATTCATTAGGTAAGACCAGTGAGGTAGTTGCGCATGAGGGTGAGGGTTTTGAACTGAATTCTCTGTTGGGTAGGGAACCGGTGGAGGGAGTCACGAAAAAAGGCAGAGGTGTGGACAAACTTAGGAATATCACCTATAAGCAGCAGCATTAAGAATAGAAGTTTGTGCATTTTGGAGATGGAAAGGCCAAGGTACACAGCATTGCCAAAGTCCACCCGAGTGCAAATCAAAACGTGGACCAGTGTAGTGACCGCATAGGCCGAAAGAGACCTGCGGATAGATCGATGAACCTGGCGTAGATGGTTAAAGCAAGATCGGGATACAAGGTTAATTTGATCGGTAAAGGAAAGGGTAGGATCGAGGACAATCCCCAAGTCACGAACAGAGGAATAGAACTTAATGAGGGGGTTAGGTGCGCTCAACCATTTGGACAGCAGAGTAGGTCGGACCATGTACAAGAGATTTGGTGTCGTCCGCAAACTAGTGGGACGAAACACCCATTTGGGTGTAAAAATCCCCCCTCCCCGAGGTCCGAAATATAGAAAATGAAGAAGAGCAGAGAGGCGAGAACAGTCTTGCGAGAGACCCAGTGGCGGCGCGTGAATTTTTCAAAGGTGGTGCGAAGCATCAGTGTGCCGTCCCCTCCCTCATAAGGCGGCAGGCCTGTCTAGTGAAATTTTGTCTGTGTTGTGCATGATCGCAGTTTGTAGTAGCCTTAGCCATTAGTAGCCTAGTATAGAGCACAGTAGTAGATGATGCAGATCCGCTACTAGTGTCACTGTGTATACTGCACACTTAAAGTACTTTTAGCAAGTGCAAATCAAATCAGAGGGTTTTTAGGGAGTAGTCAAAATGAGGTCCGAGTCCGGTTTGCAGAAGGCCAAATCAAATTAGAGTGGGTTTCCAGAAAGTAGTTCAAAAGAGACCCGAGTCTAGTTTCCAGAGGGGCAGATCCAGAGAAGAGGCAGAGTAGCTGTCAAGGCGGGTGTCGTTTAGGGCGAGGATACTTGGAAGGAGGAGGAACAGATGAGTCAGGGTAGTAGGCCTACTTGAAACGGTTAGACCAGTTTTGAGTTGAGAGCCACATGGTGTGGAGGAACATGAAGAGGAGGATAAAGGACGGGTTGCAATGATGATGGAGGAACTGAGAAGCTGCGGAATTCAGGTGGAGATCAATCCATAGGCGAATTCAAGCTTTGAATGAACTATAGAGGTAGCAATGGCAATGGTGGAAGCAGTTTTAAGGTCGGGCATGGGCCGGATGTGCATGAAACAGGAGTGCGGGAGGTTGGAGATGTGGCTAGAGAAGGAGAGGTGTGCATCAAAAGTAACACCACATTATCAATAGAATAAGCGCAATTATTATTTCTAGAAACCAGAGGCGCAGATTTCCATTGCAGAGGATACATGTGTCCCCGGGCGCCAAAGGAAGGGGCGCCAAAATGAGGGTTAAGATAAATAATTTTACCTTTAATTTTGATGCAGTTTTAACTAATTTATCCCAATGAATTTATATGATTTAATTTTGGCGCTGCAAATATGTCCTGTTATATCCATATTACTTACAAACCAGTTCTCAGATATGATTTTGGCACCCCATTGAGCACTAAGGGCAACATGCATGTACTTTCATATTTTATTTCATTAAAATTAAAATTGTCATTCGACTATTTGGAAAAAGTTTCATTGAAATTTCTAGCAACGAATTATTACGTAATAACTCCAAAGGAAACACTATGGTGACCACAGGAAGCACCGAAAGAAAATAATATTCCAGGTTGTCAAAGTGCCGCCCTCCTCAAGTGGCCGCCCGGTGCGACCGCACCCCCTTGCACCCCCCACGCGCCGCCACTGGAGAGACCATAGGGGATAGTGACCCAAGGAGAGCGATGTGTTCCAAAGTAACCCTTTAAGCAAACTTCAGATATCAAGCTAAGTGAAGAGCCTATTCACGAGTGCTGCGTCAAGTCAGACAGGTTGTCCAGAGACGCCAAGTGAAGTTCTCACTCCACAATATTCTTTAACAAAATATCAGTTAAGGTAACTTAAGGCAGGAGCACAATTTCTTAAAAAAGACAAACGCACGAGGAAAATAAGAATAAATCATTTTTTTAAGTTACACCAATTCTGCGAACACTTCTCAAAGTATAGGCCATGGGGGGTCCATAGAGTAGTGGCAACATCACTGGCGTGAAGAGCAAGAGGTAGCGGGATCGCTTCCCGCTACCCCCCAAAAAAATTTTTTTAGGTCCACTCAACCTTTAATTCGCGAGATGGCGCGTTGTTAAAAATGAGATGTAGGACGTGATGGGCGCCTTGCATGGCTGCCGTATACAGTTAAAATTCGACTCCTGTAATAACTTGTGATCATCCGTTCATACTGATTTGTAATCATACTGCGTTATTGTCAGTTTGAAGATATTAAACGAAGATTATTATTATTATTAAGCTGTACAGTTCAGTAGTTCCTTGAAATTCCAGGTAGGCCTACATGCAGCTATGATATTACGATAAAACGAAATAGACAAAAAAATGTTTAAAACAAATTGTTCCCATCGTCGATATCCTTCCTCGTTGTTTAATCTTCTGTGAAACGGAGAATAATTAGAAAACAGCTCCCGCGCCAATTACGATATATCCCGACGACCTCATTCCTCTCACTGTTGAAATTCAAATCATAGGGTAAAACAAATGGACCATCATCAGAATGCGGACCAGAACAACACAGAGGATTGAACTCAGAATCTACGAGCACAGCTCCTCTGGGTGCATAGGCTGTCAGAAGGACTATTCGTCCAGAAATGTCCGTACGACAAACGCCACCCCTGTCGCCAAATGACTCGTATTGGCGCAGAATAATTCCGTCCATGTCGATCTCCGTTAATTTCCTTAATCTGCTCTTAGCTGAAACCAAAACAAGATTTCCATCTGATTTTGCGATTATGTCACTGAACCTCGAAATCTTGAAGTCCAAACGCACTGAACGCGGGAAGGAACCATTCGCGTCGTATACGCTTATTACGGGATTGACTTCACATTGCTGCCTCGAAAGAACAACTCCGCCATTGGCAGTCACGGACATAATAGGGTCTGACATATAAGTACCCGGCTGCCACGTATCCGTAATAAATGGTGAAATTTTAACCCAGTGTTCATCATGTTTCGTAATGCGTAAGACTGAAATGTAATCAGAGATGTCTTTGTTAAGCACATACACGCAGTTTGACACGCTACTAGCTGCTATGCTCACTGGACTTGTGTTTGGTAACGGGATGACATCTTTCACCTCCACCATATTGTTGCGGTCGTAGACATTAATAAAATGGACATCAGCACTTGGTTTGCAGAGCATAAATACTTCATCTTTCAGCGAAGTCACTCCGGATATGAAAGATGGGATAGGAGATTGATGCAAAGTTTCCAAACGAGTCGTCTTCTCAGCTAAAAGAAAGTTATAACTCTAATATATAATTCAGTTGCGAAAAATGATGTCTTGCTTTCAACACATTTTCTCAAAAGCTGACAGAATTATCAAAAGGTAGGCCTATGTATTTATATGTGAAACACATATTGCTAGTAAGAGTACTGTATTAGGCCTATAGATGTTGAAGTGTGAGGTAGAATCTACAATAAACTTGAAACTTAGAGAGGGCATACAGGACTCATGAAATAAAGTACAGTAGCCTAATGGAAGAAGCGCACGACCTGTAACGGGGAGAGTATGGGTTCGATCCTCCCCCCTGTGGTGTTGCAATCATTGTGTAATGTGCATACGGACCCCGAGCAAGTCCTTCACTCACAATATTGCTCAGCTTCATCGATGCTATGTCACAATAGGTCGTAGGCGCACATCTAAACTTTGCAAGGGGGACAATTTCAATACAGTTACATTGTATTGGATTTTAAAAGCTAATTAATAATTTTTCTTCATAAACAAACCGGTTTCGTCTAGATATCTGTTAACTTCAATTCGAAAGGCGTTGGTCGTAAGGATGCTGCTCCAACGCGCACAGACAACGCTAAGTCTGCTTATCACAAGATCAACCTTTTCTTTCCACACGCTTTTGGCCATCTTCATACCCGTCACCTCCATAGCTACGGCTCTAACGAGGATGCATTCGAGCAGCTCGTTCGGTAGATCTTGCAGCTACAGGCAAGCGGTAAAATATATATATTTCTTTATGCAGAAGTTACAAAGGGAGATTGGTAAGCAAGGATACTTCTATTTGAAAATTTTTACCATTTTAATTATTAAATAGCGCATTGGATAACATCTGGCGTAGAGTGCGAGAGGTACAGAGATCGAGTCCCATAGGCGGACATGTTTTGTAGGCTGCAATTTGCGCCGTGTATTGCAGGCTGTCTGTTCTGTTAGTAGTTAAGATTTATCGCATAACATGTACATGTACAGCGCAGTGCGTTTGCAGGCGCTTAATTAAAGAATAATTATTATTTTTATTATTATTATTATTATTATTATTAATTATTAATTATTAGCATAATCGGGTATGATGAGTACACTGAACGTACGCTCTCGGTGGGAAGATGAGATGACGAGTTAGAGGAATGGCCACCCGTCCTCATATGCCGAGGCTGAGAAAATGAAATCGCTAACACTTTATACCCAAGGCTGTCTCAGGGCTAGCTTAAGGGACTGCTTCCTCTAATTAATTATTAGCAAGCAGTACAAAATGTCCCTGCATCAGTTCTGCAACTTCACTGGAGTCATTTAAGACCAGACTCAAGACACACTACTTCAAGCTGGCCTATGGGCCGTGTTGAACTTGTCAAAGCGCCCTTGTAACGGCATGTGTCGTGTTACGGCGCTGTAGAAATCGTAGTATTCATCATCATCATCATTATCATCATCATCATCATCATCATCATCATCATCATCATCATCATCATCATCATCATCATCATCATCATCATCATCATCATCATCAGACTATTTGTATCAGCTATGGCACACGGTTACCGATTAGACACATTTAAAACGATGTCAAACGATGCTACTGTATATAAGCCTAGGACATCACAGCGTTAAAGAACTCTTATTAAACCGATTGGTTCGACCGCTTTCCTTGTAACGCGGATAGTACAGTTTCGATCCTCCTCCACTGAGACGGTTACTTGTTGGGACCTTGAGCAAGTCCTTCACTCAATGCCTTCTGTCTTTTGTTTATCTGGCAACCGGACTCGTATCTTCCCTTTACATCTCCGGACAACCCTTCTGACACGACCGAGCGCTCGTGAATAAGCTGGTGCCATGCGCTTAGCTTTCGAGTAGCGCTCTAGAAAGTTGTAGCTTACGATGACTTACTATTTTGTTGTACCTTACGATGAGTTACTATTTTGTAACTACATTCTAATGTAATATTTAGCTCACCGTTGTGTCAGACAATGAGGCGAGTTTTGCTCGTTTAGCAGTGGCATCATGTTGGAATGTTGCTACAAGATAAATGCAATTATGCCAAAACTCTATTACTAGCCTCAATTACAGTGTATTAATTAGCATCAAAAGGCTATAATTAAGTCACGAGGGGAGTGATGAGTAGACAGGTAACCTCTACTTAGTTTGGCAAATTAAAGTAAGTAAGTAAGCATATTTTTATTAAGCATTTGCTAATGGCACTTACATAATATACATACATCTAGTAACTACTAACGCCCTTGAGCGCATACTAATAAAAAACTCCCTCGCTTTAACTGAAAACTGCAGGCCATACTATAAAAGGCGAATGACCTACTATAGTGTAGGCTTTTCTATGAAAAGCGTAGGCCGTCCTATTGTAAACTTCGCCGCATTAGCTTACCATCTGAGCCTTCAATCTCTTGCTCATCACGACAGGATTCAGATGATGTTCGTTTCCTCGACATGGCCTAAGTAAGGGCCAGAAAAACTCGGACCTACTGTCAGAGGAGGAGGCTTGATCTCGTGTCTAGCATGAACCTAACTACGTTTCTTATAAAATATTGTGACGTCACGCAAAAGCATGGACACATATTGTAGCGCCTTCTGTAATCTTACAAAGGCGCCGCATAAATACTATTATTTTTGTCATTGCTTTTATAACCACTCTAATCATTATTATTATTATTATTATTATTATTATTATTATTATTATTATTATTATTATTATTATTATTATTATTTTT
>OY744610.1:62700414-62720414 GCA_963556255.1 Allolobophora icterica | reverse complement strand
GGTTAAGTGTATCACCGCGTAACGACTCTACGCCCGAATTCGTACATGGTCGATGGTAATGACCGGCCGCGTTCGTCGTAACGTTTCTTGCCACTGCGAGAGAAGAAGTTCATAAACCAGCGATGATGATCTATACACGGTTTAATATCGAGGGCTTCGGAAACGCGAGCGGACGGTTAGGGTTCGCGGAATTTGTCGCCATCTTTATTGATATTGGTTGGGGTCAGCGGAGTCTAAGAGCTGTGCGCCGGACGACGGCGGTTCATTGATGTGGAGCCATTATTTTGTTTTAGTTCTGACCCGTCGTATGGGACTTGGAGGACGCTGCGGTAGTGGATTTGCTGTTGGCGGAAATTGTTAGTGATGCCTTCGACCGGGAAGAGATGACTTTGGGTTGAGGTAAGTAGGGTCAGAGTCTCCAGGTTCCATTTGTCATTGCTGGTCTGTCTGGTTGTCTGTCTGTCTCTGTCTGTGTCTCTAGGTTTTGGTTCTTTTCTCTCTTTTTGTGTATCTCGTTTTTCTCTCTTTCTCTTTGTTTCTTTCAAAATCTTTCCTGCTGCTTTGTTGTTTTCTCTCTCTCTCTCTCTCTCTCTCTCTCTCTCTCTCTCTCTCTCTCTCTCTCTCTCTCTCTCTCTCTCTCTCTCTCTCTCTCTCTCTCTCTCTCTGTCTCTCTCTCTCTCTCTCTCTCTCTCTCTCTCTCTCCATTTCTCTCTTTCTCTCTCCCTTTCTTTCTCTCTCTCTCTTTCCTCCTCTCCCTCTCTGTTTATCGGTTTCTTTCTCATTTCCTTTTCTTCTCTCGTTCTGCGCCTCTGTTCTACATTGTATCTGACTCTGTCTCTTAATGTATCGCTGTTTATCTGTGTCTGACTGTCTCTGTATCTGTCTGTCTGTCTGTCTGTCTGTCTGTCTATCTGTCTGTCTGTCTGTCTGTCTGTCTGTCTGTCTGTCTGTCTGTCTGTCTGTCTGTCTGTTCTACTAACGACACGTTGAAAGTGACACTCATATAGATGGCACTCATACGCAGACACACACAGCCAGACACTCACGACGAATACCACACGGACAAACACACATAGAAGAGCAATAACAACTTGGGCTGAAAACCACGACAACGCCGTCGCTTAATTCGGCCGGTCGATCACATACCGATATCGCGACGCCCGAAACAACCAAATCGCATCGGGTGCGATAAGAATCCGCACGAACACTTACACCACTGTGATCACCACTCAGGAATCGAAACCGCTATCTTCCCACCGGATCTTACAATAATAGCAACAATCTTATCCTATCCGATGTCGTTATTACACTTCGTCACGCATGTCCTTACATCCACACCGCGACAGATCTCGACTTCCGGTGCCGCCTGCAGCGCATGCGCGTATCGGGACGGCTCACTTCCGCCGAATCGCGAATCTGGTCCGGTCGCCAAAAATCCCATCCCAGCGGACCAACATAGATCCAAGACCGGCCGGCCGTTGGATCGGCGGGTGGGACGGGGGCTCACCCGTGCGCGGTCGAGGCCCGTGGCTGCGGCCGGCGGCGACGCCCAAGTGAACCGTGGCAGATCAGTCAACGACGATGACGACGACTTGGGAACTGCCCGGCGCGTTTCGGGAAAGATCAGGGTTCTGATGGCAATCCACTGACGACGACCCGGATGTCGCGACTGGAAGGCCACCATACGAACGACCGACTGACTCGTCAACGATATATAGATAAATACTCGCTTATTGATTTCCGTTCTCGATAAGACGTGTGCGGTTGGTGCGGCGGCATGTCACGCCGCCTCCGCCGCCTCCGCCGCCGCCACCTCCGCCGTCGTTGTCGCCCGTAGTCAGTCGCAGTCCGCAACGCACCGTACGCGCTTCGGCGCAGCGCAAGATGGATCTCATAGCGGAAGGAAGAATTCGTTAGGAGCTGGACGCTGAAGAAGACAACCGAACAGGTTAGCTCTTTCGTTTCTCTCCGATAATTCACTTCTTCGGCGCTGCAGTTGGGTCGCTGTATTACCCGTTTGGCGCACGATCACATCTTCCCACTTTATGTCGGAGATGTATTGCACGGCGTGGTCGCACTTTGGATCGACGTGTTTTCAGTTGAAATATCGTCAGATAGGTCTGGATAGCCTACCAATGTTGATACATTCTTGTTAAGTCTCACATTTTTTAAGCAGAACCGTGCTATCTGGAAATGGGCTGTTACTCTGCTTCAACGTAGAATCCGCGCAATCCGATAGAGCAATCATTGGCGCCTCGTTTGACAAAGAGACCTTCTACTTCGAGACTGACGTCGTAAACCGTTTAATCCTCGTACGCATACATGGCTGCAATATTTTCCGCATGATTGAGTTTCGTATCAATTCCCCGGCGTCTCTGGTTCTTGCTGTAGCGTTTTTCTGATGGATTTGCTGTAATTCGTGCAGCGAATTTGCCTCGGCTGCGCGGCGATCAGAGTCCGGTCGTCTGATTCCGTTTCCCCGACTAATTTCCAAATCGTTTTGTCTTGATTGTACGAAGGAAACTAATTTGACGACATTAGTAATTCGCTTCCCGACTTGCTTCCGGAAACACCGACGATCATTCTCGCAAAAACACGGCTCTTCTGCAGCGCGAGACTGCAAACTATTTTCTTTCGAAGCGACACGAAATTCGGTTATTAAATTCGCGTGCGTTTTCGTCAGAGAATTACTCACACACGCATAGATATGCACGAAAACTATCATCCAGATAACAAGCGAAGCCAAAATTCGTCGAGAAATACACAGATAATTTATAAACTAATGGTTTTCTGGACGTCGAAGCGACATTCGAACTGTTCGTGGAGGTACCGACTCAAATTTCGCAGTACTACTACTACTGCTACTACCACAAATACTACTATTACTGCTGCTGCTACTAATACTACCAATATTTTTTTTATTACACTACTATGCTACTACTACTACTACTACTACTACTACTACTACTACTACTACTACTACTACTACTACTACTACTACTACTACTACTACTACTACTACTACTACTACTACTACTACTACTACTACTTCCACTACTATTCCACTACTATGTCCACTACTAATACTACTACTACTGCTACTACTACTACTATTGCTGCTACTGACACTACTACTACAATCAATTTGCCACCGCTTTTAATAACAATGCCTTGCACCTGCATTTGAAGCGGAGTTGGACAGACGACTTTTGGATGTCTTTTCCTTTCATCGAGATTGTTTATGTCGTCATAAATCGTCCTTCTCAATAGAGCGTGCTTCTGCCAACGCAGCGAAGCTCCCTCTGTCACTAGACGAACTATCGGAGCAAAAGCCAGGGACAGATATTGTTTAAGTGTATTCAAGAAACAGCCTAGCTGTGCGGATTTCCAGCATTATTCGATCTAAAGATACAGCGCAAACAACACAACTGCAGTTTGATGATGCGCCTTACACTAGCGAATATGCTAATTTTTAAAGCCGTGCAACACAGAAAATATGATGAACAAAGAACAAATAGCATTGGGTAAACAATAGCGTTACAATACTTATAAAATGCATGTTGATATAGCGCGTTTAAAGGTCAAAGGCGGAGGTTAATTTACAGCTGAGAGCGAATTAGAGTGGCACGAGGGATTAGAGAATCCCAAACGGTGGACCGGTTGAATAAAACTGATTATTATAAAACTTCCATAAACCCTCAGGCTTTCTACTCCAAGATAAAGTCTTACTTACCTCGTCAAGAATTCCTACCCAGATCCATCCGTCCTTCGTCTTCCAATCTTTCTCGTCCCAGACGGAATCCACCTAAGCAGCTCCTCCGCCTGCTTCTCTCCCTGGTCTCCTGGCTTTTACTTCCCTTGGAAACTGTGGACTCTGCAGCACTAGTGGACAACATGGTGCTGTGCACCATTTAGCTTTTACGTAGCCATTTAGAAATTTCAATATTACGATTACGTTTACGCAACTTGGATTCATGAAGCAACTACTGTCTGTTAAATTCCCATTCGCGGAAAATACTTCTAAGACGACAACTGCAATCTAACGGTGGATTACAAGTGAGGCACCTAGGCAGGTTTTCTCGATTTCTAAGGTAAGTAAGCGGGCACGACAGCATTGATATGGCGCCGTTCTACAAAAATCTTTAAAGAGCGTGTGATTTGGAAAGTAGACATAACGAAACGCAAATGATCGGAAAAGGCAGTAATGAATTTCGTTGTTCGCGATTCAGATATCGATGATCAGTGCTTTTTTCAGCCGGAACTAAAAAATAATTTATTTATATTAATAATAAAACAATAATTTAGCTATTTTAATAATAAAAACAATAATTTTTTTATTTTAATATAATTTCAGTGTTTTGAACCGTTTTCAGTGTTTATTGAGACCCCACCCAACCCCCAATCCCGTTTTCCTCGGGATTTTAGCCTATAATTATTCCGTTCCGGAACCTTTTTTCCAGAAGAAAGCACTGTGGATGATAATGTCGTTGTTGTTGCTGAGTGTGTTTCTTGTTTCTTGTTTCTTGCTGTTATTGTTATTATCGTTGTGGTTGTTGTTGTTATTATTTGCCCCGAGTTACCTCAGATCCCTTAGGAATTAGAAAATTATTATTGTTTTTATTATCATCATCATCATCATCATCATCATCATCATCATCATCATCATCATCATCATCATCATCATCATCATCATCATCATCATCATCATCATCATCATCATCATCAGTAACAAGAATACTACTACTGCTATTACTACTAAAACTACTTCTTCTACCACTAATACTAACTAAAATTGCAACAACCACTTGGCTACGTCTGGTATTACTCTTACTATAATATTACTATTATATAGTTGTTCTTACGATGATAGTACCTTGTTGTTGTTGTTAGAAATGATAATGATGACGATGATGATGACGATTTATCGATCACGCAAACGTTTAATTAGCTAGTAAAGTAAACGTCATTGCCATGGCTACGTTCTTATGGCTGCGTTGCCATGGCTACGTTTTCATAGCTGAGTTGCCATAGCTACGTTTTCACGGCGGGGTTGCCACGGCTACGTTTTCATGGTTATGTTGCCATGGCTGCGTTTTTATGGCTGTGATACCTTGGCCACGTTTTCATGGCTGCGTTGCCATGGCTACGTTTTCATGGCTGTGTTACCATGGCTACGGTTTTATGGCTGTCTTGTTGTGGCTGCAACTGCTTTCGGCTGATACCAGTCCTAAGCTTCTATGGCGCCGGTCCAAAGTCTGAATGAAATGCCGAAAGAAAGTCGTTCCGTCACTCTGAGAGGCGACTGTTGGACGCCTTTTCTTTTTCATCGACTTAGTTTATGCCGTCGTAAAGCGCCGTTCGCTATAAAGCGTGCTCTTACGAACGCAGCAAGGATCTGTCTGTCTGTCTATCTCTGTGTCTCTCTGTGTCTCTGTGTCTCGGACTCTCTGTGTCTTTCTGTTTCATTGGGTTGACGAACGGAGTAAAATCCTGGGACACAAAGCAGAGAGGAATGAATGGAGAAAGGAGAATTGAGTAAGAGAGACTGAACGAGCGAAAGAAAGGGAGAAAGAAAGGAAGAAAGAAAGAGAGAAAGAGAAAGATATACAGAGGAACACAGCATAGACCGGATAGAAATATGCAAATAGGGACAGAGAAATAAAGAAAGAAGAGAGAGAAAAGGACAACGAAGAAGAGACAGCAGGATAGAAACAGATAGAAAGAAAGAAATAGAGAGAGAGAAAAGAAATACAAAGAAGAGCGAAAGACACAAAGACAGAAAGAAGAAAGAGAGAAGAAAAGAGGATAGAGAAGAAAAGAGAGAAAGTTAAGCCAATGAATTTACTCATTTGCGCAGTAGATGGAAAACTTTTACGATTCAATTGACGCCGTCCAGACCTGAAGTTTGATCTCTCTCTTCTTCTATTGCATTGTATGTATGTAGGTGTGTAAGTATGTATGTTTGAATGTATGATTGTATGCATGCATGTATGCATGTATGTATGTATGTATGTATGTATGTATGTATGTATGTATGTATGTATGTATGTATGTATGTATGTATGTATGTATGTGTGTAAGTATGTATGTTTGAATGTATGATTGTATGCATGCATGTATGCATGTATGTATGTATGTATGTATGTATGTATGTATGTATGTATGTATGTATGTATGTATGTATGTATGTATGTATGTATGTGTGTATGTATGTATGTATGTATGTATGATGTATGTATGTATGTATGCATGTATGTATGTATGTATGTATGTATGTTTGTATGTATGTATGTATGTATGTATTAAAAAATACGCAATACTGTATTGGTTAGAGTGCTCGCCGTGTAGCGCGGAGAGTACGGGTTCGATCCTCCTCTTGCCCTGAGCCGGTTACTGTTTATGGACCTGGAGCGAGTCCTTCACTCACAGTTGAATGAGCGCCATTGATGTTCTGTGATAATTAAGCTATTGTCGCCTTGTGTAATTTCTGAACTTGGAAGGAGCGCGCTATTAAGTACAGTTGTATTGTACTGTGGTGTTCTGTATTGTATTTTATTGTGTTTTACCAGAGGCGCGTTTTTTGGGGACCTTCTGAAGTTGTAGAGTGAGAGTCTGAGTCTGAGACTCTGGTGGTGTTTAGCCTATCATGTGCAAAAACCCACGAAGTTGAACTGTGACGAAAGAAAATAGATTCTATTTAAATTAATTCAAAATTCCTTTAAATGTTATTTTCATAATTGAAAATAATATTTTCAATCGTTCGGGGGCCCTCCGAGATTTGGGAGCCCTAGGCACGCGCCTAGTGCACCTATGCGTAAACGCGCCTCTGTATTGTACTGTTTTGCATTGTATTGTAATGTACTGTACTGTAATGCATTTTATTTGTATTGTATTGTACTGTACTGTATTTTATTGTATTGTACTGTGTTGTATTGTGTTGTATTGTACTGTATTGTATTGCGCTCTGATACCGTGAACCTAGTGGGTAATGTCGGCTGGTGTTAAATCTTACCACGTTCCTTCAACCAGAGACTTCGTAACACGCAGGGATCGACCGAGCGTGATATATGTCGCTGACGGCAATCTCTTGGAACGGAGCGTACTTACTTATTTATAATCTTCTTCCAGGTCTTTCTAAATTATTTAGCGCCACACATCATCCTAAGGGATGTTAGCCTCTAAATTTTCATTTTCTCTGGCGGTTCGTTATTTAGAGTTGCGCAGAGGAAAGCGGAGAAGGATGTGCTTATGGGCTGAGGGCCAGACGCCCATGTTCCACCAAGGGTCCAAGATAGGGCCACTTAGATAAATAGCCCCACCACTAGTCTTATAAATACCAATGATCACTACCCGTGGAATATGTAATCCGTAAACCACTGGTGATGCATACATATATATTTGCCCGCGATAACAAAACCCATTGGATACAATATATTACAATACAGCTAGAATTTGACAATGCTGTCATTGCAAAGTTCAGAGAATTTGACAATGCACTCATTAGAAAGTGCAGAGATTTTGACAATGCTCTCATTAAAAAGTTCAGAGAATTTGACAATGCTCTCATTACAACGTTAAGAGAATTTGACAATGCTCTCATTACAACGTTAAGAGAATTTGACAATGCTCTCATTACAAAGTTCAGAGAATTTGACAATGCTCTCATCACAAAGTTCAGAGAATTTGACAATGCTCTCATCACAAAGTTAAGAGAATTTGACAATGCTCTCATTACAAAGTTAAGAGAATTTGACAATGCTCTCATTACAGCGCTTAGAGAATTTGACAATGCTCTCATTACAAAGTTAAGAGAAGAAGTGCACATCGAACCCTATCAGCAGAAAACACCAAGAGACGCGTATACATGTACACATACGTGCATATATGAAGACTTGTAGCTTCTGCTAAGAGCGTAAATCTATCACAACGTGACCGGTGTTTAAGTATCCAATCTCCGATCTCCATCATCCATATTTCATGCGACATTGCGTGTACATAGACAGACAGACAGACACGCAGACAGGCAGGCAGGCAGACAGACAGAGAACCAGAGACAGAGACACTCTGTCAGAGGTATAGAGAGAGACGCAGGGTCAAAAGTACATAGAGGTTGAAGAGACATCGACGGAGACAGAAAGAGAGAAACATACACAGTGACACAGGAAGACAGAGGCAGACAGAGTCTATATATATATACGCGCAGTGCAGGTCGGGATATATGGCTGCTACTGGTTGATATCGTCGTCACAAGAGGTCGCCACCAGCAAGGGTGAAATGAGTTGGAAAATATTTCATATCTGTGGCGTCCACACTCTTAACAGTTATCTCTGCTAACGGCAGACACTGGGTGGCAGACGTAAGCTGTCTCGTTACATGAAAGGACGTTGCGCTGTTGTTGATGATGATGATGATGATGATGATGATGATGATGATGATGATGATGATGATGATGACGACGACGACGACGACGATGATGATGATGATGATGATGATGATGATGATGATGATGATGATGATGATGATGATGACGACGACGATGATGATGATGATGATGATGATGATGATGACGATGATGATGATGATGATGATGGTGATGAAGGTGATGATGATGATGATGATGATGATGATGATGATGATGATGATGCTGATGATGATGCTGATGATGACGATGACGATGACGATGACGATGACGATGACGATGATGATGATGATGATGATGATGATGATGATGATGATGATGATGATGATGATGATGATGATGATGATGCTGATGCTGATGCTGATGCTGATGATGATGATGATGATGATGCTGATGATGATGAAGATGATGATGATAATAATAACAATGATGATGATGGTCGATGATGGCACTAGCGATGTTGAAGATCATTTCGACTGATTGAATGATTCACTCACTCACTCACTTAGTCAATCAATGACTCACTGTCTGACTCATTGACTGACTTCAATACAAACATAATACATGCAAACTGACTGACTGACTGACTGACTGACTGACTAAATGACTGACTGACTGACTGACTGACTGACTGACTGACTGACTGACTGACTGACTAAATGACTGACTGACTGACTGACTGACTGACTGACTGACTGACTAAATGACTGACTGACTGACTGACTGACTGACTGACTGACTGACTGACTGACTGACTGACTGACTGACTGACTGACTCACTCACTCACTCACTCACTCACTCACTCACTCACTCACTCACTCACTCACTCACTCACTCACTCACTCACTCACTCACTCACTCACTCACTCACTCACTCACTCACTCACTCACTCACTCACTCACTCACTCACTCACTCACTCACTCACTCACTCACTCACTCACTCACTCACTCACTCACTCACTCACTCACTCACTCACTCACTCACTCACTCACTCACTCACTCACTCACTCACTCACTCACTCACTCACTCACTCACTCACTCACTCACTCACTCACTCACTCACTCACTCACTGTCTGATTGACTGAATAAATAATGAGTCACTCGCACAATGATAATCACCATGGTCGGATGGTTTGGGTCAAAATTTATGTGGCAATGCAGAGTCGTGTCGGGCTGGTTACAGTAGTGTTATGGGTCGAGTTTGGTTCTTTAAAATGTACCTACGGACAAGCCATCCTGAGACGGGTACTGTGTAGGGACCTTGAGCAAGTCCTTCACTCCAACTGTTCGATGTCACCGATTGATTCCTGGTCAGAAAGATAGTGGTGCTCTAATAAATAAAAACGAAAAATCTCTGCTGATTACCGGAATAGACGACAATAATATCTGAAAGTATTCTGCTGATATCGAGCTTCATTTCGCAACAGTATCAATGCTCTGAGCGTTAGTTTCTGGTGTGTCCAGTGATGACTTTTTCGAGTTCACGATGGTAATTACCGTCCAACTCGAATCCTCCACCGACACATTTGGACGGATGCGGGCGGTGGGCCCCCATCGGCGACCCCAATTCGTAGGCTGTCGAGTGTTCCGTTTCTGCGAAGGGGTGCCTACATATCCTCACAGCCGAAGACTTCGCCCAGTCGTGGAAATTCAATTCTGAAGCAATCGCAGACGAGCGAAATAAACAACTCCGAGAAAAAAGTCTGCAACGCGATTTCTGCGATACGTCGGTCTATTAGGGTCGAGTGCTCGCGTCGCGGATGGTTCCAGATGGTTGTGCTCTGGACACGGTGATGAGTCTGTCTTGAAGAGGCGCTATATAAATCTCTGACTGAAATTGCCCCATCATGTTGTATGTTGTATGTTGTACATTGCGATATGTTGCATGTTGTTTGTTATGATATTTTGCAAGATGTATGTTGCGTGTTGACATGTTGATGTTGCATTTGGTGGGATAAGTAGTATGTTTGTGTTTTGTGAAATATGTTGCACGATGTATGTTATATATATATATATATATATATACTTATTTATTTATATACGCTGGCGCTGAACAAATCTAAAAAATTAAAATGGGTTGCAACATGGCGCTGCATAATTATGGCGCAAATAATGAGTCACTTGAAATCTACGAAAACAGTCAATTTCTTTTTCTGGACTCCCTTACGACTTCTTCCAGTCCGTGTATACTATTGTATAGCAACCGTCTCAGGGGACCATAGGCAAAATTTTCTGTGGTACCCGTACACCAACAATATTTTCACTGGGATGTGGGTCGAGATTCCACTCTTTATACCCCGAGCAAACAATAGGTTTACTTCCAATTGTGCCACCGTCTGTCTTTGTGTTTAGAGGTAGACAGCGAGCGCATAATAAGTAGTAATAACTGTATTTTTCCACAACTTTTTGATTTCATTTTTTGAATAAAAATTAACATTTTTATACCACAAAAGTAATAAATATAATTAATATATGTGTATTAGGATGTAAAAATTAGTTCCACCGACTTTCTACACCATACGCCACTGCAGGGGAGTTTCGAACCCGCGCATTCCGCGCCAAAAGGCGAACACTCAACCAACCAGCATCTTCCTACGACTGGTCTTGATTCCTGACAACAAGAGCAGTCGGTTGCTACATCAACGGTTGCCATGGTCCATTTTGTCACGCCTCTCGACCGCCACCTGTTGCAAATTCCATGATAAGCGAGCGAGAGGATGGGCAGCGCCGCACGCCGCCGCAGCAGCTTGGGCGCAAATCTTTATCTGTCTTTTATGCAGATCTAATCTGGGAGTCTGCGATTAGCGCCCAGCCAAGTCCCGTTCCCCGGATCAGTGACCGGAATCCGTCGCGATGTCCGGCTGGACGCTAAAGGCTTTTTCGAGAAGCTACGGTCGTCCATTATGCAAACCAGCTTCATCCAATCTTGGCAACGGGGAGTGGGTCGGGATGCCTAATTGTCGTGTGGCTCTGGAACGCTTTCCGGCATAAATTGTCCGATCACAAAGAACATTCGTTGTGGTTTAGACTTTAGAGGCAGACACTTTGATTTGATTGCTATCGAAGACACGTCGATGGCGCTCTCTCTCTCCATCTGGATCTGTCTGTCTCGCTCTGTCTCTCTGTCTCTCTGTCTCTTTCTCTTTCTCTCTGTCTGTCTCCCTCTTTCTCTCTCTCTCTGACTCTCTCTTTCTCTCTCTGTCTTTCTGTCGGGCTGTCTCTCTAGCTCTGTCTGTCTGTCTGTCTATCTGTCTCTATCTGTCTGTATCTTTCGCGCTCTTTGTTTGTCTCTCTCTTTCTGTCTGTCTGTCTGTCTCTGTCTGTCTGTCTGTCCCACTCTCTCTGTCCGTCTCTCTTTCCATCTCTGTCTGTCTGCCTGTCTGTCTCTCTCACTCTTTCTGTCTGTCTGTCTCTCTTTCTCTCTGTCTGTCTGTCTCTCACGCTCTTTCTGCTTATCTCTCTCTTTCGTTGCGAGATCGTCCAAGTCACGATCTGGGAAACTGTTCCAAAGCAATGGTCGTTTACCGGAACAGTGCATTCAGTCAGCATAATTATTATTTTTTTCCAGGGACGCAGTCACAATACATCGCCAGTAAGTAATATTCCTCCGTCGTGTCATCTCCGTCATGAACCGACTCTTCATGACGACGAACAGACGTCGTCGTCATGATGGCATTCATGCCCCGCTCACGATCCTGTCACGACTAACACCATCGCCGTAAATTACAAACCGACTATCTCGCACTTTCGAAAGAGATCATTTATCGCTCGGCATACGGCCGGCCGGAGGGCAGGGACGTGGACCCCGCTGTCCCTCTCTGCCTACGGCTGGACGGCCATCGTCGACCGTGGCGTCAACGTCCCCTTCACGCCCACCGATCACCGCAGTCTACATCAAGCGTGAAGCGATAGGGGATATCGTGTAGCGATCGCCCGCTGCGTTTGGTCATGTTGTGGTGGGGCTTCCTCGGCCGGCCGCTGTGCAGGGCTGGCGGTCGGCAGGCGGTCGGTCCATCTGTCTGCGGCGGAGTTCGATGGGTCTTCCCACCCCTCCCCCAGCAAATCCGGTGTGTTTTCAGATTCGGACGGAGTCGAAGATATTTCCGGAAAGTATTGATTTTGTTGAGGTTACAAGGAGGCGGAAATTTGCTTCTAAAAATTGAACTGTTGCTTCGATGCTTTTCGCAGCCACTTCGTCGTTTTTCTTATGGTTTCTTCTAATTGCGATTGAATGATTATTGAATACTTTCGCTTTTTCTTTTCTTGTCAACTCAGTAGATTATCAGCAATCAATGACGTATTTGGTCGATGATTGGCGGTCGCAGGTTAGACCCCGTGTAAGGACTCTGTTTGCGCGTACGTGTCAACCAAGCAGTACCTTTGTGGTACGGGGTTGTAGATGTAATTGTAAATTTATATAGCGCCACTCTAAGAGAGACTCACCAGAGATGCTCGAACCGCACAAACAACTAACATCGGCATTTAGGCGCAAACGTATTATGGATCTACAGCTGGAAAGTAAATGGCAAATCCTGAGGGGCGCTGGTTCCGTGTCCAAAATGTTTTAATTCTTCTATTGCCGGCCTAAGTAAGTAAGTAAGTAAGTATGGACTTTAATGCTCCGTCTGCAAACGCACTGCGGCTAACAAACGGGTTATACAAGTGCAACAAACAAAACAAGACAAGTACAGGCACAAACTACCTAGAAAGAAAGAGAATATGAAAAGAGAAAATTAAAATTAAATAATAAAATTAAAATTAAAATTAAGGGCTTGGGGAAAGGAATTGAGTGCCAAAATAGGGCCTTGGGACCCTTGGAATATTCTTAAAATAAAATTTTGCTCTTAACGTAACGGTATACTTTAAAACACATACCTAGCCGCTTTGTGTATTAGCAGCAAAGGGGAAACAGCGGGAACCGTATTCGTATCTGAACAGATGTGCAACTACACCGCCGTGGTTTACCGCTATTGGTTAGGGACCGGTTCGATGCGAGGGAGATTGCGAGCAGAGGAAGAGTAAGCCGAGGAATTGGGAGAACAGGGAGACGATACAGCGGTTGGTTATAGACACTGTGTCATTACAAAGATGATTAGAGTCGCCCTCCTCCATCATCCAGTGTTGGGACTGGCACTACCACAGTACGGTAAGGGCATTGGAGCAGTTAAGCTACCGAATGGTTGGTTAGTTGATGTTTAACGACGCTGTGTAATAACAAAGATGATTAACGTCGCCCTCCTCCTTTATCCAGGCTTGGGACCAGCATTACAAGAGTACGGAAAGAACTGTTGAGACAAAAGAGTATTTTCCTTTGGCGGAGGGATGTGGGGGCCGACAATACCTGTCGGACAGAACAAAGAATTTTGTGCAGGAAGACACAAAAGACAAAGATTAATGAAAGTAGGATGCCTAATTGCTGCATTAGAATTAATTGCGTATTACAATGAACACCGTCGCAGGTATTGTAATCGTAAACAAAAACAAAACTGGTGCAATTAGTTAAGTGACGGTTACATATGCCGCTCCGATTTCTGCAGAACGCGCATTGGAAAGAAAACGTCGACGTCTTGTAGCAGCAGAAACTGAACTGAAATCAAGATTGCATTATATCGAAGGCGGTAACTTCGGTGAAAGATTAAACCTTTAGGAAAACCACAAGAAAACATACCTTCAACAATAGTAAAATTTACTTTAAACGAGAAGTTTTTGGCTAGCCTGGGAATGTATACTAAGCTGGTGGTTCTTTCGGAAGACAGAGACAGAATGATATATACGTCTATTAATGCCTACGTATTATGGATACAGAATTATACACAAATATATACATTCGTCAATGCATACATAGTCATACATAAAGTCGTTCATAAATGCATACAAAATATACTTACATACATACAGGCGTGCATACGAACATGCATGAATACATACATGCATACGTAAATCATATATGCATGCAAACATTCACACATACATTCATGCAAACATGCACACATACATGCATACATACATACACGTACATGCACCAAAACATAATATTTTCGTTGTTTCTGGACTAAAATTTATCACCTCATTTACGGATGAACATGGCTTCTGTTCAAAGGCAACGCGTGACTGACTCCCATCCAGTAGGTCTGCACAGATGCCTGGCTCCTAAAGCAATGCTACGCATGACTGCAGTTGGTGCCAAGGCGTCTTTTACTGCGCCGATGGTGCCTATCAGTGGCTTTTCGCTCAGAGCTTGTTTTTCTGTCAGAATTGGCGCCGCATCGGCGCGCATGCGCAGCGAAGTGCATCTTCCGCGATGGAAATAAGCGAAATGCGTTTTAGCAAATGGACGACAGGGCCTGGTTTGTGTTTAGGAATACACAGACAGACAGACAGACAGACAGACAGACAGACAGACAGACAGACAGACAGACAGACAGACAGACAGACAGACAGACAGACAGACAGACAGTCAGACAGACAGAGAGATAGACGGACAGACAGACAGACAGAATGACGGACAGAATGACAAAAGGATAGACGGACATAGGACGAATGGACGGCGCGCAGACAGAGAGGGAGAAAAACAGATAAATCGACGTTAACAGACAGCCAGATGCACAAAGACCGCCAGAAAGATACAGACATACAGACTGAGGCGGTGAAACACACATAGGTGAACACGCAGGCCGATACACATGCATGAATTAATTACACACACAGATATATATATATATATATATATATATACATATATATATATATGTATATATATATATATATATAAGTAAGTAAGTAAGTAAGTACTTTTTTGTTATCAAGAGACAAACGGTCATACTTTACAACAACGATACATACTCAGGCGAAAAGTAGCAAAATAGCACTATATATAGCACTGATGTAGACGTACAGAGACATAACTCGATAGATAGGCGGAGGGACAGACAGACAGACAGATAAGTAAGTAAGATTTAGACAGACACACAAATAGAAAAGCGGAAAGACAGCCAAAAGAAAGAACGACAGACGTATACAAAGGACAAAACTACAGACAGAAATGCAGACAGAAAGGCAGACAGACAGACAGACAGACAGACAGGTAGAAAAACGTGCCACAGTTCATGAGAAACAAAAATCGAGACAAGTACAGATTGAAAAAGTGACCGCGCGAATAATCGATTAACTATAGATCGATCAATGAATTGATTCCTTCTGTTTCACATCTCCAGGGACACTCTCAACTTCATCCTAAAATGCAAGGCGTCGTGTGTCGAACGTTTCTCCTGACCTTGACTGTGACCCTGACCTCCATCGTTTCCTCTGCCTCGGCAATCTCCGCGACCGGATCGAGGGACGACCTTCACTACTCGATCAAGGAGGAACTCAAACCCGGGTCCCTCATCGCCGAAATCGCCGCTGACGCCGGTCTCCACGAACTCGGCGTCGAGGCCTTGAACCGTCTCCGCTTCAAGTTCCTCAACCAACCCTCCAGCGGCGGCCTCGCCATCGACGAACGCGCTGGCACCATCCGCAACACGGAGCGCCTCGATCGCGACTCCCTCTGCGGACAGGAAGCGTCCTGTCAGATCCGCCTCGACATCGCGATCCAGCCTATGACCTACTTCCAGCTGGTCAAGGTGACCATCGACCTGGACGACATCAACGATAACAGTCCGACGTTCCAACCGGACTCCCGGACGCACGAGATGGTCGAGTCGTCCGTCCTCGGAACGACCTTGGTCCTAGCCGCAGCCGTCGACGCCGACCGGGGCAACTTCTCCGTCATGCGATACGAGCTCATCTCCGACGAAGCGGACAACTTCGAACTGCGGGAGATGAAGAAGCTCGATCAGTCGACGGACCTTAAGCTCGTTCTCGTCCGGCCCCTGGACCGCGAGCTCCAAGCTGTCCACCACCTCAAGGTCATCGCCTACGACGGCGGAAGTCCTCCGAACACCGGATTCCTTCACGTCGACATCGTCGTCCTTGATGCCAACGATAATTGTCCCGTATTCGACTCGAACACCTACGAGGCTAGTCTCGTCGAGAACAGCCCGCTCCTGACGCGGGTCCTACAGGTACACGCCACGGACCAGGACGTCGGGATCAACGCCATCCTCACCTACTACCTGAGCGCCACGTCTCAGTCCAACTACGGTAAGACCTTCAGCGTCGACAACGTCACGGGTGAGATCTTCGTCACTGGCGTGGTCGACTACGAGACAAACCGTGTGTACCAGCTCATGGTCAGTGCCAGGGACCAGGGTCCGGACCCGATCTCCTCGGACGCGATGGTTGTCATAAACGTGGAGGATGCGAACGACAACATCCCTAAGATAACCGTGAATACCCTCCTCGCGTCGGACACGGATGTCGCAAGGGTGGCGGAAGACGCAACGCTGGGGACCTTCGTGGCCCACGTGATTGTGAGAGACCCGGACAGCGGAGAGAACGGACGCTTCAACTGTAGCCTAGATAGCGACAGTTTCCAGCTGAGGGGAATGTATGAGTCGGAGTTCCATATCATCACGGCCAAGGCTCCGCTTGATCGCGAAAGAATTGCCAGGTCGGTATCACAGGTGTCATCTTCAATCAATCAATCAATCAATCAATCAATCAATCAATCAATCAATCAATCAATCAATCAATCAATCAATCAATCAATCAATCAATCAATCAATCAATCAATCAATCAATCAATCAATCAATCAATCAATCAATCAATCAATCAATCAATCAATCAACCAATTAATCAATCAACCAATCAATCATATCTTGAACAGATCAACAATTCTTTTCCATTAAAAGGCAAATAGGCCTATAAACTCCGCCAATGCCCGCATTCTGGTAGTACTAGTCCCAAGTCTGGATAAAGGAAGAGGGCGACGCTAATCATCCTTGTTGTGATACAGAGTCGTTAAACAGGAACTGTTATTGGTACATTCTCATAATATTATACTGACGGTGAGAATATTAGGCTGCGTGAGAGAGAACTGGCCACCAGCCCTGGAATGCCGAGGCTAAAAAACCAAAGTCGCAGCAGCTTTTTCTGATTACGAATATTTTATACATAATTGTGTTGATCAGGGCATTGATTTTTTGTCAGATAATCTGCGCCTTCATTGAATTTCAATGCATACGGCAGTAAATTTTCGAAGCTCTGCTTAGACACCTTTTAATTGTATGCTTCAGGAGATATAAATAGCTCAGTTTCTATTAAAAGTAAGTTGTCCAGTGATCCTTCTGCAATGTGTGTATGAAAACGCTTAGTATAATAGTAACTCACAAAATTCCTGTACAGAGAAGCGGAGCTCACTCAGGTATATCGGAGCACAGTGAGCAACTGAGGCACTTGTCAGCATGATGGTCTTGAAAGCAATATGCCCGCATCAGGAAGCCAGTTGAATACAATACAATACAATACAACTGTTCTTTCGTATTGCTCCCCTTACAAAGTTCAGAAGTGCACACGACCATACGACAGAACATCGATGGCGCATGGGTCGCTACGCAGCGGCTTAAGGTAGATTCGACCCGCAACCATCCGGTTACAAGGCAACGAACATACCACTACACCACCGCGTCAACGGCCCGGCAGCCGAACGGTGTCGCTAAAATTCTAAAACTGCGAATTATATGGTGGGCACTGTAGCCAATTGGTTATATCGCTCTGTTTAGACACCCTTAAAATGGGGGAAACCGATGTTATACGTATCCCGAACTCACGTTGAGACGTTTAATATTAAACGTTTACGAAATGTCTTTATATATAGCATCGATTACCCCAATTTTTAGGGTGTCTAAGCGGAGGTAACTAATCGGCTCCGTGCCCACCATAAACTGTTACTGATACATTCTACTGCTTGTACTCTTCTGGCAGTGCAGTCCCAGGCCTGGATAAAGGAGGAGGGCTACGCTAATGCTCTCGTTATCACACAGTGTCGTAAAACTGAAACTATTACTACTGATACATTTTAATACATTGACGTTGGTAATATCAGCCGGTGCAAGGGAGAACCAGCCACCCGCCCTGACATGCTGAGGCTAAGAAAATGAAGTCACAACAGCTTCTTTCTGGTTACTAATATTTTATACATAATTATGTTAATCAGTGACATTGTTATTTTTGTCAGATAATCTGTGCCATCATTAAATTTCAACTCATGCGGAAGTGAAATTGCGAAGCTCTGCTTAGACACCTTTTAATTGTGTACATCCAAAAATATAAACAAATCAGTTCGAATTACCGAGGTATTCAACAGTATCTATAATATTATGGATAATGTATGTATGAGGACGCTTAGCATATCGCAGTTTTAAACAACTCTCAAAATTGCTGTACCAACAAAAAGCTTCTTTCTGATTACGAATATTTGATACATAATTGTGTTGGTCAGAGACATGTTTTTTGTCAGATAATCTGTGCCTCCTTTCAATTCAGTGGCGGTGATACCATGGGTCGCGGTAGGTAATTTGACCTGCCTATTAATGACCGTTTGTCTTGTACTAATAAAAGATTACTTATTGCTTACATTTTACTCTTGACTGGTCTGGGTGACTGTCTCTGTAATGTCGTGCGACTTATGAGCATACATGTTCAATGTACGTTCTGAGTAGCTAAACAGTATACTTCCACAATCTTTAATGATTAATAAAGTAACTAAAGTCAATTGAGCTATAAGCGTTCAATAATAATTTTCTTCGTTTTATTATATCTAAGCTATGCTGCTCATGTTGAGGTTATGCTGCTTCATGCGTCACACTCAAACATTAATTTCTTCGACCTGCTAAATAACTCCCATGACCTTGACGCGACCTGCTGAAATTGCATAGCTAGCGCCGCCAGTGATTGAATTTCAATGCATACGGCAGCAAAATTGCGAATAGAAGCTTAGACACCTTGAAATTGTTCACTAAAAAGATATAAAGTCCTCGGTTTCGGTTAATCGCAAGGTGCAAAAATTCTCGATGATGATGCTTAGTATAACACATTTATAAGCAACTCACAAAATTGATCAATCATTCAATCAATATTCGTTTATTGCAGTAATTCCCGTTGACACAAACGCAACGGGATTACACAGACTTTCGAAACATTGACAGCAAATGCGGTTAAATCAGATCTCAATTAGGTATCAGTGACTAGTTAATAAATGTTTCTATAAAGCATACGGGATATTAAGTTTTTATCATTCTTTCCAGGCAATGTGAAATTGTAAGTTCGCACTCGGAGATTGTGGGGAATATTTCGGTCAGCAGGGAAATAGGGTCGCAGAACATGGCCTGGGTCAGCATCGGCTGGATTGAATAGGCGTTCATCAGCCTGCCTGGCAAGTTCTGAAGCGCTTTGGATGGATGGGGAAAGTGAGCCAGTTCGGCGCATTTGTCTAAGTAGTTGCTCAATCCTCTCCCGGTCTCCTTTCCGGGTATAGCCCCCCCCCATGCAGGTGATGCATACATCAGGGAAGATACGGTGGTGACCCTTGCTATGTCATGTAAGAAATTTGTGGAAATCCGTGGGACCTGAGGACTCGGAGGGCCTGGAGTGAAGAGGAAGATATCGATAGAACCTCTTCTAGATGAGGCCCCA
>OY744610.1:62565414-62695414 GCA_963556255.1 Allolobophora icterica | reverse complement strand
TTCTTGCGGTGATTGAATTAACTGCAACAACGGCAACTCCAGAACGTACCTTTGTAGCCATGAGAATTTTAAAACCTATTTATGCTCAAGATTGCCCGTCGACAATATTCAGGGACTGGTTATGGCTTACAATAAAAAAATATAGACAACCAGTGTTGATGACGTTACTGATCGATTCGGAACAAAAAAAATCGACGGCTAAATTATAAGCTTTATTGAACCAGAGAAACCAAGACTCAATTAACTGATGGAAAGGAACTTCTAAATTCAGAATAGCAGTTGTTGTTGCTTTTAAAAGCAGTGTTTTTTCAGCCGGAACGCGGAACGGCGTTCCGGCACCTTTTTCATTTACTAAAAAATAATTTATTTATTTTAGTAATAAAAACAATAATTTAGTTATTTTACTTTAATTTCAGTGTTTTGAACTGTTTTCAGT
The DNA here is from genome assembly GCA_963556255.1 of Allolobophora icterica. Lineage (NCBI taxonomy): Eukaryota > Metazoa > Annelida > Clitellata > Crassiclitellata > Lumbricidae > Allolobophora > Allolobophora icterica. The sequence goes on along the minus strand of OY744610.1, from coordinate 62,694,978 downwards.
GTTTATTGAGACCCCTCCCAACCCTCCAATTCCGTTTTTCTCGGGATTTTAGCCTGCCCATAATTGTTCCGTTCCGGAACCTTTTTCCCAGAAAAAAACACTGTTTTTAAAGTATCCTACAAGTAAATCTGCTTCTCATTGTTAACCCTCTGACTTGTAAGTAACGCTAAAGATGTTCCGTGATAACGATTGAAATTTAAGCCACAAACTTTAAAATCTGTGAATCTGTTAAAATAAGAAAGTAGCATTGAGAAAGTTAGAAAGAAAGTGCGTGGGCCTATTGCGTAGGCCTGCCAGGCTGCCACGAAGCAGAGCTACTCACCATATGATAAACTTCTAGCTTAGCTACTGTTCGCGTGTCTTTATAAATGAATAGCAAATAGTTAATAAAACTGTTGGTCTCGAGTTAGATAAACTGCAGAGAAGTTTATCGTGGAGGATATTTGCCTTAGGTTCACAGGACATGACAAATTATGAGAAATTGATTATTATATCAACAAATGTCATGTCATGTCGCCGTCGTCGCTCTGCGATGGTAGACTACAGGAATGGGTCAACATTGTCGAGCTTTTACTATCTCGTATTTCAACCATTAGTCTGGTCCCTGATAGCCGAAACCATCCTATAATGTTGTCAATCTAGGATATTCTTGGCGTATACCGTGGTTGCGAACCTCTTCTACAAGACCCGTCATGAGGCTGCCTTCGATGTCGTCCCTCGGCTTCCTCATGATGTGTCCGAAGTAATGTAGCTTGTGGGTTCGGACGTGGTTCAGCAGTTCGCTTTTGGTCCTCGCCAGCGTGTATACTTCTTCGATGGTCATCCTTTTTGTCCACGGAATTCTTAATAACTTTCTGATGCACTTGTTCTCAAATGCTTGGATGCGTTTCTCTTCTTCTTTGCTTAACGTCCAGGCCTCACATCCGTATGTTGTTGTTGTCGGCCATGCCAGTGTCTTCATCATCCTTAATTTGGTATCATTATGTATTGACTTGTTCTTCCATATTTAACCATAGTTAATCAAACTGTCACATCTCGAGTAAGATAAATTGCAGAGAACTTTATCGTGGAGGATATTTGCCTATTTAGGCCACAGGACATAACAAATTGATTATGTATCAACAAATACATTTTACAACGTTTCAGCTCAACCTAAAAAGATTAGACAAGGACACAGGCTGTGTTTAATGAACTGAGCCATAAAACAAACTAATTACTAAGTCTGTTGCTTTGCTTTTTAAGTAGTACATAAGTCATCTGCTTCACTTCTTAAACCTTAAACGCTACGCTGTGAATCTGTTAGACAAGAAAGTTGTAGCGGATGTCCCTTTCATCACCCAAATACACTGAATGTATAGAATAGCGCTATATGATTTGTGTGTATGATACAAATGATTTATCATAGTTATTGATTGGTATTAATTGTTTAGTTAATTAACCAGCACGTAAGACCAGTACGATAAGGGTAATTAATAATATAGAGTTAGGGGACAAGTTAGAGGGTTTGAGAGTTGTCAACCGCAAGATGCCAAGATTCCATTGGTCAATACGAAATTACTGGTTAATTCAACGTCGATCGTCTGCTGGTGACGTGGCAGAGGAGAGTCGGTTATTCGCCGCTGATGGCGATAGTTGGTCGTGGTGAAGCTACGACGTTTGACTCAGGAAGAGGCAAACATTGGTGATAGAAATCGTCAAATGTTCACGTTAGTCGTGTAGAACAGAGTACATTCTACGATACGGTGAACTTGGGATCGAAATCGGTCGACATTTAACAAAGTTAGTATCGAACGATTAAAAACTGAAGTTGCGAGTGAAGATGCGAGCATAGCGTCTTCAAGTTACAGTTCGATACGTGTAAAACTACGAGCTAGTGATACGAACGATTGAACTTCGGATCGGCAAGTAGTTTCGAAATAAAGAGACTAAAATACTTGTTCGAACGTTGGCTTTCTGGGAACATCCAGAAAGAATTCTACGTGGAAATATCAGACCGGCACATACCTGTGTTGTTCTGAGTACGGACGAAGAGATCGGGAGATAACTCTTCAAATAAAGCTTCGATAAACGGGCGAAGGACATTGTTGGTGAACTCGTCATACGAATGCCAAGAAGGAACTCCAATGGTGCACTACCACGGGAGGGTAATTTAATGTGCTTATATTTAGCCTAGATATATAGAATATTTAAGATGCATACGTGCTGGTCTTAGGTAAGATAGGTCTAGTCTAGACTAGAGGATTGTTTAGGCGTGATCTATTATTGAACTGTGAAATAACTTGCATTGATTATATCGTTAAAATACATATAATGACAAGCACAGGTCTTGTAATTGACTCTACAATTGAATGATGTATGTTGTGAATTGTTGATGGGGGCTCTGAGCAAATGAAGATATAAAAGCAACGAGGTATTAGATCCATACCAGTCCCTAAGAGATAACCAAACAAGGGGCCTATCTGCTAATAAGGTTATTAGCGTTAGTAACGTTACAAAACTGGGTGGCTCGACACGGGATTAAAATAGGATCCGTTTTAATTAGAATCAGGGATAAATTACCTGTAGATAACGAGTCTAGTTCAGTTGGTAGAAACATAGAAATTCCCAGTATAATAGATTTGACCGTAGCTGCTGGAACTATTTTCGGCAGGTTAGTTGTAGTGTGACGTAAGCATATTCAAATAGAAGGAATTTGATTAGTCGAGGTAAGGTCAGGTGGTGACCTCTGACGTTGACTTGAATTGCTATTGGATAAAAATAGGTCGAGTCAGGTTAATTTTGAAGTTTGATAGACAAACTGGAAAAATTTGTAGAAGCGAGTGAGACGAAGTATATATAACGCCAAGTTAAGATACTACCTCACAATCATGGCCGCAGCCGAGTATCAAAAATGGTTGAAGATTGCAGCTGAGTTGAATTATCAAGGCGCTGAGGTGAGAGAATTCATCCAGGCAAGACAAGAAGAAAACAGATTAGAGAAAATTAGGCAGGAAGAAATCGATGAAAAAAAACGCATGAGCGAAGTTGAACAAAGTAAACTCTCAGAAGAGAGAGCATTAAAAAGATTAGAATTAGAACTAGAACAGAAAAGACTCTCAGATGAGAGAGAAATGCAGAAACTCTCAGCAGAGAGAGAAATGAAAAGACTCTCAGATGAGAGAGAAATGCAGAAACTCTCAGAAGAGAGAGAAATGCAGAAACTCTCAGAAGAGAGAGAAATGCAGAAACTCTCAGACGAGAGAGACAGAGAAATGAAGAAACTCTCTGAAGAGAGAGAAATGCAGATGAAGCTCAGAGAGCTTGAGATTCAAAAGGAGATAAAATTTAAGGAGTTAGAATGTAGACTACAATATGATAGTCAACGAGAAGACAGGATGAGTAATGGCATAGACAGAGGAAACATGGAACAATGCAATGGAGTGAAATTTCTCAAGATGCCAACATTCAATGCAGATAAAGATTGCCTCGATGCTTACCTACTTAGGTTCGAGAGGATGTGTGTCACTTATAGTATACCAGAGAATTTGTGGTCTTTATCTCTTGCGAGATTTCTTGAAGGCAAAGCCTTAGAAGTTTATGAAAGAATGAACGCAGAAGATGTGCAGAGTTATGAGAAGCTTAAGCAAGAGCTTTTGCAGCGTTTTGAATTATCAGAATCCGGATATAGAAAATTGTTCAAAATGGAAAGGAAAGAGAAAAATGAAAGCGTTGGGCAATTCGTTGAAAGATTAAAACGATATTTGAGACAGTGGAGGACGATGGCGGAGATGGAAGAGAGTTATGAAGGATTAGAGGCATTAATCCTAAGAGATCAATTTTATGTCACCTGCGATAACGAGTTGAGAAGATTCTTGAAAGAAAGAGGAAAACTCAGTCTTAGTGAGATGACTATCCAGGCACAGAATTATATAGAGGCGCGAGAAGAAGATGAGAGGAGAGGGTTCAACATAAACATGAATAAACAAGGTAATCAGAAGAATTTTATTCGAGAGTCAGACCAGAAATATAAGGAGAAACAAAACGTTGGCCCAGTTAAAGCAAAAGATTATCCGAGTTTTAGGGATAAAGAGGAACAAGAAGAAGCCCAGTTTAGGGGTAAAGAATACAGAGATAGGAACCAATTCAGGAATGATTGGAGATTCAAAGAGATGAGCCGTAATGATAGACCGCATAAAATTGCTATGATGCAATGTATAGAGGATGGAGAAGAGAAGGAGGAAGAAAAAGTGGAGAGAATCGCATGTTGTCTTGTAGAAGGACAACCTTTGGAATGGTACAGTAAAATTAAAGGTGTGACAGTAAATAAAAGACCCGTAGAAGCTGTGTTCGACACTGGCGCGAGTTGCATGGCTGTTAATGAAGAGTTTGTAGAACCACAGCAATTTACAGGTCGTAGGAAGATTTGTCTATTTTCCAATGGAATGAAAGGAACATATCCCACGGCAATGATTGAGATCACGGGTAAAGAATTTAGTGGTAGAGTTGAGGCTCTAGTAATCCGTGGTTTAATCACGGACTTAATCATTAGTCCCTTTAGTCCTAAGGTTCTATACAAAGGTAGAGATATTAAGCGTGGACTGTTGGAACCGAAGCACATTCAAATCAGTGTAGCAATTCAAACTGATGACGTCATGGCGGGAAATGCGCCAGGAGAAATGATAGCGTCTAACGTTCCGTCAAGGACGACTACGCTAAAAATAAACAGCTGTAGAAATTCACGTGAGCCAGCTGAGAGTGAAACACGTGTTGAGACGGAATATATTGCGTCGCGGAATGAGAACACGTCGAAAGAAGGCATTATATTTGATTTCAGAGACGAGTCAGAAGTAATTGCTACGTATAATACGAGGTCAAATAAGGAAGAACATGTAACTCGTAAGGAGAAATCATTGAAATGTGGAATATTACCAGATCTTAAAGTGAGAACGGAAGAACCAATAGATATGCAGAAGACGGATGAAATCCAAGACAAATATTGGAAATTAACTGATGGTTCACAAGAAAACACGGAAGAGAAACCATACAGAGGTAATCCATCTTTCATAGTAAAGAAAGATATGTGGTATAGGAAATACAATGAAGGAGTAAGTGGGAAAGTGAGAGGTGTCCCAGATTTATATAGTAATGTGAAGAGAGATCTCAAACCATTTGGAAATATAGATAGAAGGACACATAGAAATTATGGGCGGCGCTATGAGACTAAAAACAGAACCGATTGGAAGAATAATCGAGTGATTAGATCTTCACATGATAATCAGGTTCCATTTGAAGGGGAGAATCTTAACTGGAAGAGGTCAAGGGAGAAAATTCAGAGTAACTTACAGAGATCGTGTCCAAAAGATAAGTCGAAAAGTGAACCATGGACTAGAAGAAGGTGGTTTCAGGACAAGAGAGAAATGAATTGGGAGAGAAATAGAAGTTGTGGAGGAGGTAATGAGAGAAATAAACAGTCAGGTAGATGGAAGACTGTGCCATTGGAAGATGTTCAGTGGAGGAGTCATAGAAACTCCAGTGATGATGAGTCGGTGGATAGTGACTTTCCAAGTTGGAGGAGAGGTGGTAAGTTTGAACGCCAGAAAGGCGTGCCACGATATCACATGAGTGAAAGATGATACTGAGAGAAGTGTTATAAGTGAGATTTAACACGGGTTAAGAAAAGTTTGGGTGTATGTAGATAGCTGAAGTATTTAACTAGAAGTTTTCTGTTAAGAAGGGTTATTAAGAAAATAGATGTTGAGAACAAGAGCTTAGAGGTTAAAGTTAGTTACTTCAAGCTTTTGTCATTTAATATAAGCAAGATGTGAAGTATTTACATTTTATCTCACATCAGAAATGTCAATTAGAGAGTATGTAAATAAGTAAAGTTAGATGTGACTTAATGTAATATAAACAAATAGATGTTAGAGGAGTAGTTTGTCTGAAGGTGTTGTATAAGAGGTTAGTTGGTTAAGGCCGATACTTAGTAATGGAGTTAGTATAAGATATAAATGGTAATATATAAACAGTTGATATAGATAAGTGATTTGTGTGATGGTTAATGACATAGATTAAGAAATTTAGGGTAAATATTCTAGTGAAGGGGTTTAGTTGTAGCGGATGTCCCTTTCATCACCCAAATACACTGAATGTATAGAATAGCGCTATATGATTTGTGTGTATGATACAAATGATTTATCATAGTTATTGATTGGTATTAATTGTTTAGTTAATTAACCAGCACGTAAGACCAGTACGATAAGGGTAATTAATAATATAGAGTTAGGGGACAAGTTAGAGGGTTTGAGAGTTGTCAACCGCAAGATGCCAAGATTCCATTGGTCAATACGAAATTACTAGTTAATTCAACGTCGATCGTCTGCTGGTGACGTGGCAGAGGAGAGTCGGTTATTCGCCGCTGATGGCGATAGTTGGTCGTGGTGAAGCTACGACGTTTGACTCAGGAAGAGGCAAACATTGGTGATAGAAATCGTCAAATGTTCACGTTAGTCGTGTAGAACAGAGTACATTCTACGATACGGTGAACTTGGGATCGAAATCGGTCGACATTTAACAAAGTTAGTATCGAACGATTAAAAACTGAAGTTGCGAGTGAAGATGCGAGCATAGCGTCTTCAAGTTACAGTTCGATACGTGTAAAACTACGAGCTAGTGATACGAACGATTGAACTTCGGATCGGCAAGTAGTTTCGAAATAAAGAGACTAAAATACTTGTTCGAACGTTGGCTTTCTGGGAACATCCAGAAAGAATTCTACGTGGAAATATCAGACCGGCACATACCTGTGTTGTTCTGAGTACGGACGAAGAGATCGGGAGATAACTCTTCAAATAAAGCTTCGATAAACGGGCGAAGGACATTGTTGGTGAACTCGTCATACGAATGCCAAGAAGGAACTCCAATGGTGCACTACCACGGGAGGGTAATTTAATGTGCTTATATTTAGCCTAGATATATAGAATATTTAAGATGCATACGTGCTGGTCTTAGGTAAGATAGGTCTAGTCTAGACTAGAGGATTGTTTAGGCGTGATCTATTATTGAACTGTGAAATAACTTGCATTGATTATATCGTTAAAATACATATAATGACAAGCACAGGTCTTGTAATTGACTCTACAATTGAATGATGTATGTTGTGAATTGTTGATGGGGGCTCTGAGCAAATGAAGATATAAAAGCAACGAGGTATTAGATCCATACCAGTCCCTAAGAGATAACCAAACAAGGGGCCTATCTGCTAATAAGGTTATTAGCGATAGTAACGTTACAAAAGTATTGATTGTGTAAAATTTTATGCCTTTGCATGGCGATCGCCCTAAAGGCCAGTCTATGTATAGGTTCTCTGAAGACTACTGCTTCGCATTACGCACCCCTATGGTAAAATCCTAGCTACGCCACTGCCTCCTTCCAGATGGGCCGCAGCGTTTAAGATAGACTGGACTTGGCTAGGGTGGCCCTACATCAACAGCGTTGTCATAGTCAATCCTTGAGCATATGAATGCATGCATGATGGTCGTAGCAGCTTGAGTTGTAACCGGACGGCGTGCCTGATTATAATACGACGCTCGTACTCAACGGTTAACCCTCTTCGCTCAAGGAGGTCGTTAGACGGTAAATAATTAACAGACGATCATGACAGTAACGATAATTTACTCCTCCCTCCGTGACCCTCCTCCCTTACGCGATCCCGTCATCACCCACCCTTTTCTCCGCCACCCCACTTCTGTACCCAACTGGTCGTGCGCCGTTCTCCTTCATCGGAATGCGCTGCCCTCCGCCGATTTTAATTGGACGCCAGGGCACATTGAGTAACCCTCACCCTCAGCCACCTGTTTCCCTCGCATACTAATCTCAACTCGGGTTCCCAAATGTTCCGTAAATTCCTCGCCATTTGCCACAGATTTGACCCCGGAAGCAGATGCCTCAAGGTCATACCTAAGGTCGCCAGGATAACTCGATTCCACGTGACTCGAACGCAACCAGAATTCACTGTGACATTAATGCGATTAGTGCTAGCCGCAATTCAATTGGTCTAGGCATCCGTCTCCATTGGCAACCGGTTGCAGTAACCCCTCCGGGCCCTCCCCAATACGTCACGGTCTCAAAACGGGCGATCCTGTTATAAGCGTACACGTGGCGAGTTTTAATTGGCTGCGCTTTCTGACCTATTTGTCAATTGTAGTGGCTAATTTGTAACAAATCATTTACAAATGTCTGACTTTACATCAGAAACCGTTGGTTTATGCCACAAGGTTCTCTGATTGGCGTTTTTTCTTCTCCTTTCCCCTACCCATCTCCTCCACTCCTCTACCCATCTTCTCCACTCCTCTACCCATCTTCTCCACTCCTTTACCCATCTCCTTTACCCGTCTCCTCCACTCCTCTACCCATCTTTTCCACTCCTCTACCCATCTTCTTCGCTTCTAAACCCATCTTCTCCGTTTCTCTACCCATCTTCTGAGTTTTTCTAGTCCTATTCTACCCATCCTCTTCGCTCCTCTATTTCTGTTCTACGCTCCTCTATTTCTGTTCTACGCTCCTCTACCCATCTTCTCCGCTCTTCCATCTATCTTATCCGCTCCTATACCCATCTCGTCGCTCGCCTAGTATCACCTGTCTGAAGCTCACCTATATATCACTCCTGATGCTTTCCATTCACAAAAAAGTCACGCCTTTTCCAGAAGTCCTATACCTTGATCCATCCTTTCCACCGTCTTGCAATTTCTCTCGTCCCATAGTGACAGCTCCTCTGTCTGTCTGTCTGTATTTCTGTCTGTCTGTCTGTATTTCTGTCTGTCTGTCTGCCTGCCTGTCTGTCTGTCTGTCTCTGGTCTTCATATCTTTGGACAACCCCTCTGACTTGACGCATTGCCCGGGCATAACCTGGTGCCCTTCGTTTCACTTGTAAGTAGGCCCGAACGCTTAAGTTATTCCGAGGTTACGATTAAAAATGATGTTTGCAAACTGCTTGTATCATTTCGTTCTCAACTTAAAACTGACATCTGTCAACCTGCTTATCCACCATATCCACCTCTGTCTTGCGGAATGGTCTTCTGGATTGATGCTTTTTGCATTAAACACAATACGCGTTTTATCAAGCTCAAAGCACTCGTTAAACGCGTCGCGCGTCCACTCTTATATAGCATCGTTTGACTCCGTTTTAAAGGTGTCTAAGTCGGGCGCTTTAACCAACTGGTTACCATGTCCCACGACTCCCATCCAGGCTGCCTCTCTGTCTTACGGACTGATCTTCTGGATATCGACATGATTACGACTTGGTTTTGGTACGCCATCGGTTTATGCCTTGTTCATTAGACACCGGCTTCTGTCTCTTAACTGATCTGTCAATATCTTTCTCTGTCTGTGCCTCTGTTTCTGTCTGTCTGTCTGTCTGTCTCTGTCTCTGTCTCTGTCTCTGTCTGTCTGTCTGTCTGTCTGTCTGTCTGTCTGTCTGTCTGTCTGTCTGTCTGTCTGTCTGTCTGTCTGTCTGTCTGTCTCTCTCTCTCTCTCTCTCTCTCTCTCTCTCTCTCTCTTTGCATGTCACTCTCTGTTTTCCCCTGTACCGGACAGACCTCACGGAACTTACCGCATTATTACCCATCATCCTTTCCCTATGCTATGCCAGTTCTTTCAGAACTATCGCTATCGATCTCCATATTATCGCTCACGTCCCTATTATCGCTCAAGTATTCGCATAATCACTCAAGCGTTACCGCTGTCGCTTAGATAATCGTGCGCGATGTTCCACTGTTGGTAATGGCCACTCGTGAGTATTGGTCAATAGTGCTAATGGTCGCTCTTGGGTAATGGTCAGTTGTGGTCAGTGGTCACTCATGGGTAATGGTCACGGTCAATAAACGCTGGTCACTGCCTCGCTGACGATCGTCGATCCAACAAGCGATAGAGCGAAAGACGAATGATGTGACAGACAGAGCGACTGAGAGAGTGAAAGAAGGAGCGACAAAGACGGTGACGTGACAGACCGAAGTGCGTCATCAATCACCGTTGGCATGGCAACTCAATGAACGTCCACACGGTGGGACTATGCATCATGACGCGCATCGACTTCGCCTCAACGCATAACCTAATTAGCAATTAGCTAAATTCTTTTTAACGACGCTCTGTCGTAAAGAAGTCGCTTGGCGTCGCCCCCGTGTAGTGTAATGTAATGTTATGTAAATCTACGAATTTTCTCAGCGCTACACAAAAGCCGCGTCTTGGAGATCAGCGTAATCACCGACGCTATATCAAATCATGCCAGGTTGTTTGGTTCGTTTCGGTGCCAGGCCAGAATTCGGGGAGGGGTCCAGCCGAGGAGACGGCATGGTGCTATGATGGAGGTCGGTAGTGGTGGTGATGGTGGTGCAACTTCACTATTCAGGCCTAAGGTAGTTTCTACTTAACGACGCTGTGTGTCATAGGAAGAACTCCGCCATGGCTTGTACTCCGGCAGTGCCAGTGCCAAGCCTGAATAAAGGAGGAGGGCGACGCCAATGATCTTTGTTATCACACAGCGTCGTTAAACTGAAGGTATCTCTGTCAATGGAAGATGATTAGCGTCGCCCTCCTTCTACATCTATGCTTCGGACTAGCACCACCCGAGTGACCTAATAACGTGAAGACTAATAGTAGAAGTGACAAACTTACCTTAGCAAGTTGTTCCGTGTCTGTCTGTCTGTCTGTCTGTCTGTCTGTCGTACTGTCTGTCTGTCTGTCTGTCTGTCTGTCTGTCTGTCTGTCTGTCTGTCTGTCTGTCTGTCTGTCTGTCTGTCTGTCTGTCTGTCTGTCTGTATCTCACTCATAATTCTGCTAATCTTCTTCTGTTTTTAGTAAGCCTTCATTGGAAGCATGTGACACGCATAATATGTCGACTAGATATAACGTAAATGAAATGAGTGGTTTCTTGTTAAACGTTCTAGCATCATGTACACACACCAATAACGTATAATATATATAATTTACACACATAAAAGCATATTGATATCTTTATTTTTATGTATAAATATATTGAATGATGGATGGACTAACATCCGATAGTGATTTGTGCAGTTAAAGCCGATACTTTGAAATGGAATCAACTGGTTCTTGGTGGTTCAACTAACAACGGCGGTTAAGCAGCACTGTCGTTATCACAAGGCAACACCGTGCAATTACGCTATGCTCACAAAGAGGGAAGAGGACGCTGTTTCGCAGACAGACAAACAGACAAGAAAGTAGAGAAACAGTTCGGCAGAAAGACAGGCGGAGAAATAAACAGACAGATCGTTCTGAAGGCAGATATGTAGAAAGCGGAAGAGGCCGACAGACAAGGCAGAAAGATGAATGAAAAGATAAAGAGGCAGAACGAGACATTAACAAAGAGACAGACTCAGACAGAGAAATAGACAGACAGAGTGACACCAAACAGACAGATGGAAAGACACACGGAGAAACAGAGAAGGCAATGAAAGCGAATCGAGAGAGAGGCAGACATACGCGCAGACGGACGGATAAAGGTACTTCAACCTCATGTATAAGCCACTGCCAGCGGTAACTCTTGGTGGGCTCAGAACGAAGGCGATAAGAAGATAATTGGATGATGACTGGGCGTGTCAAGAGGGGAATGGTAAAGGGAAAATGGCAAAAAGAGGAAAAAGAAGAGGAGGCATTTTACCATACCGATAGCTAATGAAGCAGTAGAGAATGTAAGCTTATTAACAAATAGTCACCGTTAAATAGTAGGCCTAATACTAATACTGATAATAATATAAATTATAAAATTATTATTATCATCATCATCATCATCATCATCATCATCATCATCATCATCATCATCATCATCATCATCATCATCATCATCATCATCATCATCATCATCATCATCATCATTATTCTTACTATATAACAATAGCAATAACTATAACAATACAAATAATAGTAAAGAGTTAGGCTATGATACAACATGAATAAAAGTCTTCATCGGAAGAACCACTAGCGTCCATTTTTAACATTTGAGATATTCACAAAACAAACTTTGAAAGTCTACAAGTATTTTATTTATGAAAATATCGAAAAGAAATTTGGCATTCACACGGATGTGTTATTTCTCTATAACATGTAGAAAGGATAGTGATTTTACAGGTAGGTGGCGCCACATTGTAAAGGTTTAAGTTTGCTGCGTACTGCAATTTCTTATGTAAACTTCATTTTTTCGCCGTGAATAGATGGTATTCAATGAATAATTGCAAATTTGTTCAGCAGTAACAAATTATTCATAATAGCTGCTGCTATTAAGCTAAAATTAGTATTAAAATGAGATGTAAAAATTTTCTGTCTTGTGTGTTTGCAGTTCACGATTCATGCAAGAACCACTTAAGTCCAAGGACTAGTTGTTTTTACATGAACACTATATTTTCTTTTCATTGTAACTCTGGACTGACGTGAGTTTTCTGAAAAATACACTTGTAAATACATGCTCTGTAGCATTAACTATCACAGGACACAGTTAACTCAAAAATGTCAAAAATGGACTCTAGTTGTTCTTCCGATGAAGACTGTATTTTTTTAGCGATAGCACTGACTTGGGTCGGGAGCGCTTCACAATCGTTGATTACGATTAGGGATAATAATGAGAAGGCTGTGACTAGCGGACCGCCAGGCGGTCCGCTAGTATTTCGAAACTTTTGTGACTAGCGGACCGCCAAGCGGCCCTGAAATTTCAAATACTAGCGGGCCGCCAGGAGCGTGATTGCGCCAGGAGCGCTTTCAAATGCGAATCCTTGGGCCAAAACATTGGCTACACTAACCCTAAGACTAACCCTAAACGTCTGAAACCTGCGACTGAAAGACCCCCAGTCGGGAAGGTTGCTTTGTCCTTCGTTTTTTATACTTTCTGCGGCCATAGGCCCCGCTTCGTGCAGCATTATCGCAGCGAGGAATATCGCAGTTCATTCTTGGGACGTGCAGCCTTCTTCTTCGCATACTTTTTCTTGGATTATAACGTCTTGGCGTCACGGATTGTAAGAATACTAAACTTAATCGGTTCATACAGTTTTTTTTTGAATTTTCTAAGTCGTTAGAGCTAAAAATTTGACCAACATAAATGAAACTGTCCGTTACGGCCGCCATGTTGCTTATGAAAGTAGCCACGTTCTGGAATCACGTGAGGCTTACACGTGACTGGCGGCCCGCTAGTTTTTCGAAATTTGCGGGCCGCCTGGCGGTCCGCTAGTAACTTCGTAATGAGAATAAGGATGAGAAAGAGGAGCAGAAGAGGGATGCGGAGAAGGAAAGGGAGAGGAAGAAGGAGGAGAAAAACAACAACAACAACAACAATAATAATGTCATCTCTTCCAGAGCCAGCAGTTTTCTTAATGGAATCGTGACACGCTGAGACCTTCCGATATTATCGTTCGCGCACAAGATGGTCGCTGCAGCTTCTCAGCAATGACCATTTCTATGTCACCCTAATAAACGAAGAAGGTCTGGCTTTTATCAGCTGTCTCTGCCCTGTTAAACAGCAGGAGATAACAGGAAAACTACAGTAAAAAGCGGATTCTTAAGGGCTTCCTTCAAAACGTTCTTTTGCAGCGCTTATCCTTAACCATCCAGCGTTTCATCATTGTCTCCCTGCCGTCAAATTACCTGCCGCTACCTGTACATGGCCGTTTTTTTTATTTTTTTACCCGAGGTACAGAAAAATTATCCACCAGCAACAACAAAAACTCAGTAGAAGAGCAAGAACTTTTTTTTCTTAGACCAGGAGTCCTCTTCCCGACTGAGTTCCGCGAATGTTCCTTTGAATTCAACGGTGTGTACGTATAATATGTATATATATATATATATATATACACATATGTGTGTGTGCATATATATATATATAAATAAATATTTACATATATTTATAACGATTTGTGCAAATTGAAGGAGCTGAAAATTTCTTCAGTATTTATATCCTATATTTTATATATTTTCCGGTGTGTAATGTAACGGATGGCGAACCAAAACCAAGCTCTAATAATGCAGCTTAATATTACTATAATCATTATTAGTATCATCATCATCGTCGTCGTCGTCGATGTCGTCGTCATTATTATTATCATAATTATTTATTTTTATTATTGCTGTTGGTGCTGTATTTTTACACCTGAGGTAAGTAAGTAAGTAAGTAAGTAAATATGGACTTTAATGCTCCGCTTGCAAACGCACTGCGGCTAACAAACGGGTTATACAAGAGCAAGAAACAAAACATCAAGAACTGGCACAAACAACCTAGAGAGGAAAAAATTAATAAATTAAATTAAATTAAATCCGCCAATGTTAGATATTATCCCTCAGTTCTTAATAGTGTCCGGAGACAACAGAAAAATAATTACTAATATTATTTCATTATTAAAATCACAGTACTTACATTTCATCACCGTTATTATTTGGGGAACAAAAGATGAGCCCATAAAGCATGAAAGATTTACATGATGTTATTATTAACAGATACGGCGGTGCTTCACAGACTCCTATCAAAGACTAGCACTGCATCGTGTTCCTCCGGAGACCTTCCGCAACGCGATACTAGCGCCACCTATACGTCGGCGTTATCGTCGACCTAATCCGGGATTATCCGAGCAAGCATAATAACACGATCCCCTTGACGACCGCGCCTCTCGTGCCTCTCCCACGTGACCGGTCGATTGGTACTCGTGACCCGTGCAGGTCAGAACGAGTTCATACCCGGGGAACGATTAATCGTTCGATATTCGACGCTACGCAGCGATTCGGGTAATTAGTCGAATATTCGCAACGGATAGGGCGACCTTCGCCCACCCCTGCCATATATATATATATATATTTATTTATATATATATATATATATATATATATATATATTTATATATATATATTTATATATATATCGGAATGCAGATAAATGCTGTGTAGAAAATCTCTGTAAATAAACTCACATACGAACCGAACTGTACTGGAAAGAGGCAGAGCCATAGTAGACTGAATATGATATCTCGGTCAGGCTATAAACCACATTCGCTGAGGTTTCCACACACACACACACACACACACACGCAACATATATGTATATATGCACCTATATCTTTAGTAGATGCGTATAATAGATACCGGTACGCCTTTTACTGACCCATTGGCAACACGCAGCTCTTCTTTTCGACTTGCATTTCATCCGGAACAGAACCGGAGGTGACGATTGAAAATGCCCCGTCGAGTATCGGTCTTCGTGTCGGTGTGTCACGAAATGTTCTCCGCCGAAACGACTGCGCCAATCGATGGAAGTCGGACCAAAGCAAATCCGGCGCCTCCAGTTCAAAGAATCTTCTTCATCCCTTTGCTCTTTGATCGGCTTTGGTTTTTTACCCACATGTGCTCTGTCATCTTCGGCCATCCGTTAACAGTGCGACGTTCGCCGGGCCGGTGGTGGCGATTTCGTGACCGCCTTTGAATGAGCCGCCTTTGAATGAGCCGCCTTTGAATGAGTAGCGCTTGAATTGACGCCTTTGAATGAGCCGTCTTTGAATGAGCCGCCTTTGAATAAGTAGCGCGTGAATTGACGCCTAGGAGTGAACCGCCGTTAAATGAGTCGCCTGTGATAGAGCAAGTTCTGCATGTACGCACATGTGATGCCTGGCGTTGCCTGCATGTATGTATGTATGTATGTATGTATGTATGTATGTATGTATGTATGTATGTATGTATGTATGTATGTATGTATGTATGTATGTATGTATGTATGTATGTATGTATGTATGTATGTATGTATGTATGTATGTATGTATGTACGCATGTATGTATGTATGTATGTATGTATGTATGTACGCATGTATGTATGTATGTATGTATGTATGTATGTATGTATGTATGTATGTATGTATGCAAGTATGTATGTATGTATGTATGTATGTATGTACGCATGTATGTATGTATGAATGTATGTATGTACGTCTGTATGTATTTATTTTATTATTTATTCATGTATGTATGTATGCATGTATGCACAAATATATATAGGTATGTGTCTATTTATGTATATATGTATGTAAAACTATGTATGTATGCAAAAATATTTATATAGATATGTATCTATAATGCTATATATGTATGCATGTATGTATGTATGTATGTATGCAATGTATGTATGTATGTATGTATGTACGTACGTATGTATGTATGTATGTATATATATATGTATGTAGGTATGTGTGCGTGCACATATGTATGTTTCTAGGTATTCGGGTATTTAGTTAGGTAAGTAGGTATCTGGTCAATTATATAGCGCTGATTAGAACTTGACAAAGGCGCTAGTCCAGTATCACCTGTGTCCCGGCAGTAACACCTGAGTGCCAGTGTCTTCGATTGGCATCGCCTCAGGTGTACAAGACAACGGATCAACGAAGGATCCACGAAATCAAACGACGCTGGAGCTAATTAGCAATCCAGGAGGACAAAGGAATAATCCGAGGAGGAGAATGGGGAGAGGGAGGAGTAGAAGGAGGAGAAGCAGGAGGACGGGAATAGGAGTAGAAGAAGGAGAAAAGTAAGGAGCTGGAGCGGGAGAAGGAGAAGGAGGAGAGGGAGTGATAGGAGAAGGAGGGGAGGGAAGAGAATGAGGCGGAGGAAAATGATTACGGTATCTTGTATCATAAGGAGAGGGGTAACGAGAGAGGGAGGAGGAGAGGGAATAGGAGAAGGAAGAGATGGAGTAAAATAAAGAGGAGTAGGAGGAATAGGAATAAGGGGGAGGGAGGTGGCGGAGAAGAGGGAGAGGGAGGAGCTGGAGTAGGAAAAGGAGGAGAAAGAGGAGGTGGAGAAGGAGGAATAGGAGATGGAGTAGGGGAGGAGGAGAGGAAAAAGAGGAGGAAGAGAAATAGGAGGAGAAAGAGGAAGAGGAGGAAGAGGACGAGGAGGAGGAGTAGGAGGAGGAGGAGGTGTATAAACTGGAAGGAGAATAGGAACAACAGCAACTGGTACAGGAGGAGGAGAAGGAAGATCATTAGGAGGAGCTGGAGAACGTTATCCACTAGTTCTCCAGCGCCTAATTTCAGACGAACATCCTAACCACCTTTTAGGCTACAAAGGAACCACGAATATATTAAGGAATAAAGTAACAATATTATTCTTAACAACTGTTTATTCCAAGAGACACGCATCACAATTGACCACGCCTTTACTACCTAATAAACAAAAACCTCGCGATATAACAGGTGACTAAGAATAAATGACCACATAACAAGATACCGATCCCTTCAACGACGTCATCTCCACAGCAGCGACACCTAGCATAATCGGAGCTACAGTTGCGCCGTCTGGCGTTGCGGTAGCATTAGCGTCCTCGGTGCGTGGATAATGAGCGACCGGGAAACTCATTAGCGCCATCGCTGGAGAGATCTGCAACAGTGCGATGAACGGCAGCGGCGCCTCCTTTTGACCACTAATTGGAACCCGCGAGCAATTAAGGAAATGCGCCCCGGGGAACAACGCCACCGCTTCGCGAGGGTACCGCGGTGCTCCGGGTAGCCGCGGTGCGCCGGGTAGCCGAGAGGCTCAGGTGTTTCCAGTTGAACTGGTCGCGGCAGCTACAGGAGCGAAGGTATTACTAGATGATGGATTAACCCTCGCGGACAACGACGTTGCACGTCGCTGGGTCTTTGTTGTTCCGCTCGACCATTGTTGGTTTTGTTGTTAATTAGTAAGTTCTGTCGCAACGGTGTCTAATGCACAAGGCATCAACCGATGGCACATCAAAAACAAGACGTAAACAGGTCAATATTCAGAAGGCCAGTCTGCTAAAAGAGAGAGAGGCTGAATATGGTGGATTAGCCATTTGAAAAAGTGTTGAGAATGAAATGACACAAGCGAATTGAGCAGAAAAGACTCATAGAACGAGAGAGTTACGGACAGATACAGGGAGAGAGCTAGGAAGAGATACAGGGAGAGAGTTATACAGTTACAGGGAGAGTTACGGACAGATACAGGGAGAGAGCTCGGAAGAGATACAGGAAGAGAGTTATACAGATACAGGGACAGAGTTACGGACAGATACAGGGAGAGAGCTACGAAGAGATACAGGGAGAGAGTTGCGAACAGATGGAGGGAGAGAATTAAAAACAGATACAGTGAGACAGTTACGAACAAATACAACGAGAGGCAAAAGAACAAACCTCAAGTACATTCGACCAATTGTATGGGAACGCGTTCAATAAGTCTTGACAACAATGCGGTCGGGGCACTTTAAAACGAACTCAGAGTGAGTCCCACATCGCTAAACCCTTACATGGCACTCGGTTCTGTTCACGCAGCCCCTGGGACATCCCGCTCAATACCAACCCTCATCTGTTACTGGCTGATAAGAGATAGAAACGTGACACAATATTGCAGTCTTGCAGACGGACGCGAGGTAATGACAATCTTGGCGCTCATAGGTAAGGCCGGGCTTTCCGCCGCTGATCGGGGCAGTATCTTGCCGCGAAGCAGGCGAGGCAAGTCGGGCTTCGGAAGCGTCGTATGCTGGGTAGAGAAAGACAATTATCTGTTACTAATTGGGCCTTGGAGTCGCGGAAAGAGCTTTCGACTGTATCGTGTGATGGTTTCTCTCGCCACCGTTTGTTTCAGTTTTTTTTGCTTTTATATATTGTTATTCATTTTATTTCAGTGATATATGTTGTGTGAGTTCCATTTGCCTCTTCCGTTTAAGTTGTTTTTCTTCAAATTCCGTGACATTAATAAAGGGAGAGTGAGACAGGTAGGCAAGCAAGCAGGCAGACAGACATACAGGCAGAGAGACAGACAGACAGAGAGGGATGGATGAATAGAGAGATAGACAGACAGACAGACAGACAGACAAACAGACAGACAGACAGAAAGATAGATAGACAGACAGACAGACAGACATACAGACAGACAGACATACAGGGGAAGAAAGATACAGACAGAGAGAGGTACAATTATCTGAACTAATTGAATGCTGATTGTGAGGGAGTCTGTGTATGTTTTCTTTCTTTTATTTATCGTTCCTCTTGCACCCTTCCAGGTTTCTCTGGCATTTCTACACTAAATGTTTGACTCTTAAAGCACACATCAGTGCATATAACCATCTTCTATGACAGGACCGTGGCTGAAATGTAACGAATTGTCTTAAATCATATTGTGTCAGATTGTTTACTTGTTTGAATACTTGTTCAAAACATTTTTTGTTAGGATGTTATATACTTTTTAACTGTGTTTATCTATGTGTGTACCACACAGTGCGATTAGCAACTGGTTAATACAGAATATATGTATTCACCTGCTTACGTATTTTCTGATTACTAACTCATTTACTGCCTTAACTACTCACTTACTTACTTGCTTACTTACTTACTCAGTTACTCACCTACTTACTTACTTGCTTAACTACTTACTTACTTAATTACTTATTGATTTCCTTACTCACTTACTTACTCATTTGCTTACTTACTCATTTACTTACTGACCTACTCACTACTTACTTACTTACTTACTCACTTACTTACTTACTTACTATTTGTTACAATTTCGTTCACCTGCCATTTACATTTCAATACCGAATATAACAATTACCTGCTTCAGATACAACCTGTTGCTTTCGTGCCAAGATGGTGGCCAGCCTCCTCTGCCCTGCGTCCGTAAGCTCCTCGTCGAAGTCAGCGATGTTAACGACAACAGCCCCCAGTTCTCTAAACCCATCTACGTCGCCGACCTCCTCGAAAACAACTACATAGGAGTGGCCGTCGTCCAGGTCAACGCCGTCGACCTTGACCTTGCGGAAAACGCCAAGGTCACGTACTCCCTCCCCGACGCACCGCGGGCGTACTTCGGCGTAGACCCGGAGACGGGACTGATCACCGCCAAGGCCTCGTTGAACCGGGAGGAACAGGCTCACTACCGCTTCGACGTCTACGCAAGCGACTCTGGTACTCCGACCCGTACCGGTACTGCGATCGTTGAACTGAACGTACTGGACGTCAACGACGAGAGACCCTCCTTTCTCTCGCCGACGTACTCCTTCGGGGTTGGGGAGAACCGCCCCCCTGGTGAGCGGGTGGGTAAGATCAGCGCCAAGGACTCCGACTCCCCTCCCTACGACCAGTTCTCGTTCAGCCTGCTCGACAGCGGAAGTCTCTCAGACGCCTTCTCCGTGGACCGGAAGCTGGGCATCGTGACCACGACACGGACCCTCGACCGAGAGGACCAGGACGCCTATCACCTGGTAGCCGTTGTCCGTGACGACAACACACAGTCGCTAAGCTCAACGACGGTCGTCATGGTAACCGTCGGTGACGTCAACGACTGCGAGCCGGTTTTCGTGCAACCGGAAGACGACTTCGCGGTTCTCGTGTCGAATCTGGCCGCCAGAGGGCACGTCGTCACTTCCGTTAAGGCCGTTGATCCGGATGTGGGCGATAATGCGAGGATCTCCTATTCTCTCGATGACGGCGAAGACCCGGAACTGTTCGCCATTGACCGCGCACGTGGTCTCATTACGCTCACCCGTGGTTTCCATGGCGATGTCGACAATCGGGTAAGTGCCTCGACGATTTAGGAATGGTGGCCTGAGAAAGAGTTAAAATTTTAACAGTAGGGAGGAGTGTCGGAATCCTGGGCGCTGCTCTTACCCACCCGCTTCCCAGGTGGAGGGTTCTTCCCAACCCCGACGAGTATTTTCGATACAAAACGATTGAATCCAGTACAATAGCAAATGGAATACAATACTACACAATGCAGTAGTACTCAATACAACGCGATACAATACAAACCATTGTTAGGATTTGTGTTGACAACTGATCCAGAAAACAATGCATCCTCGAAGGAGCTAGCTACTGACTCTGCTATATCACATTTCATCGACTCACGTTGAATTCAATCACATTGCAATAAATCACATATCCATAAACCACATTGTACTATATCGCATTCCACTGAACCGCATTGCGTCAGATCACATTGCATTAAATCACTTTCAGTAAATCACATTGCATTAAATCATATACTATTAAATCACATTCCACGGAATCGCATTGAAATTAAATCACATTGCAGTTAATCGCATTGAAATTAAATCACATTGCAGTGAATCGCATTGCCTTAAATCACATTGCACTGGATCACCTCGCATTATATCACATTCCACCAAATTGCATTGAAATTAAATCACATTGCATTAAATCACATACTATTAAATCACATTCCACCGAATCGCATTGAAATTAAATCACATTCCACCGAATTGCATTAAAATCACATTGCATTATATCAACTATAGTACTATACCGTCCGCCAGCAAACCTCACTTGTGACCAACTCACCCAACCTCTGACCCGTACGTCTCTTCTTCCTCTCCACCACCATATACGCCCCAATCCTAAATCTACACCACTCTGAATCCCCGCTCCCATCCTCCCTCCACACCCTCCCCCAATTTCCCATTTTCATCCACCATCCGCAAATTCGCCTCGACAAATTAACTGGCGCAGTCAAACGTAATGCCTTTTCACAGGCGGACTAATACGCAGCTGTCTCACACGCGGAATAATACATCACGTTGACGCAACGCATCCACTGAAGCGCGCGCAGTGGGGGTAGTCTTCACAGAGAGAAGGGGGCTCGTTGATGGAAGGTTGGGGGCTTTAGTCCGGGCGGAGTTAATTAATTTCCAATTACCAAACGTTGTAGAATTAGAACGGGGGAAACTGGGACAACACGGTCCCTTCTATATGCACGATTACATCGACGGAAATTGTCAACATTTGATTAGCGCTATTTTGCAGTTCGGTCGGGCAGAAGATAAAAAGAACCCAGTTGAATCTACTTATTTCAACTGGTGCCAGTCCGAAGCCTGGATAAAGGAGGAGGGAGACGATAATCGTCTTTGTTATGATAACACTGCGTCGTTAAACAGTAACTAACCAAACAATCGGTAATTGTAATTGGTAGCGCCAGACCATTGTCTGGATAACGAGGAGGGCGACGCTAATCGTCTTTGGAGATGTACATGTATTCTGCCATACGAACGGTGAGAACTGTTCGAAATAATTCTTGCCGACGTCAGCGGCCTTGTTGCCACAGATGTCGTTATACTCTGGATCCCTCCTCCTCGGGGTTGGCACTATCAATACTTTCAAGTGTTTAACGGCATCTTGCGGCTGCAAAACGTTGTTGTTGATAATTATGCACAAAGCGAATGTAATTGCTGTTTGTGCTGTGCAGGAAAATATATTCGGTGTGTATCAAACGATTTGAAGGTGTCTAAACTGAGCCTAATATATTTATTCGCAGCAGCGTTAAAACGACATCTTGCGGTGGCCAGGGTCGCTTTCGTCGACGTTGCTTTAGTTATAATGTAGCATCGGATATTTTTACACCAACCTTGGTCAGTATATAGGTAATTATCACTTGGAAGTTCAGTAACTGTTTAACAACGCTCTGTCACTCGAGTACGGACAGTGGCGGAGTTTTGAACCGGTTAACGATATCTTATGGCAACAAAGGACACTGACGTAGACAGACATTAGTTTGAACAGTTCTATTATATTTACAGGACCGCGCTTCTGATTATTTTCTCTTATAGGCGAATAGCACATTTAATAAAGACCTTTCTAAATATTTTAAACCGTTCTTATTATTCGTAGGACATAATACAACTGAAATTCGCAGTACTTGTTATAATATTTTGAGCTTTTAATGCAAAGCGAGTATATTTAGTGCGAAACAACCGATTTAAAGGTGTCTAAACTGAGCCTGATATAATCATTCGCAACAGGGTTGAAACGACATCTTGCGGTGGCCAGGGTCGTTTTCGTTGACGTCGCCTTAAATAAAAATACAGCATCGGAAATTCAAACACCGGATGATCATCTCGGCACCCAATAATATACAGACTTGTAAAATCGACACGAGATGGCGCGGATATTAAGTTCAAGGAAAGAGCTCTATTAATCCTAAATAATTTCTGTCGACGTCAACGGCCTTTGTTGCCATAAGATGTCGTTAAAATCCCGATCCATCCGTCCATCCACATGGCATCCAGTCGTCCTTGTTATGACAGCGTCGTTACAGAGTAACTAACCAAGTCTCTGTAGAAGTAGATCTCATGAATATTATTGGTCATGAATATTAATATTCATGCATATTAATATTCATGATCGATCATGAATACTGAAAAGTATATAATTATGTCGATTGTCGTTTGGGTACTGCAGAGCTCAATGGTGAAATCGTCTGCCACTGAGTCTGAGACTCTGAGTCTAATCTAATCCTAATCCTAATCATAATCCAATCCAGACCAATCTAATATATTGACTTCTATGCCGCCGTTTTCATAATGCCCCATCATTTACTTACTTAACTACTCACTTACTTACTTACTTGCTTACTTACTCAGTTACTCAGTTTCATCTAGACTAGATCCATTGGAAAAGCCCGGTCAGATTTGACGCATCTTAAAGAGTCGCCACTGGTGAGCTCCCGCAGATACGCACAACACAGTCGATGGATTCGCATCCAAGGCTGATAGTAGACACACTAACAGTTCGGATTCTGTAATTTGCAAACTGATAATTTACGTGTAATATTCACCAGGGTGCGTTTTGTCAACTGGTTAAAATAAGAATATGCTTACTTACTTACTTACTGTATGTTTGTATATGTTCTTATGCACATATATATGTACATGTATATAATGCATGTATATACACATCGTTTACCCGTGGATCCCACGTTGAGAGCGCCTCTGAATAGCTTCTACTGTCTAGAGGCGCTTACCAAATTTCCAAATACAATAAAATACAATGTTGCTATCTGCATAGCATTATTTTCTGTATTGCAACGAAGTTTAACGACATCTCGCGGCTGCAAACCGTTACCTTGATCTCTTTAAGACAAAATCGTCAATCACACTTACAGAAAAGCATTACAAAACGAAAGTATATTTGGTGTGTACTAACCGATTTAAAGGTGTCTAAACTGATCTTAATATAAACATTCGCAGAAGCGTTAAAACGACATCTTGCGATGGCCAGAGTCGTTTTCGTCGACGTTGCCTTTAGTTATAATGTAGCATCGGAAGTTCCAACACCAGATAATAAGCTCGGCCCCGAGAATATACAGACTCGTAAAATGGACACGAGATGGCGCGGATATTGAGTTCAAGGAGAGAGATGTATTAATCCAAAATAACGTCCCTTTTTGCCACCAGATGTCATTATAAACTCTGACTCCATCCATTCAGTTTCGTTCAGTTCGTCCACAGATTTCTACAAACAAGGCGAAATAGACGTCGGCGCTCCTGGCAGCCAGAAGATGTCGTTGAACTTTAAATAATAATAATATTGCTTGGCCTGTTTAGACACCTTTCTTTGAGTTGGGAAACTTTACTCCGCCACTACTATGAAATATTAGGTTCTCTTTCAACACCTTTAATTCACCTATACACCTCGTTATATCCTTCTGAGTCTCGTCTCGTCGCCAATATTCCATATTGCTGAAGCCTAAAGTCATTATTGCATATAATATTTATGAGCGGTGAGAACGGTTTTAAATAATTATAAACATCATTTTAACTGTGATATTCGCCCTATAAGTAAAAGCAGAAAAATGACCCTGTATTATTCATTGAATTAAAGAAAGCTGCACTGTACGGTGAGAACTGTTTAAAATAATTTCTGTCGACGTCAACGGCCTTTGTTGCCATAAGATGTTGATGATACGATTTTTTCGGTCCACAATGGCTGCAGCAGCCTCATGGTGGTTCCGTCGAAATAGTCTTTTGCGCTTTCGCAGTAGATATTTAAGAAACGCATACATGACGATCAGCAGATATCACAGTAACACGGTCGAGGTCGGTGTGGTGGCTCAGTGGTAAGTTCGGCGCCTTGTGACCGGAGGGTTGCAGGTTCGAATCCCACTCTAGCCGCTGCGTACGGACCTTGGGCAAGTCCTTCACTCGCAATTGCTCGTGGCGCTTCGGCGTGAAAATTCCGGCACAGTATCAAATGCTGTAGTCGGGAGCGCCTCTGAGTAGTAGTTGACTTCGAGAGGCGCTATAGAAATATCCGAAATAAATAAATAAATAAAATCTCGATCCATCCATCCAGTCGTCCTTGTTACGACAGCGTCGTTAACGAGTAACGAACCAAGTCGCTGTCAAAGTAGATCTCATGAATATTAATGTTCATGAATATTAACATTCATGCATATTAATATTCATGATCGATCATGAATACTAGCATAAATATATAGTATATTAATATGTCGATTGTCGTCTGGTTACTGTAGAGTTCAATGGTGAAATCGTCTGCTACTCAGTCTAAGACTCTGGTTCTAATCCTAATCCTAATCCTAATCCAAACCAATCTAATCTAATCTTGTGACTTCTATGCCGCCATTTTCATAATGCCCCATCATTTGCAATCAAGACTCGATCCATTGGAAAAGCCCGGTCAGATTTGGCGCATCTTAAAGAGTCGCCACTGACGAACTCCCGCAGACACGCACAGCACAGTCATCCAAGGCTGATAGTAGACACACTAACAGTTCGGATTCTGTAACTTGCAAACTGCTAATTTACGTGTAATATACACCAATGTGCGTTTTGTCAAAATAGTTAAACTAAGAATATTTTATGATATTCTTTATTAATTCAAACTGACAAGTACGCAGTAAGATTACATTGAAACATGACAGTACGATCAAGATCTTAATTTAACACACGGTTTGGCAGCCATGCAAGGCGCCGCCCAAGAGAGGGGTTACGGGAATCGATCCGCGTACCTTATGCTCTCCTGGCCATGAGTGTTACCACTAATCTATCCCCCTATACTTAGGACAGGCAAGACAGGTACTTATTTACTTACTTACTTGGTATATGTATATGTTCATATGCATATATATATATTATATACATATATATAATATATATAATGTCTATATATATATATATATATATATATATATATATATATATATATATATATACGCAGGGCTGTAGTCGAGCGTATACGCGGGTATACAGCGTATACTTACCTCTAGAGAAATTTGAGAGCGTATACCCATGGCTGTAGACGAGGGTATACGCGGGTATACAGCGTATACTTACCTCTGGGAAGGAAAATTTTTCAAAAAAAGAGAGGTTTTTAAAGGTTTTTAGGGCGAATGACTAAAAAAAAAAAAAAAAAAAAAAAAAGGTCATCAACTTTTTCAGAGACAAAATCGTCAAAAGTCTGAAAATTTTATGAGAATTGGTGAAAAGTCTGAAATTTTTCCTAAAAAAAGGTCTTAAAATTTTTTTTTACGCCGCTGGTCACCGGTAGCGTATACTCACCTCAAATTTTACCACTACAGCCCTGTATATACGTGAGTGTCGTCGTATGTATGTGAGTGTGTACATAATTTGCCTCTAAGAGCTGACTATGTCCACTAATGCTATTATCGAATAGCCTTCCGTTTCGTTTCTAGCTTCCAGCGACGTTCAAAGGCGGCGCCACATGTCAGTCTCTTCTTTGTTCTCTTTGTGACGCAACCGGACTGCTGCTGCCTCCGATATCCGTAATCCGAATGCTCGCAACGCCACCTGCCCGCAGGTGGCTTTTGTGGCCAGCCTTAATAATGTCTCCGAAAGAGACATAAGAGACTCCCTCGCTTTGTACATCAACAGTTTTTATCTTGGAATGTATGTGGCTGGATATTATATGGCGCCGTTAAGAAGAAGCTTATTTAACGACGTCTGGTAAAGGACAAAGAATGCATGTGTTATTCGTGTATGTATGTATGAATGTATGTATGTATGTATGTATGTATGTATGTATGTATGTATGTATGTATGTATGTATGTATGTATGTATGTATGTATGTATGTATGTGTGTGTGTATGTATGTATGTATGTGTGGGTATGTATGTATGTATGTATGTATGTATGTATGTATGTATGTATGTATGTATGTATGTATGTATGTATGTGTGTATGTATGTATGTAAGCTTGCATTGAATAAACGAAGTTGATTGATTGATTGTATATATGTATGTGTGTGTGTATATATGTATGTATGTATGTACCGTATGTATGTGTGTATGTATGTGTGTATGTATGTGTGTATGTATGTGTGTATGTATGCTTTCTCAGTTGTGGGTCCCTCCACTTGGAATGGGCTCCCACTGGAACTGCGATTACTACTTCTTAATAATTTACCTGCGTTTAATAAATTACTTAAGTGTTTCTTTTTTAACCGTGGCTGGACTGGGAGCGCTCCTGAGTAGGTATCTTGAAGGGGCGCTATATAAATTTCCAGAATGAATGAATGAATGAGTAAGTATGTATGTATGTATGTATGTATGTATGTATGTATGTATGTATGTATGTATGTATGTATGTATGTATGTATGTATGTATGTTGTGTATGTATGTATGAATGAATGTATGTATATATGAATGTGTGTATGTATGAATGTATGTATCTATTAATGTATGTATGTATGAATGAATGTATGTATGTTTGCATATATACATGTATGTATGTATTTGTTATTTATGTACTATGTATGGCTATATAATGTATGTCGGTGAACATGTGTATATGTGTTATAATTTTATATATCTCATTTTCTCATCCTCTAGAAAGCGTTGTGTGCGTCTGCATAGAGTTTTCAATATCCAGTACGCTGCAGAATCTTGCAGATGTTTGTCTGACACTTGAGAGCCAGTGAATTGCAATCCCTATGATCGATGACCCTGACCTCTGGTGACCTTTCGCTCTGCTGAGACAGTTCGACAAAACACAGACTGAGAAATGGAATTTTTGATTTCTGATGCGATATGGTAATGGTAATTGTAAATTTATATAGCGCCACTTCAGGAGAGGCTATATATAGATCTACTTCTAGATAGGCTCACCAGAGGCGCTCTTGACCTAACAAAACGAAACCGTGATCGAACAGAAAATAATACAGAATGGTCTTCAAGCGTTTGCGATGTTTAGTGATCGATAATGGCTTCAAGAGATCGAATCTTATGTTTTATCTGTCTTACCTGTCCTACCTGTCTTACCTGTCTTTGCTGTTTAACTTGTCTTATTTGTCTTACCTATCTCATCTGTCTCATCTGTCCTACCTGTCTTATCTGTCTTTGCTGTTTTCCTGTCTAATCTGTCTTACCTGTCCTACCTGTCTTACCTGTCTGCTGTTTTACCTGTCTTACCTGTCTTACCTGTCTTACCTTTTCTTATCTGTCCTACCTGTCTTACCTGTGTGACGTGTCTTCTTTTCCATCAGGTAACCCTGCTCAAAGTGAAAGCAACAGACCACGGCCGACCCAAGTCTCTCTCATCCTCCCTCAGCCTGCGCATCATCGTCAACCACACATCTACCCTTCTGCCTCAGTCCAGGTACGACAGTCTCGCCCTCGTCGGCCGCCGGGTCTCCGTCGTCGTCGCCGTGTCCTGCGCCTCTGGCTTCCTCCTCGTCCTCCTCATCCTCGCCCTCGTCTGCGCCTTCCGGCGTCGACGCTGCCGCGCCCAGAACGGCCCTGGCAAGTACAACTGTCGCATGGAGGCCCTCAAGGTGTTGACCGTCAAGGACACTTCGACGGGGTGTATCAGCTCTGAGACGGGGAACGGTCCTCTGGTGTCGGGAGGGGTGGCGGTCGTGACGGGAAGGGGGAAGGGAGTGGTAGGGGGAGTGAGGACGGACGATGGGTGGATGAATCGAAGTGGCCTTCAACCGACGACTGGGGTCAACGCCGGTCGGACTGGACCCGACGAGGACATCTATGAGAGAATTGCGCTAAAGAAGTTGGAGATGTACGAGTTGGTTGGCCCCCACCAGCAGCGAACGGACGATCAGTCGACGCCTTCGCGAAGAGGAGCCTTCGAAGTAAGAACGTTGTCCTACTTACTTACTTACCTACTTACTAAATAACTTACTTACCAATTTACTAACTTACTACTTACTCTCATTCACTTTCTTACTTTCTTACTGAATTGCTGCATGCTTATTTTCTTATGCAGTAACTTATTTTCTTGCTTACTTACTACTTACTTATTTTCTTGCTTACTTACTACGTACTTATTTTCTTACTTACTTACTTGCTTACTTACTTATACAGTACAGTGAGGTTGGTCGTTATTATGATCGTCGCCTTTGGCTTCTTCGTCGTTGTAATCATATTCGTTATCAACATCATCATCGACACAACCACCATCAGCATCATCGCTTTTTTATCATCGCCATCATAATCATCTTCTCCACCACCACCACCACCACCACCACCACCACCACCACCACCACCACCACCACCACCACCACCACCACCACCACCACCACCACCACCACCACCACCACCACCACCACCACCACCACCACCACCACCACCACCACCACCACCACCACCACCACCACCACCACCACCACCACCACCACCACCACCACCACCACCACCACCACCACCACCACCACCACCACCACCACCACCACCACCACCACCACCACCACCACCACCACCACCACCACCACCACCACCACCACCACCACCACCACCACCACCACCTGTGGTGCTGGACTTCACCGTTCATCCAGAGTCCGCACTAGGTTCACATTACTTTACGGAAGGATTGTATTGCGGAATGATATATGTTCTATGTAAATAAGGCGAAATCGACTGTCAACATGGAGTTTCTATACAGAATTTCAAAAATTTCTAGAAAATCGCCGGATCGTGAGCGCGAGTTGAGAATAGGTGCGTTTTGATTGTTATGGTCTAAGGTATAATCGTTTTGAAGCTTAGTATCGTTTGGACCCACACCGGTGATGGTAACCCATACCGCAACCGTTGCCAAGCAGGTAGGAGTAAACGATCATCCAGGTTGCAGTCTCAAGCCGCGGCATTATTATGAAATACTATAGCACATTTTTTTACTCTGGTTCATAACGTATGAATTACAGAAATAATAATAAATAATCCATGGTTATTTTTTGCGCTGAAACGATCTCAAAACTCATCAACGAAACTTTATCTCCTTTTTGCAAGTGGAGAGAAATTCGATTTTAATTCGTAAAATATAAAAAAAACATAAATCATATCTGTGTAATAATAATGTGGAAACATTAATGTCGTTTTGTTGATTCTGACTCGATGTAGAAATTGCCTTAAAATTAAGTTAATTAAAACTAAGGCCTAGCCTACTGTTTAACGACGCTATATATGTCGTGACAAAGATCATTAGCGTCGCCCTCCTTTTTGATCCAGGCTTGGGCCTGGCAGCACCAGCGTTCGGCCATTGGCAGCTGTTTCAAATATTTAACGACATCGTATGGCTGCCATGCGGAGACGAGAAATGATCACTGCCATAATATAGTATACAGATCTCCATTAATTAAATTACATATAAATATATACATATATGAGATATACAGTGCTCTACGAAAATTATATATATTTATATGCATTCATTGACGACAGTAGTTAGAAGACTAACTACTTCTAAAATCTTCTAACTGTTGACGGCTATTAAAATATATACAGTCTTTCTGTTTGTATGATATAAACATATGCATATATATTCATAATTTATTCAATATATGCACAAGCGCTGAATATATATATAATATATAAATAATATATATATACATATATATATATACACGATAGTATAACACAAACAAATATAATTGCTTAGCATATATGAACGCACCCCAGTAAAATAACTATGTAATTATGGTGATTATGTATACAATTATATGTATATATTATGTGTGTGTAGATAGATATGTGTGTGTGCATATAAATATATATATATATGTATATAATGAGGGACTTGCATCTAGAGATACATGTACCAGCTTGCAGATATTAGAAAATGTCATGCCGTTGTTAATAACAGCGGTTGATGAGGTTCGAGGAAGATGGAGGACAAAAGGAGGAGGAGGAGGAGGAGGAGGAGGAGGAGGAGGAGGAGGAGGAGGAGGAGGAGGAGATAAGAGGAGGAGGAAGATGATGGGAATGAGGAGAAAGAGCAGATGAAAGAGGAGGAAGAGGACTAAGAGGAGGAGGACGAGGAAAAGGAGTAGGATGAGAATGAAATGGATGAGAAAGAGGAGAAGGAGGGGGTGGGGAATACGCGGAGAATGGAGAGGAGAAGGATAAGTCTGAATCGGATGATTAAGAGCAGGAGATGGAGGAGGATGGGGAGGAGGAGTAGGAGGAATCGGAATCGGAGGAAGAGGACGATGGGGAGGAGGAGAAGGAGGACGAGAAGGAGGACGAGGACGAGAACGAGGAGAGGTTCCCTAATCGGGAATTAGTCTTTTTCCATGGATTCATGCGGAAGATAATGGCTGCGAGCAATTCGCTCTAATAGGTGATGAGGGGTTTGTCCATACTCCATAATGTTATACCTTCGTCTCTGCAGGTCAATGGTCATTCAGTGAATCTGCTGAAGTTCTGGAAGCGTGCCAAACTCTGCAATTTTATGCTCTCTTACTTATTTAACAATAACAACAGCAACGACAATTATAGTGATGATAATAGGCCTAATATTATTATTATTATTATTATTATTATTACTTTTTTTGCTCTGAGGTACTTCGTTCCCTCAGGGTCTTAAAGATTAAATTAGTTTTACTATTATTATTATTATTATTATTATTATTATTATTATTATTATTATTATTATTATTATTATTATTATTATTATTATTATTATTATTATTATTATTATTATTATTATTATTATTATTATTATTATTATTATTATTATTACTTTTTTTTTTTTTTATCCCCGAGGTACATATAATCCCTCAGGAGTCAGATACTAAGTATGTGAAAATTATTCTCTGGAGTGACCATCTTCACCGAGACCCGGAAGTGCAAAAGTGTTGCGGAAGGCGGCTGCGTTGAAGCGCTGGATTGTCACAGCTAAGCGTTGGAAGAGGAAGCTAGCTTCTCTTGGGTCTCCTGAGACCTGGCTCAGAAGACGTCCAAGGTCCTTGACAAATGCTAGTCCAGCAGCGTTATTATTATTATTATTATTATTATTATTATTATTATTATTATTATTATTATTATTATTATTATTATTATTATTATTATTATTATTATTATTATTATTATTATTATTATTATTATTATTATTATTATTATTATTATTATTATTATTATTAATCTAACCGCTCGGCTACACGTGTCTCGCACTTAGGTTTTGTAATTGTATAATTTCGGAGAATTGTACTAGGCATCAAGCGATGGCACACCAAAACCAAGCCGTAATGAGGTTAATATCCAGAAGATCAGTTCGTAAGACAGAGAGGCAGCCTGGATGGGAGTCGTGGGACATGGTAACCATTTGGTTAAAGCGCCCGACTTAGACACCTTTAAAACAGAGTCAAACGATGCTATATAATCGTGGACACGCTACGCGTTTAACGAATGCTATTAGATCTGTTAAAACGCGTATTGTGTCTAATGCAAAAAGCATCAACCGATGGTACACCAAAACCATGCCGTAATCAGGTCAGTATTCAGAGATCAGTCTGTAAGACAGATAGGCAGCCTGTGGTGGATATGCAATATCAAAACGCGTTGAGTTGAGAATTAAACTGTAAATGACGTAACCGACTGAGCAGTTACGGAGAGATATAGGAAGAGAGTTAGGGAGAGATATAGGAAGAGAGTAACGGAGAGATATAGGAAGAGAGTTAGGGAGAGATATAGGAAGAGAGTAACGGAGAGATATAGGAAGAGAGTTACGGAGAGATATAGGAAGAGAGTTAGGGAGAGATAGAGGAAGAGAGTAACGGAGAGATATAGGAAGAGAGTTACGGAGAGATATAGGAAGAGAGTTTGGGAGAGATATATATAGGAAGAGAGTAACGGAGAGATATTGGAAGAGAGTTACGGAGAGATATAGGAAGAGAGTTAGGGAGAGATATAGGAAGAGAGTAACGGAGAGATATAGGAAGAGAGTTAGGGAGAGATATAGGAAGAGAGTTAGGGAGAGATATAGGAAGAGAGTAACGGAGAGATATAGGAAGAGAGTTTTGGAGAGATATAGGAAGAGAGTTACGGAGAGATATATATGAAGAGAGTAACGGAGAGATATAGGAAGAGAGTTACCGAGAGATATACATGAAGAGAGTTATGAACAGATACAGAGAGAGACAGGAAGTTACGAACAGACACAGGAAGAGAGTCACGGACAGATACAGAGAGAAAAAGTAACATGGGCGACAGAGGTCACAGAGGCAACAGAGGTCGCCGATTTCACAGAGGTCACAGAGGTGGACTTTAACAACCCCTGTCCCAGACACAGGCTTAAGAAAAAAGAAGCATGCCCTAAAACTCAACGTTCTTCACGGAATTACGTGAAAGCCAGCCATGAACCTATAGGGATTCGACCAACTGCTGTTAATTTTGCATCGGTCACCATGGCAACCCGGAAACAGCCGAACTAAGGCGATTTCAGCC
This sequence comes from Allolobophora icterica, assembly GCA_963556255.1. Lineage (NCBI taxonomy): Eukaryota > Metazoa > Annelida > Clitellata > Crassiclitellata > Lumbricidae > Allolobophora > Allolobophora icterica. Next base: position 62,661,510 of record OY744610.1, on the reverse strand, counting down.
GACGAAAATCGCCTTATCCGCCTCGCTTTCTTAGCACCCATAAACTTATATAGCGCCTTTTAAGGAAACCGTCCAACGGCGGCATTTATGAGGCGCCGCTCTTTCATTTAGTTCGGTTCTAATGATGTCATAGCGGGTTTAATTGGTCACTAAGACCTTCTCGGTCCTCGGTTCAAAACCAGTTGAAAATGGTTAGCTCGTTGTCGAGTTGTGCAACCGATGGACAACGGTTGTTCCATTGTTGTTCATCGTCTTTCAAGTGAAGGTCGATGGTGCTTCTGAAGAATGGTGGCAATAGATGCGAAATATGCAGGAGCTTTGGATTCTGCTTCGCTAACCTTACCTTATCTTTATTAGATTTATTTACCTTAGCTCACCTCGTCTCGCCTTGCTTTGTCTTACTTAACCTTAGGGCTACTCTGCCTAATACAATTATAGAAAGCAATACAGTACAATGCAATTCTATACAAAACAATACAGTACAATAAAATAATAAAATAACTTACCTTACGTTAAATTACCTCACGTTAACTTACCTTACGTTAACTTACCTTATGTTAACTTACCTAATCTCAGCTTATTTTACTTCAACTTAACGTACCTTACCTTATCATATCTTACTTAACTTACTTTAACTTATCTTACGCTAACTTACCTTACCTTAACTTATCTTAACTTACCTTAACTTACCTTACCTTGCTTTAACTAACCTTAACTTACCTTGCCTTAACTTACCTTACCTTACTTTAACTAACCTTAACTAACCTTACCTTAACTTACCTTGCCTTAACTTACCTTACCATACCTTAACTTACCTTACCTTACTCTAACTAACCTTAACTAACCTTACCTTAACTTACCTTAACTTACCTTACCTTACTTTAACTAACCTTAACTTACCTTGCCTTAACTTACTTTAACTTACCTTAACTTAACTTAATGTACCTTAGATTACCTTACCTTACCTTACCTTAACTTACTTACCTTACCTTACCCTAACTTACTTTCTGGTTGTGCATAGACTCGACGTCTTCTTGAGATGGGAGACGGTGTTGCTACTACGATTGATCGGCGTCAACCAGTTCACGACAAGGAGGAGGACGAGGAAGAGGAGGAGGAGGAGAAGCAGACAGAGGAAGAGACGGAAGAGGACAGGGCGAGGATGGACGCCCTGTCCAGCTGTGCAACGATGGTCCGATGCAACGGAAGCATAGGAGGATTCCGACAAAACGAGGCTCACTGCCACCAGAGGGACGGTGAGTGCAGGGACCCTCTTCTGCCTTAATCTTGTCAAGTCTACTCTAATCATGTACTCTAATCCAGCGGTTCCCAAACTTTCTGGGTCGCGACCCACTTGTGAATATCTTGGCAGTCTCGGCACCCACTGTGTAAAATTAAGCATTGTGTACTAAAATTTGCTTCGTAAACTGGTACCGAAATATGCGGATTTACGTACAGCGCTCAGAACTTTAAAGCATTAAAAGGAAACTTAGGTAAAAACAGTTCACAATTTATTGCAATCCAGCTAATTAAAGCCCAATCATAGTCAAAAGTTGTTGCTGCAAAAAAAATAAATGTTTCTCGAAAAAATTTGGCGACCCACTTGCCAGAGCTTCGCGACCCACTTTTGGGTCGCGACCCACAGTTTGGGAAACACTGCTCTAATCAAATCTGCTCTAATCAAATCTGCTCTAATCAAATCTGCTCTAATCTAATCTACTCTGATCAATGCCCTAGTAAACGCTACCCTTTGTTCAGTAGTCTGCTTTTGAGTGAGTCGAACGGCGTTACATAAATACGGAAGTAGATTACGATTACGATAGTTTTATTATTCATTTTCGTCGAAATCCATGTGGAGCAAAGCTCGAGGGTACGTACCATACGTATTCTATTTTTTGAAAGGTACGTACGTATTTTAACGTACCCTATTTTAGGGTACGCAAACAATACAAAAATACGTTAACCACGTCATTGCTCATTATCCAATCAAATAATTGTTTTTCGCATTTTTCAACACTTTCACGTGCGTCCATTCCTTCCCACGTTCTCTGGGCATCGCTGAATCGCTGACTGATGCGTATAAAGATATACTACAACTTTTGAGTTACAGAAATTTGCAAACCAGTGACGTGTACTTAGCTCTCCTCAGAATGAAAGTACAATTTGCATTAAATTAATTATAACCGAAGAATTGATCGAATTAAATTTACTGCTACGCTACCGGAAGTACCGGTTTCAATTACTCATACTGTTGACGTCAGATTATACGTAGGCAATGGGTAAATAAAATTTTCGTGTTTGATACGTACCATACGCGTATTGTATTTTTTGAAAGGTACGTACGTATTTTAACGTATTCTATTTTAGGGTACGCGTACCCTCGAGCTTTGATGTGGAGCGTGCATATGATAATGATGATGTTGTTGCTGTTGTTGTTGATTTCTGATAATGGTGCTGTCGTTATTGCGCCTGTGTCTATAGGTTGCGTCTGTGTCAGCCAATGTATTGAATAAACGAATTTGATTGATTGATTGATTAATTGATGTTGTTGTTGTTGATGATGATGATGATGATGATGATGATGATGATGATGATGATGATGACGACGACGACGACGAAGATGATGATGATGATCATGATGCTGATGACGATGTTATTTAAACTTCCATCGATTTCAAATTTGCGCGTGTTTGCCTGTTTGTGCGTGTCTACACGTCTGTGTGTTTGTGCATCTGTGTGTGTGTGTGTGTATTTGTTATTGTGTTTGTATACGCGCGTTTGTGTACTTGTGTGCGTGCGTTTCTGTGCATGTTTATGTGTTTGTGTGTGTGTTTGTGTGCGTGCGTTTGCGTGAGTGATTTCTGTCAATTTAGTGGACACGCGGTTCATTTGGTGCAAATGCGTAACACCGGAAGTAGTGCATAAAACGGAAGTGACACTAAGCATCCGATATTTGTTTTAATTAACGACCTAAATCACGAATAACACGGGATACATTTCCCGCATAATACGTAGATTATTCATATACCTGCCTATATATGATGATATATATATATACATATATATGTATATACCTGTAGATATATGTATGTTCATATACCTGTATATGTATATATATATATATATATATTCTAGGAATTTACCTATTTATTTTAATATATTAACGTCACATATATATATATACCCATACATAAACGGGAACATAATACATAATGGAATATAACAGAACTGGAAAGAATAGAATAGAATGCCATAGAATGGAACATAGAATGAAATAGAATAAAATGGAATGCCATAGAACAAGAGAATAGACTGGAATGGAAGAGAATAGCATAACATCATCGTCGTCGTCATAATGATCATTGTCATAATCATTATAATCACCATAATCATCGTCATCATAATCATCATTATCATCGTCATCATCATCATAATCGTCATCATCATATAATCATTATCATCACCATTATAAACATCATCATAATCATCATCATCGGCATCATCACCATCATAATCATAATCATAATCATTATCATCATCGTCATCATCATTGTCATCTTCGTCATCATCATCATTATCATCATGATCATCATCATGATCATCATCATGATTATCGTCGTCATCATCATCATCATCATCATAATCATCATCATCATAACGACTATCATCATCATCTTCTTCTTTTTCTTTTATGATCGTGAAGGATATCCTTCATACCGTGGCTTAGCTTGTTTCGTCAGTTTCATCTCTTATCGTCCAGCCTCCCTACATCACTTCTTCCACAGAATATCCCTATCTCCGTCCAACCAACCAGCCATCCTCCGCAGCCCAACTCATCCCCGTCTGTAGTCTTTCATTCGCTGTCGCAGTATCTAGTTGATCCCCGACCTCACGGATAGCTATCTTGTTTACCCAATGTAGCATCTCAACTCAACCCAATATGTATGCAGATTTTACATAAATACATACATGTAATATGCAAGCATACAAACATACTTACATATATATATACATACATCCATATATGCATACATAAATGTACATGCATATTCATACATATATAATGAATATAAATTAAATTGCTTATATATAAATGCATGCCTACATAAAGTAGTACATATATACATACATCCATATATAAATACATATGTGTATATTGAATATTCGTATGCATAAATAGAGAAAATTATATACACTCAAACATATATGTATTAGATTGTTTTCATACACATATATATATAATGAATTAGTTTCATATATATATATATATATATATATATATATATATATTAAATTGCTATATGTATTATATTTGTATGAATATATCTAATATCTAAAGGTATATATATTTTCATGTATGCAATTATATATACAAATCTGATTAATGTTTTTTGTAATCAAGGAGAAATTGGCTTTCAGAGGCAAAACATTTTTTAAAATGTGTTTTTATCAGCTACTGATGATTATTCTATGCACGCTTTGATTGATTGTTCATTTAATTAATTAATTAATTAATTAGGTAAATTAAATAATTGCTAATTGAAATAAGTGTAGGTTCTGCCCCTTTGAAACTTGTATATTCCGAGCAGATGGTTCCCCGAGGGTTGCAAGAGGTGACCAAAGGTAACATGAGGTGACCAAGGTATACCACGAGGAGACCAATGTTGACCTGAGGAGACAAAGGGTAGCATGAAGTGACCAAGGGTAGCACAAGGTGACCAAGGGTAGCATGAGATGAACAAGGGTAGTACGAGGTGACCATGGGTAGTACGAGGTGACCAAAGGTAGCACGAGATGTCCAAGAGTAGCCCCATTGTGACCAAGGGTAGCATGAGATGATCAAGGGTAGCATGAGGTGACCAAGGATAGCATGAGATGAACAAGGATAGCATGAGATGACCAAGAGTAGCACGAGGTGACCAAGGGTGGAATGAGGTGACCAAAGGTGGCCTGAGGTGCTGTGTGTGGCCTTAGACCCTGCCATCTGCACAAAATGCCGGACGTTGCGAGATAAGAGAGAAAGAAACCGTTACAATCTTCGCACAGCGGATAAAAATGTGTAACGATCGCACGGATTGGGCGAACAGTGACTAACGCACGGGTTCTGATGCGATAGAAAACCTATGCATTATTGTATGTATGTACATAAATTAGGGGTCCACCGGTAAGACATTTTCCGCCGGAAACCGAATCCGAGTATTTGGATGTATTTTTGCCGGAACCGGTAACGAACCGGTAACGAACCGGGTACCATTTGTTCCATATGCGGAGCTTCACATTTTCATGTAATAAGAAATTATCGACATAAATTTGTGTAATAAGTGACTAATACAATTTGAATTGTAGTCATTTCTGTGCAGTTGTGAAGTTTTCTGTGTAATTGTTTTAAGATTCAACATTTATAATTTTATATACGTAAGTTTATTGAATAAGTTTTTAGAGAAAAAAAATTTTTAAAGAAATTTTTTCGCAACTATTTGCGTCTACAATATTTGCCGAGCCGAATACTTCCGGAAACGGGATTTCCGGCCCAACCGAGTATCCGAGCCGGTTTCCGGTGGACCCTAACATAAATACACACATATATATTATATTCATGTTAATGTATGTATGTATATATGCATGTATGTTTGCTTGTATGTATGCATGTCTGTATTTACTTTTATTGTTGTTATTATTATTGTTACTCTTTTATTATTATTATATGAAGATTTACAATGCGCAAGTTAATATAACTAAATACACCTCATAGTCTTTTTTTATGTATCTACATATATACTTCGTCTATACTCCTCCTCCTCCTCCTCCTCCTCCTCTTCCTCCTCCTACTCCTCCTCCTCCTCCTCCTCCTCTTCCTCCTTCCCTCTCCTTCTTCCGCCTACTTCCTATTTTTAATCCTCCGTTTCATTTTTTCTGCAGCTGCCCTCTGCCGACCGCCGGAGACACCAAGGTACCAACAGCTGCCTCCCCAGACGCACTTCAGCAATCAGTTGACGCGACAGGACAGCTGCAGGCCTGGACCGGAGATCAGGAGACACGAACACGAGACTAGGAGACTCGTCACGTCGCATGCTTCGGACGACACAGTAACGCCTTCTTCGTCGAGACTTCAATCCCTGACAAACAGTTTTCCTTTGGATTCAGCGACAGGCGAACGAAAGGGGGATGGACCGATGAAAGGGAACCGCGGTTCGCCCCATTTGAACAGCTATTCGAGCGTTGTATGACGAATATTTTTACTGTAATTGATACTGTAATTGTTACTATTATTATTACTATTATTACTATTATTACTATTATTATTATTATTATTATTATTATTATTATTATTATTATTATTATTATTATCATTATCATTTACATTATCATTGTCATTATCATTTTATTATTATTATTATTATTATTATTATTATTATTATTATTATTATTATTATTATTATTATTATTATTATTATTATTAACCCGAGGTAGAAATAATCCCTTAGGAAAAAATTATGTTAGGGGTAAAGGATTATCTCCGAAGAATCAGGACTCATCCCAGGTTTATTATTTTTATGATTATTATTGTATATAATTATAGTATATTATTTATTTATTTATTATTATTATTATTTATTATTATTATTATCATATATGATATATTATCTATTACTATTATTACCATTATTACCTTTGTTATTTTTATCATCATCATTATTATAAATAAAAGTATCTTTATTATTTTTGTCCCGAGGTAGTATGATCTCTCAGGCTCTCAAAACAATGTCCGGAGACAACAGAATTAAGTATTATTATTATTGTTGTTGTTGATATTATTATTATTGCAACCGTATTATTATTACCATATTTTATAATATTATGACCCAATGGCCAGTTAGGCAAGGATTTGTATACATGATAAGTTATGCTCAATTGCATCTTTTTCTGTGGCTGCTACAATCTTTTACTGTATGCATGGCGTCACCTGTAGCGTAATCGTAATCTCGAAATTTCCAAAGCGTTACTCTAAGCGCAGAGCACCAGTTTGTTCTCGAGCGCTGCGTCGTGTCAGAGTGGTTGTCCAGAGAGGGTTAAGGGGAGATCGGAGTCCGCTTGTCAGAGAGACCAGAGAGAGGAGGAGGAGGCAGAGGAGCTGCTAAGGTGGGTTTCGTTGGGGACGAGAAAGCTTTGAAGGTTGAATGGATTAGGGTAGGAATTCTTGAAGATATGGGACTTTAAGATGATTCGTACATGCCAAAATCTATCTCGCAGTGTTATCTACAACTCTTTGACTGGTCTCTCTATCCATCTGCTTACCAGTCGCTGGCGTGGTTAGCTACACTAGTTAGAAATTCCTTTGAAAATGAGCAAAGTCGATGCCTTAGAGTCGCTCCTCTTCCCCTTACCTACCTCGCCATTTCAATTAACGCCGTCCAAAGTAGCCGCCTGACTGGAAAATGAACTGGAGCCGATTTTGACCTACCTGCCTTTAGGTTTTGTTTTGACTAAGAGCCTTTGAATAATCTGGTTCCCGCGACTTCGTTTATTTGGGCGCTGTAGAAATCTCTGGATTACGATGACGATCTAGCACGGTCCGTACAAGGGAACCATAAACACTGTAGCACCCATTCAAACGTACAACGGTGGTGGTGGATCTCGCCCAATCAATTGATAATCCATTAGAGAAGTCAGGTCGAAATCGACAAGTCAGCGAAACCACAATTTAAGCTTCCGAGGAAAGAACTACGTGGAATGTCACGCTGTTTATTTATATCCATTCAAGACTTCCTCAAATTAAGGTGTCTAAGAGAGTAAACTCTTATTAATCGCTAGTATTTTCTTCCAGTGTTTAACGACATCTTATGGCTCCCAGAGCCGTTGACGTCGACCATAACATACCTACAGAAATTTCAATGTGATCTTACACGGTGAGAGTGTCCCAATCTTATATAACACAGTTGTTCTCGTTTCAAAGGTGTCTAAGAGAGAGAGAGAGAGAGAGAGAGAGAGAGAGAGAGAGAGAGAGAGAGAGAGAGAGAGAGAGAGAGAGAGAGAGAGAGAGAAAACGCTCTTGTTAAATGCCTATCGCGTCCCATCCTTATATAACTTCTCTTGACACCGTTTTTAAGGTGTATAAGATGGAGAAACGCGAAGTCAAGCTACGGAGAGTAAGAAAGATGAAAGAGATGAGTTTTAAGTTTTGTTCTGTTTGAAATTAGAGAAATGACAGAACGAAAACACTATGCAGTTACACAATACAATACAATACAACATACAATAATTAAATTCATTCAATTCAATTCATTCAAAAATTTATATATCGTCACTCTAAGGTTATCTACTCAGAAGCACTCCCTACCCAACCCTGGTTGAAAAGAATAGTCTTAAGATCTGAGTAAAATGTGGCGATATGCGTACTAGGCCACAGGGAGCCATTTCCAGGTTGCAGGGCCAGCGATGGGAAAAGCACGGCGCTGCCTAAGGGGAACCAGAAGCTCAGCCCGCTTGGAAGAACGCAAGGAACAATACAACTGTATTTGATATTGCCCTCCTTCCAATACTCAAAAGAGCACACACGACCATGCGACAGAACATCGATGGCGCTGAGTAATTGTGAGTGAAGGACTTGCTCAATGCTCAAGGTCCCTACACAGTAACCGTCTCAGAGGAGGAGAATCGAACCCATACTCCCCGCGTTACAAGGCGATGCCTCTAACCGATGCAGTTATTTCTAAAGTTTTGTGCCATCGACCGAGAACCTAGCACTGTTTCTGTGTTAGGCATAGCAAGTGTCAATATGCTACTCAAACTGTATACTCTACAAGTATGTGATCCACGGCCCGGAACAGGTATGAATGATTGAATGGCTACCGGTCCAGGACTAAGAAAATTATAAGGTTCACGGCAAGGTTGTTAAAACAGTGACATTAAGATTGGCAAAATACTGACAATGACATTAAGATTTGCAAAACAATTATTACTTTTACAATGGCAAACAATGGCAATATTATGGTTGCTTAAACAATTAGTAAAAGACATATTTTAATCTGTAATTCTTTGCTCGATGAGCAACCTTTGTAATGAACGCAACACTGGTGTAATAAATTATGTTGGTGCGTATAGGTTTCTGCGGCTCTTGCCAGAGAATCCTGGAGCCATTTGTAATTATGTCGCACTGTGGGTGAGTCTGTTTGCCCGTGTGCGTTAGTCTATCTTTCCTTTGCGTTCTTTCGCCGTTCCGTTTCAATTTGAGCGTCTTTGGAAAATCCACCATCGTTGCTCCTAAAGAGCTTACCGGTCAGACTCAATATCATAACAGACACAAAAGCTAAGGAATACACACAAACGCAGGCGAGCAGGAACATACAAGCGCACGCAATCCTACAAGCAAAGGTACACTCCCTAACACGAGGGAACACAGATTTTAAGGCTTACATTATGATATTCATACCATGCTTCTTAAAAATCTTAGTTTTGGCATGGGCAACAGCATTTTTAAGTGCCATTTCATCTGAGCCAACTCAAGGCTGCCATCCTGCCGGATCGTTAAAATATTACTCTACTGTAGGTGAATGTTGTGGTTAAAAAGACATACCGCCGTTGAAGAGTCAAGACATAGCATCAGTTAGGTTCGGACGTCCGCTGTACAGTTGGAGCTGCATTGACGTCATAGCTAGCTGAACAACAATGACGTCATTGCAATTGTAATGACATCATTGAAATTTGAGTCATAGCTCTCGGGGACCACTTGACGTCATGGATACTGGGCTGCAACGACGCAACTGCTATTCGAGACATAACCCAATCAAATCGAATGACTGCCATAGCTACTGTGAGACATGGATGCCGATTGGTTAGAGCGCGCGCCTTGTAACGCAGTGAGTACGGGTTCGATACTCCTCCCATGAGACGGTTCCTGTGTAGGGAATTATTATTATTATTATGCTCAGTTAATACACCTTCAAATCTTTTATTTCTATGAATTATATAGTAAAATTGGTATACTGTGCTTAGACACCTTTACATTGTGTCTTTCCCATGCTATAAATTCCATATTTCGCTTTGGTGATTCCAATTTTCAGATGGATGTAGTATCACAACGCTATAAGGATGGTATTGTGGGACTGAGTAACCGATTGGTTAGACGCTCCTTCCCTGAGCATGTTACTGTGTAGGGACCTTGAGCAAGTCCATCATTCACAATTGCTCAGCGCCATCGATTGATGATGTGTGGTCACTATACACTGCGCTTGACATATGCAAAATAATAATAATAATAATAATAATAATAATAATAATAATAATAATAATAATAATAATAATAATAATAATAATAATAATAATAATAATAACAATAATAATAATAATAATAATAATAATAATAATAATAATAATAATAATAATAATAATAATAATAATTTAGAAAAAAAAAAAATAATAATAATAACAATTATAATAATGATATTAATTGTAATATGCTCAGTTTATACATCTTATATCCTTTATTTCAATGGATAATACAGTAAAATTGGTGCCCTTGCTTAGACACCTTTAATTACATATTACTGACGTTATAAATTCCTTATTTTCGCTCACTTGTCACTGGGGACCTTGACCTTGATGTGATGATGACGTGGCAAGATGACGTGGCAAGATGGCGTCTCATCGTTGTTTAGATGTCGTGAGTTTGTAAATATAGCCAAAGGACAAGATATTTGACGACTTTTGACGACTTTTGTTCAAACTTATGGATAATCGAACAACAGCGAGTCATACTAAATAACATACTGCACTGGATTATAAGTAAAATTCAGCCGAAGTTATAAAATTCAGCCGAAGTTATAAAAGATTGTCGTTAATCACCGACGAAGGTGACGTGGCAAGATGGCGTCCCATCGTTGTTTTGGCGTCGTATTGGTATAAATATATAAATACGAACTCTCGCACGAACTGTCCAAAAGGTACCGCCTTGTTTATAAAACTGAAGAACTTAATACTTTTGCTGAAATGGGAAAATCCAAAAGAAAGAGGCCTCTCGACACATCATCAAGCTCTTCAAATTCGGGTGATGTGTCAATGAACATGAACAGCCTTGAGACACCGAAATCAGAAATACAACAGAAGTCAAACGCGCTACCTGAAAACCAAGAAATCCTTTCATATTCAGATTGTGAAACTGCTTCATGTCAAGGTGGTTTCACTGAAATTTCTAAAAACACGAAAGAGACTGACGATGCAGTTGCAGGTGCAGGAGAAGTCAAACATCATAAAGACGCTGAGGTCGGACGGCTGATGAGATCTGTGGAAGTTCAAAGGTCCCACTCCGTCGACAGCAGACAGTCCAGAGTTGCAAAGGAGATATTAACAAAAGACGATTTCTTACAGAAATATTTGCTGAATCAACAAATGCAACAGATACATAAAGTTCAAGAAAGCAAGAAAGAAGCTGGTAAGGAAAGTCACCAACATTCTAAGAAGAAAATGAAATTAAGAATTGAAGTTAATTCTAAGATTGATCCTAAAAATGATAATGAGAATGTTGTTGATGTTGAGGTAACAAATAGGGTTGATCAAAACATTGTCACGTATGAGAATGTTGTTGATGTTGTTGATGTTGAGGTTACAAATAGAAATGATCAAAAGCATGCTTTTGAGAATGATCTTTTGAATGATCATGGGAATGTTGTTGATGTTGGTGTTGATGTTGACAAAACTAATTGTATCAATGAGGTTAATGAAAATGTGTTTACATCTGGTGAGAAAATTCTGGATGAAAACGATTTGGAAAATCAGAGGTCAGGAACTAGGGACAGATTGTCTGTCCATGGTTTGCCTGAAATAACTCTTGAATCAAATACATTGATAAAGCATAGTGGTAAAGTAAATACACTGGAACCTTTGGATGATTCTTCTATACCTGTGATTGGTAAAATAGATTATGGACAGGAACAGTCCAGAAACATGCATTTAGTGAGGGGTCAAACCCGCCCTCCCTTGACGGAGGAACAAAGAATAAGATATAGAAACAACTTATCTAGGACAGTCTTTGTGACTAGTGAAGCAAATATATTACACAAGCTTTTCAGGACTAAACCTGTGCAGATGTTTAAAGAAATTACAGCACAGGCAGGAGGTGAAGTAATTCAAACAGTTCGTACAGACAAAGGCTTACGAATACTAGCACAAAACGAGGCACAGAGAAATAAACTTTTAAAGTTAACAAATCTCTGTGGCAGTAGTATTACAGTCAGTCTACCCTATTCCTTGTCAAAACTACATCCTTCTATACCAATTCATAAGGTAGGAACTTCCACAACGGAAGCTGCATTTCTGGTAAAAGGGGTAGTTTATGGAATAGAGGAGGATGACGAAAACCTGTCTGAGCTGGCCCAGGTCATTGGAGCTGTTCGGCTCAAAAGGATTGGAAATCCTGAAACTAGTAAAACAACCCTAATCACTTTCTCAAAAGGAACGGACTTACCGCCTTTTATTGAGGCTTTTGGCAGAAAATTTAAAGTACATGAATATATTCCTAAGCCAATGAGATGTGACCGCTGTCAACAATTTGGGCATATCAAACTTGAGTGTACAAATCCTGTCATTTGCAGCCGTTGTAGTGAGAACCATTTGTATAGCACTTGTCCTAATAAAGACATTAAGAAGTGCATCAATTGCCATGAAAGTCATAGCGCGGCTCACAGAGGATGCCCTATGTATATTAAGACACAGGAAATTTTAAGAATCAGGGCTGTACAAAAGGTATCTTATGCAGAGGCTGCCAAAAGATATCTTGGTCAAAACAACACCATACTTCTTGACATAAACAAACAACCTACATCAAACAACACCATTCTTCTTGACACAAACAAACAACCTACATCAAACAACACCATGCTTCTTGACACAAACAAACAACCTACATCAGTTGAAAACACATCAAATAACCATGACAACGTCAACAACAGAAATAATTCTTCCGATCAGTTAACCGAAAACACTAAATCAGTACCTTCACCTGGTCAAAGTACAAAAGAATTCCTAAATTTCAATTACGATAATTATAAAGCAATAAATGTGATCCAGCCCAATAAAACCAATATTGATGAATATGATCCTCTAAAATGTAAACTAATGACATTTGTTTTGGGTGTTCTGGCAGCTATCGATAAGTCAAAAACCAGATTGGAAGCCAAAAATCTTATTTGTGGCGGAGCCTCAGATTTCCTGTTCGAGGGGGAAATCCAGTTTCGATGGAGAATACCAGGACAATAAACACATATAAAATTAAATAGTTCCCCATCATGGCTATTGTTATCGCCCACTGGAATGTACGTGGTCTTAAAGCACATTACTATCAGCTTAGAAACTATTTGGATCAGACAAGAATTTCACCAGACATTATATGTCTGCAAGAAACATTTCTAAAAGAAAAACATAAAACACCTAAATTTAATAATTATAATGTTATTAGAAAAGATTTTACTAAACACAGCAGAGGAGGAATAGCCACCCTAATTAAAAATGGCATTAGTTTCACAGTGCTAAACTTAGATGAAATTGAAAATGTCGAAATATTAGGCATAAAAATTAAAACTGAAAATGGTCACTTGGAAATTGTAAATACATATATTGCTCCAGAAAATAAATTAACTAAAATTCAAATTGAAAAACTCTTCCCACCTAAAAGAGCCATAGTTCTAGGAGACCTTAATACCCATAGCAAAAGCTGGGGGTGCACAAATGCCAATGAAAGAGGACAGATCTTAGAAGAAATTCTAAATGATAAGCAGTTGACTGTCTTAAATACTGGTCAGCCCACACGGATACCTCCTATAAATTCAAAAAATCGTTCAGTCATAGACCTATCGATTGTGACAAGTGAACTGGCTTTAAATTGTAAACACTATGTTACTAATAATAGCATGGGTTCCGATCACTACTTATGTAACATTATTATTAATGAAGAGGTTCAGATAGAACCTAACATGAGCATGCACCTTTGGAAGTTGAAGAAGGCTGACTGGAAAGATTTTAAGAATAATAGCCAATATTTTATTACTGATGGTCTTATCGATGATAATAATAATGATACTTTCAAAAACATTGTAGAATCATTAACATCGTTAGCTAATGAAACATTACCTTGTAAAAAGATGAACTACAATAATATTAATCTGAATAGTAAACGTAAGCGTATTCCCTTCTGGAATAATAAATGCACTGAAGCTATTTATAACAGAAACAAAGCTAGAAATAAGGCCATAAAATCCAAAGAGTTAAAAAATTATGTAGAATATAAACACCAGGAGGCAATAGTGCGGATGACCTTAAAAACAGAAGCAAAAGCCAGTTGGGAAACTTACTGCTCTGAATTGACTGATCAAACAAAGTTGGGAGTAGTGTGGGATATGGCTAGACGAATGAATGGCATAACATCTTACAATTTCATCCCTACTCTAAATACTAATGGTTTGATTGCTGAGAATAATTTGGAAAAATCTAATCTATTAGCACAAATGTATGCTAAAACTAGTAGTTATGCAAATTATAGTCCAAAATTTGTAGACTACTTAAAATATGCCCAAACTGAATACAAACCTACTCCTTCAGATATTTTACCAGATCTAGATATTGAGGCTCTTAATGAAAATTTCTCAATAAAAGAATTAAAAGATGCCATTTGCAAATCTAAAAGTAGTAAATCGCCAGGTGATGATAAAATCCCATATGAATTTCTTAAACATTTGCACAAACATGCACTTAGGATATTGTTAGCTTTTTATAATAAGATCTGGACAGAAAGTAAATTGCCAGATGATTGGCATCATGCCATCATCTTGCCCCTTCTCAAACCGAATAAAAGTGCAGATAGCCCTGATTCATACAGACCTATATCATTAACCTCAACCATTTGTAAAGTCATGGAGAGACTTGTCACAAATAGATTACAGTGGTTTGTAGAAAGAAATAAACTGCTTTCAAAGAATCAGTCGGGATTCAGAAAAAACAAAAGTACCATTGACCAAATTCTTAAATTGCAGGATAACATTTTGAAAAAATTAAAAAATAAAGAAGACGTATTGGCTATCTTTATTGATTTTGAGCGTGCATATGACATGCTCCATGTTCCTACACTGCTGAAAAAACTGTTAAATATGGGAATAAAAGGTAAAACTTATCATTGGATAGTAAACTTTTTATCTAAAAGGACATATCAAGTCAAAGTTGGAGCTTCTTTTTCAGACAAATACACTTTGGAAAATGGTACACCTCAAGGGTCTATTATATCACCCTTACTATTTCTCATTATGATTAATGATATACCTAATGGGTTGGATGGGACTGAGATGACTTTGTTTGCTGATGACAGCTCCATCTATGCAGGCCATCGGAACCATAAGAAATTAGAAAACAGAATCCAGTTGTCTCTAAATGCAGTTAATGAATGGTGTAATAAGAATGGATTTAAGATATCTATCAATAAAACCATAGGAGTTTTATTTACTAAGAAACGTAGGTTACCAAGAGTTAACATAAAAATTGGCAGAGAGTCCATTAAAATTGAAAAAACAGCTAAATTCCTTGGAGTCATTTTTGATCATAAATTGTCGTGGAAGCCACATATAGAATATGTGATAACCAAGTGTAAAAACCGCATGAATCTTATGAGAGCTGTATCTGGTAACTATTGGGGAGCTTCAAAAAAAGCGCTACTTAATATTTATAGAGCCCTAATTAGATCAGTTATTGATTACGGTGATGTAGCTTATTCTTCAGCTCCTAAGTCATATTTAGATAAAATATCCTCTATACAGACTGAGGCGTTAAGGCTGTGCTGTGGAGCTGCCAAAGGTACTGCCGCCTCAGCACTTCAAAATGAGTGCGGTGAACTGCCCTTACCACTGAGACAATTACAAAATTCCTTAAAAATGGGTACAAAAATCTTGGGTAACCCAGATCATCCAACAAGAGCCGTTTATCAACCTCATTGGACAAATGAGTTCAGAACATTTGCCCATAAGGACCATTCCACTTACACACGAACACACAGCTTTTTCCGTTCTCTTAACATCCCTTTTCAGGCACCATCGTTTCCTACAACTCCTCCTTGGCAGAATAATGACATTGAAGTCGATATCAGTCTCCATAAATCGCTGAGCAAGAGGAATGACAACCCTGAACTTCTCCGCCTTATCTCTTTAGAACACATGCACAAATATCACACATACACACATATATACACTGATGGTTCTAAAGCTGAAAACTTAGTCGCTGCTGCTTACACAATTCCTAAACTAAATTTTGATAAGCAAATCCGCCTTTGCAATAACTCTAGCATATATGCTGCAGAATTAACTGCTATTAAGGAGGTATTTTCTTGGATATCGGAAAATGAAAATCAAGACCTTAGATGTTTTGCTGTTTTTTCTGACTCTTTAAGTGTTCTTACTTCTATTAAGAATTCTTTTTCAAAGTCCCGACCAACACTATTACAAGAAACAATACAATCTCTTAATAAAATTAAGTTAAGCAAAGTACATTTGATTTGGATCCCAAGTCATGTAAACATATTAGGCAATGAAAGAGCTGATTCTTTAGCAAAACAATCACTCAATATGCCTGTTATTAATTCAACAAATTATCTAGAATTACAAGAAGTCTTTTCAATTATAAAATCTCATGTTATTAATGAATGGCAGAGGAATTATGATGGTGACCCAAAGGGTCATCATTATAAGTATATATGTCCTGTGGTGGACACAAGCATCAAGTTTCTTGAACTTAATAGAAAGAAGGAGGTTCAAATTTCAAGATTAAGATTAGGGAAAGTAAATCTTAATGAAAGACTTTTCCTTATGAAGAAACATAAAAGTGGTCTTTGTAATTCGTGTAAAGTTACAGAAAATATAAATCATTTATTACTGAATTGTAAAAAAGAAAATATATCTAACATATTAAGAGATAAATGTAATTCATATAAATTAGATTTTACCATAAAGACTTTGCTTGGTGTAGGATGTATGCAAAGTGAAGTTTTTAGGCTTATAAACCTTATCACTAAAGGAAAAATTATGTAAATACTGTTGTATATAAAAGTTTATGTAAACAGATATTCCTTTATGTGTGGTATAGGTTAGGCCTGCCTTGTCTTTTCCCAAATGCTTCAACTATTTCTATAATATGGTTTTATTATATCATTTGATTGCTGTGTCAAATTGAAGAGTAGAATAAGAATTTCATGTTATGGTTGTGGACATTGTGGGTTGTCCACAGTTGCGTGATTGTATTCAATAATTACTATGTAAACATTCGCCAGTGAATGAGAGTCTGGTGTAATGGTTGCATGTGTGATAAATATGTGTGATAAATATAAAAAGACTTCTTGTTGCATGTGTGATAAATATAAATAATAATTTGAAGATTGAAGTGGTAGCTTGAGAATCTGTATTGAAATGGTAGTTCTCTTATTATCAAGTCTGTATCACATGTTAAAGAAATAATGTAATTTAGTTGTTACAAATTTACTTCTTTATTACTGTTTGGTTGTATTTTACTCTTGAAAATACATAAGTAGAATGGGAATCTCATGAATACGAAAATTACTTGTCTTATAAACTTGTAATAAAACTTTTTTTACTGCTCAAATAAATAGATTAAGAATACCATGTACACTGAGAATGTTCATCAAGAATTTTTTTTGTACATCTAAAATTTCATGTTTTATGATAATTGATGCAAAATATTGTTTAAAATGTCTTATTACAGTTCATGTGTAATTGACATTAGTAGCTGTATTATCTTATGCTGTTAAGCAATGAACACTAATGACATTATAAATTCAGTTCTGAAATTCTGACACCTTTAAATGGTGTCTTACAGATGTTATAACTTCATTTTACTGTACTGTGTATGATCTGAATTGTCGTCGACGGCCTTTGATGTCATAGGACGACGTTAAACTGTGGAATAATAAAATAATTGTATGAATCAATGTATAAATCAATGTATGGGATCAGACATTTCAACTGATATTGAAATAGAAATGACATTGAATAATATTGATATTATTATTGAAGCCTCTAAATAAGAACTAAGTACTTTCCATGTCAAGTTAATATTGAATATTGAAGCAATTTGTATAAATATTAACTATTAATGTTTATATTGAACATTGTTTGTAAATATGTTATGAACGGTTCTTATGATAATTAAATAAATGTGAAATTCTTTAAAAAAAAGAGCCTTATATGGCCATCAAAAGAACCTTTATGGTTAAAAAAAATATAAAAAGAAAGTGAAAAAAAGAAAAGAACCGATATGGTCGAAAAAGAGCCTTTGGGCCAAATAGAAAATGAATATAAGCCAAATGGCTAAATGAATAATGATGCATATGTACATACGTGTGTATATATAAACATGTAAATTAAAATATTAATCTATATATTAAAAAAGATGGACTGCTACCAGCTGTCAATCAACGGCATCTCAATAACCTGCCAAACAAGGAAACAAACGATGAGACAATCAAAAGAAAGAAAGAAAAAGAAAGAAAGAAAGAAAACAGAAAGAAAGAAACTGATGAATGAAAGTTATACGAACATGAACTGAAATATATAAAAAAAACTGTAAAGACGTCAACGGCCTATGTAGCCATAAGATGTCATTAAACTTTTGGAATAATAATAATAATAACTTGTCACTGGGTATGCCTGTGCATCGTATTGGTCTTTTCAAATGAAACCACAGAAATCTTACAGTAAAAGCAGCAACATCAGAGCAATCAGGGCCGCATTGACGTCACAAAATCGAAGTCGCTGTGACGTCACGACTGACGTAATTAATTTCGGAGCCGGACTGACGTCGTCACAAGACGCCGGAAGTGACATACAAGCACAGGTACACTTCATAGCACGATGTATGTTGGTGTTAAATAGACATACTGTCATTGAATAGTTGAAAGCTGACAAGACGTAACATCAATTAGGGTCGCATGGCTATCTGAGCAACAGTGACGTCATAGCTATCGGGGTCACAGTGACGCCATGAATACTGGGCTGCAACAACGTCATTGTTTTCGGAAACGTTATCTATTGGAATCGAATGATTTCTGTAGCTTCTGCGGGACACGGTGGCTTGGTTAGAGCGCTCGCATTGTAAGGTGGACAGTACGGGTTCGATCCTCCTCCCCTGAGGCGATTCCTGGCAAGGGACCTTGAGCAAGTCCTTCATTCACAATTACTCTTATTAATCGCTAGTATTTAACGACATCTTATGGCTCCCAGGGCCGTTGACGTCGACCATAACATGCCCTAGCTAAAAACTCAATGCGATCTTACACGGTGACAGTTTCCCACTCTTATATAAAACGGTTGTTATCGTTTTGAAGGTGTCTAAGGGAGAGCGCGCTCTTATTAAATACCTATAGCGTCGCATCCTTATATAACTTCTCTTGACACCGTTTCAAGGTGCACATGTATAAGATTGAGAAACGCGAAGTCAAGCTACGGAGAGTAAGGAAGATGAAAGAGATGAGTTTTAAGTTTAGTTCTGATTGACATTAGAGAAATGACAATCAGAACTAAACTTCAACTCATCTTTAATCTTTCTTAGCCTTCGTAGCTTGACTTCTCGTCTCTCACTGTCTTAGACACCTTTAAAAACGGTTTCAACAGAAGCTATATAAGGATGGGACCCATAGAAATTTACTGAGAGCTCTCGCTCCTAGAAACCTTTAAAACGGCATTGCAGAAGCTATATAAGAATGGGACGCTATTTAGCATTTAATGATAGCTCGCATTCTTGCTTAGAGACCTTTAAGTCTGCATCAACCGATGTCATATAAATATTGGATACGATACACAATAAGCAAATTTTGTATGAGAAATGGTACGGTCGACGTCAACGGCCCTGCCAGCCATAAGATGTTGTTCAACACTGAAAAGTACATGTAACTAGCGATTAATAAAGCTCACTCTCTCAGAGAATTACAAAAAACTGTGAGTCGAGTCGAAAATGCAACAAATGAATATGGAATGTTGATCAACGCGACAAAAACGAAGGTAATGACGAACATAGAAGAAACATTCGAGATAAAAGTGGCCCCTTGAGGCTGCCAAAACGGCTGTAGTCTGCTTCGTTGTCTCTCAGGTTGACCGTTGCAACAGCCTACTGTGTGGTCATTATACACTACACTTGACAAATGCATAATAATAATAATAATAATAATAATAATAATAATAATAATAATAATAATAATAATAATAATAATAATAATAATAATAATAATAATAACAATAACAATAGCAATAACAACAACAACAACAACAACGACAATGATAATGATAATGATAATGATAATGATAATGATAATGATAATGATAATGATAATAATAATAATAATAATAATAATAATAATAATAATAATAATAATAATAATAATAATAATAATAATAATAATAATAATAATAATAATAATAATAATAAAACCCTGAAGACGAGGCCTGACCCTCCAGACAATTACCCTGCTCCTAAATAAATTTTTTCCAAATCCCGAGGGATCACTGATACCTTGGGTAAAAAAAAAAATAATAATAATAATTAACGAGGTTGCCTTCCGGGGCACCATGTCGATGCTGCCCGGTGCCAAGGAGCGACCACCTCTATCACACTAGACCATACTAGTCATAGGCGTAGACTCTGGGGGGTCAGCCGGGGCACATGCCCCCCCAATAATTGAGGAGCCGGGGCAATGCCCCCCCCCCAAAAATCGTGAGGAGAATTTCTTCAAATATTATAATATTGTGTTTCAATATAGACAAATTTCTTCAGAAATAGAAAAACAGAGACACAGAACTGAAATACTATCAGAAATTCATAATAAAAACAAAGATTTTTTTTATCTTCAACATCTTCAATATTAAAAAAATTTACATGTAAACAAAACGCCCCATTTCATACGCATTAACGTAAACCGGAAGCATCTGCTGACTGTCCAGACCAGAGGAGAAAAATGTTTTTTTTTGTTTTAAACAAGAACATAAGAAAAAGAAAACCACAAAATTTGTTTTTGTTTTGTTTTTGTTTTTAAAATAAATTTCTTAATTTTGTAGAAGTTATTTTAATAACATTGATTTAATTATTTTTAATTTTCGGAAATGGCAACTGAATTGAACTGAGTTTGAGCTCTTGTTCATGCCATTTCTCATGATTTTTATGATCCGAAATCCGAAAATCTTAAAAACAACCAAAACAACAAAAACCATAAGAACCAAAAAACGAGAAAAAAATAACATAAAACAACCTTTCATCTTGAAAAAACTTGTTTTTTGCACCTCTGGTCCAGACCAGAGGTGAAAATTTTTTTCCCCCCCAATATTTTGGACAAGTTTACGCCAGTGATACTAGTTTATTTCGCAAAGCATAACATAAGAGATAATAATAGTGATAATAATAATAATAATAATAATAATAATAATAATAATAATAATAATAATAATAATAATAATAATAATAATAATAATAATAATAATAATAAAAATAATAATAATAATAATAATAAAAATAATAATAATAATAATAATAATAATAATAATAATAATAATAATAATAATAATAATAATAATAATAATAATACGAATAGGGCCCATTCCGGACAAATCTACTTTGTAAATAATGTTGAATGTTGACCACACAGTAGGCAGTTGCAACGGTCAACCTGAGAGACAACGAAGCAGACTACAGCCGTTTTGACAGCCTCAAGGAGCCACTTTTATCTCGAATGTTTCTTCTATGTTCGTCATTACCTTCGTTTTTGTCGCGTTGATCAACATTCCATATTCATTTGTTGCATTTTCGACTCGACTCACAGTTTTTTGTAATTCACTGAGAGAGTGAGCTTGATAATAATAATAATAATAATAATAATAATAATAATAATAATAATAATAATAATAATAATAATAATAATAATAATAATAATAATAATAATAATAATAATAATAATAATAATAATAATAATAATAATAATAATAATAATAATAATAATAATAATACGAATAGGGCCCATTCCGGACAAATCTACTTTGTAAATAATGTTGAAGTCCCTGAGGGATCCTGTATACCTCGGGGCAAAAAAAAAAAATAATAATAATAATAATAATAATAATTGGACTATGCTCAGTTTATGCATCTTAAACCTTTTTTTTCAATGGATAATACAGTGAAATTGGTGCCCTTTCTTAGACCCCTTTAATTGCACATTCCTGACATTATAAATCCTTATTTTCGGTCATTTGTCACTGGATATGCTTGTGAATCGTTAATTGGCCTTTTTAAATGAAACCACAGCAATCTTACAGCAGAAGTAGCGACGTCACAGTTACTAGGACCGCACTGACGTCACAAGATCGCAGTCGTATTGACGTCATGACAGACGTCATCAATATTGGAGTTGCAGTGACGTCTCGACTGACGTCGCCACAACGCCGGAAGTGACGTCCGTCGAGGGAGTGGCTATCGTTAGAGCCATCTGTCGGCCGTTGGCTTTGATTCGGTAATTAGTTCAAAGACCGCTGCCGCAGTGGACGACGGTAGAAGGAGAAGATGGCGGCGTTCGTAAAGGGAGAGGAATGGATGCGTCGCCCGCCGAAGCTTAATTAGGGCTGATCAGCCTAATTAGTCCCTTGGGTTGCTATGACGACAATCAACGGACGCTTTGCATCGCTGTGCCTCCGTCTGTTTGTTTGTATGTGTGCGTGCATTGGTATGTATGTGTGCATATGTATGTGTTTGTTTATGTGTGAGTGCGTGAATGTTTGTTAGTATACGTATAATTGCACGCGTGTATGTACGTGTTTATATGTTCAAAGGATGTATGTATGTATGTTTATGTAGGTATGTATATAATATATGTATGCAAGTATTCATTCATTTGTGTATTTAAGTATGTGTATATGAATGTATGTATGTGGGTATGTATACCTGAGTGTATTTGTCACTGGTTTTCTGCCTCCGTATTTCGGCCTCTGTTTCCTGAATGTGTTGTTGTGAGTCTGTGTTTCTCTGCCTTCGTCGTTCTGTCCGTCTCTCTGTCTTTGTCTGTGGATCTACCTGTATGTCTTTCTGTCTGTCTTCATTATCTTTCTTTGTCGTTGTTTGTCTCTGCTACCATTGCTATCACAACTATGCTTGGGATCTCGCCTTCTTCTCTCCGCTGCCTAAAGACCTTTCTTTTCCCTCGGGGCTGACACGCTGGGAGCGCCTCTGAATAGTCTATGCTGCGAGAGGCGCTTTATAAATAATCATATAAGATAAGATAAGATAAGATATACATTTATTCAGCGCCACTATATTAAGACCAAGCACCGGTCGATGCCACTGAGAAATTGTCAGTGAGGGACTTGTTGAAGGTTGCACCCAGTACCCGTTACAGGGGAGGAGGGTACAAGCAATCGGGTATACCCTGTTGCACCATACATTGATTATTGTAATTCTTTACTGGTAGGCCTTCCGAAAGTCCGTCTCTCTGCTCTTCAATCAGTACTTAACGCCTCATTGCTCATCGTTCCCGGTTCTCGTCCATCTCTACTTACATGACTGATGTCTTGCATTGGCTTCCTATCTCCGCTCGTATCCACTTCAAGATCATAACTCTTGTCTCTAAGGTAACAGGGCTTAGCTCCAGGCTACCTTTGTGACCTGATGCGCAAACCTCTCTCTGTTTCTTCTCATCAACCCCTACGTTCCCTGAATCGACTTGATCAGTCTGTTCCACGCGTGAGGTCTGCTATGGCTCGGTCTCGCTCTTTCGCCGTCGTGGGCCCATCCTTATGGAACTCCTTCCCTTGGTACTGCGTGGGACCTTACTTACTAGGTTCTCTCTTTCTGTGGTTCGTCGTTTAAAGTTTCCGCGAGGCTCACACGCAGAGAGCGCCTCTGAATAGCTCGCACTGTGAGAGGCGCTTTATAAGTTCCCAGATACCATACCATACCATACCATACCATACCATACCATACAATCCTTAGCATATTAGCATTAGTATTTAACAGCATCATGCGTTCCAAGGCCGATGACGTCGGTTATATGATAGTATTCACATAATGGCGAATGAGCGAGAATGAGTTTATTATAACGTGGGAGAGATGCATAATTTAAAGGTGTCTAAGCAGAGCAAAACAATTATCTATTTCTATTATTTCTGCTATCCATTGAAATATAAGATTTAAGGGTGCGTAAACTCAGAATAATACAATTATTATTATTATTATTATTATTATTATTATTATTATTATTATTTTTTTTTTTTATTTTTATTATTATATATTTATTTTTTTTAAAACATCATTCGACAAGTTCTGGCCGCATGAAAGTTCCTATGAAGGCAACAGCATTGAAGCGTTGTATGGTGATTGACAACCGCTGGAGTAGATAACAAGTCTCCCTAGGGTCTCCGGTGGTTAAAGCTAAGTATCTCCCCAAGTCTTTTATAAGGGCCATTCCGTCGTCATTGATAGGGCCTAAGGTCTCGAAAGCTAGAGGGACAAAAAAGTGGTCTGCGCGGATCTGGCTGTACTTGTTGTTCTTTCTCGTGGCCGCTAGTTCCGCTGCTGCTCCTGATGTCGCGGACGTTGCATGAAGGTAAGAGGGCGCCACAGTGTCAGTTACGGTGACGTCCCATACAAGACTTCGTCCTCTGCGCCATGGTATCAGCGTAAGTCCGTCCGGTCGTCTCCCGTCCGTCCTCGACAGCCCAGGTGGTTCCTTGATATTAGGGACGCCCGCTCGAGATAGGCCTCGGCTTATCAAATCATTCAAAGCCGCATGTCTGGCGATTCTGCCAGGTCCTAGGTTGCACGACATCCCGTGTGACCCGTCCGCCGTCACCATTGCTCCACAGGGACATGCGTGCGGTTCGCATATATTCGTCCCCAGTCTGAGGCCTACTGCAATTCTTACCGCCTCGTCATCCAATCGCAGCCCGCATGATGACATCGGTAGTGCGAACAGCCAGTCGCTGGCGTGTGGTGCTGAGGCTGCTTTGAATCTTGCTTGGTGGTAAGCGTCGACCAGAGAGGCGTCCAATGAGTCCACCACTCTCTTCACGAGAGGACCATCCCAATACGATTGTCTGTATGCTGCGTAATTATCTGAATGTGTGATTTGACTTTCGGCGTTCCATCGCTGTAACAACGTTTCAACGCGCGCGTCGGTGATGGATTGGTCGTAACCTAACATGGAAGACTGAAGGACGTGGGTGCCTGCAGCGGAAGCCAAGAAGGCAGGAAGCGCAAGCGAAGCGACCCGACGTATACCCAGTCCTCCCGTCTTGACCGGTAAGGACGCTTGAAGCCATTGCATATCGGTAAGGTTAAGGTTGAGGATTGAGCACAAACCTTCCCTCTGTATTTCGTCATATTTGTCTAGTAGAGCATGTCCGCTGCAGGGGTGGGATCTTAAGGTGTGTAGTAGCTTTTTTTTATTATTATTATTATTATTATTATTATTATTATTATTATTATTATTATTATTATTATTATTATTATTATTATTATTATTATTATTATTATTATTATTATTATTATTATTATTATTATTATTATTATTACTACTACTACTATTATTATCATTATTATTATTATTATTATTATTATTATTATTATTATTATTATTATTATTATTATTATTATTATTATTATTATTATTATTATTATTATTATTATTATTATTATTATTAGTCGCTCCTCTTCCCTTTACCTCCCTCGCAGCTTCAATTCACACCGTCCTTCATAAACACCATCCACCCTAACCGTCTGACAGTCTGACTGACTGTACCCTTTGGAAATTGACCTGGAGCTGATTTTGACCTACCTGCCGATCGATTTTGTTAAGACTAAACGCCTGTAAATAAGCTGGTTACAGCGACCGCTTTTCCGGCGCTGTAGAAATCTCGGGATTACCATTACGATCTAGCACGGTCCGTACAAGGGAACCTTAAATGGTGTAGCGCCCATTCAAACGTGCAGCGGTTGTGGTCGATCTCGCCCGATCAATTACCATTCTTTGGACAAGCTATGCGTTGAAATAACAGTGGCTAAGGCAGAATAAATTAAACAACTATTGTGTCCTTATATACCTTTGGGTGTCAACGTTTTAAAGGTGTGTAAGAGAATGAGAAACCAGAAGCCAAGCTTTACGAGGGTAAGCAATGTGTTAGTTAGCTGCTATTTAACGACTCTGTGTCATAACAAGCATTCATTAGCATATCCTAGTATAATTCTAAGATTTAAGATTTCAGTCGACATGTTGTGACTACTGATCTAGCCCGAACCATGGTTTTAATTACTACTAAAGTTAATAATGGTCATTATTTTATTTATTATTATTTTTTTGCCCTGAGGTCTTAGAGATTAGATAAGGTAGATATTAGATATTATTATTATTATTATTATTATTATTATTATTATTATTATTATTATTATTATTATTATTATTATTATTATTATTATTATTATTATTATTATTATTATTATTATTATTATTATTATTATTATTATTGATATTATTATCATCATCATTATCGTCATTTGTTATATTATGACTCATTTGCCTGTCAGTTGGTCAGGCGATGTAGAAATGATCAGTTCTGCTCAAATGTGTCTTCTTTCTGGCTGCTAGAATCTTTCACTGTGCGCATGACGTCACCTGTAGCGTAATCGTAATCTCGAAATTTCTAAAGCGTTACTCTAAGCGCAGGGCATCAGTTTACTCGCGAGCGCTACGTCGTGTCAAAAGGGTTGTCCAGAGCGGGTTAAAGGGAGATCGGAGTCCGGTTGTCAGAGAGGCCAGAGAGAGGAGGAGGGGGTTTCGTTGAGGACGAGAAAGCTTTGAAGTTTGAGTGGATTAGGGTAGGAATTCTTGAAGATATTAGGCTCTAGGATGATTTATTATATCTGCCAAAATCTATCTCGCGGTTTATCTACAACTCTTTGACTGGTCTCTCTACCCATCTGCTTGCCAGTCGCTGGCCTGGTTAGCTACATTGGTTAGAAACTCATTTGAAAATGAGCAAAGTCGATGCCTTAGAGGCGCTCCTCTTTCCCTTACCTCCCTCGCCACTTCAATTAACACCGTTCATCGTAGCCGTCTGACTGTCTGCCTGACTGGAAAATGAACTGGAGCCGATCTTCAGCTGCTTGCCTACATGTTTTGTTTTGACTAGGCGCCTGTGAATAAACTGGTTCCCGCGACTTCGTTTTATTTGGGCGCTGTAGAAATCTTGGGAACCTTAAATGATGTGGCACCCATTCAAACGTGGTGGTGGTGGATCTCGCCGGTTCTAGGACGTTTGGTCAACGGACGATTGGTCAACGGACGATTGGTCACGGACGATTGGTCAACGGACGATTGGTCAAGCGGACTGTTCGTCAAGGGGTCTGTTGATCAAGGGTCCTTTCGTCAAGAGGACGGTTGATCAAAAATTAAAATTTTCGATATTAGAGACGCTTTTAAAATATGCCAGTTCTCTTATCAGTACAAACTACTGATAAGAGAAATCGACGACCACTAATTATCCCTAGACAGACGTGACCAATTAAGCCATTACAAAACCAGGCATCTTTAGGCCTACATGCACAGCAATGAAGACTTCGCAAAGCGTAGCCCATACACAAATAAAACAAATATGGAATGATACGATATACGTGAATTTTAGACGCTTTAAAATATGTCAGTTCTCTTATCAGTACAAACAACTGCACTGGCACAGATATACGATAACCCTTTGAAATGGACGACCACTAATTATCCATTGACAGACGAACCGACCGATATTTTGATCAACCGTCCTCTTGACGAAAGGACCCTTGATCAACAGTCCTCTTGACGAACAGTCCGCTTGACCAATCGTCCTTTGACCAATCGTCCGTGATCAACCGTCCGTTGCCCAACCGTCCTTTGACCAAACGTCCTAGAACCGCATACCATCTCGCCCGATCTATTCATGATCCATTAGAGAACTCAGGTCGAAATTCGACAAGTCAGAGAAACCACAATTTAAGCTTCTGAGCAGTGTGATTCTCCTTACAGATTTTATTTTAGTTGTAGTTACAGTTGTAGTTAATGGTTTTTCATTTTAGTTATAGTTATAGTTATAGTTACTGGACTTTTATTTTAGTTAATTTTAGTTAGTACATAGCTACAACAGGCCCCAATGGGGCCTGGGGTCATCGATTAATTATGTCAGAAATTATTTTTTTGGCAGATTTTGATCTCCTCCCCTTGTCAAGAACTGTCAAGCATTCAAGGACCCTAACAAACTTATGTCAAAGAAAATTACCCCACCCCAGAAAATCTCTATGACTCTAACAAATGCAAGAAACTGAAATTACCGAAAAAAACAACATGTTGTTATAATCAGGTTTGAATTTTATACTTAATGGCTACAGTACATGTGGAATCACTGTCTGTCACAGATATTTACTGGATTTTTCCATTCAAGAATAGGGCCTACAATCTCGTTTCTTCTAAAATAATGTATAGGAGCCTATATTTTCAATTCGATTTTTATTATGAACATTTCTAATTTGAACATGAACATGATAACTTTTTTATAATATTCCTTTTAACATAGAAAATTAAAATCAAAACAAGTTTCTCACTCTTTCTTATTAACAATCGAAAGAAAAAATTATCTTTCCATCAAAAGAAACTTGAAATATTAGATTTTCGAAAAGAATCCAGGATGTTCGCAAAGAAAATATGCAGCACATTTTCTCATTTTAACTGCGAGCAATAAACAGGATATTTTAAAACGAAGAAAGTATCGCGTTTGATTAAGTTACAAACAAAAATGCCTACATCACTCATAAAGACTTTCCGGATATATGGTTGCTTTTTGATTAAATTATTGCTGAAGTCAATTTGTCTTGAACGGCCCTCCCCTTGTCAGGAATTGTCAAACTTTTTCAAATCCCTCGCCCCGTTTGTTGATATAATTAATGGACGACCCGATGGATAATTCAAAGACTGCTCTTTTTCACGTGCTCATGTTTATCGATAATGCATTTTTTTATTTCAGTAACGAAAATACCGATGAATTTTCGTTAGTGTTATTTTCGTTATAGTTATAGTTACAGTTAATTATATTTTTTAGTTATAGTTATAGTTATCGTTAACGAAATCATTTTTTGTTCGTTAACGAGCATTTTCGTTATCGTTAACGTTAACGAGAATCACACTGCTTCTGAGGAAGGAATGACGTGGATGGATGGATGGATCCAGGGTTTAACGACATCTTATAGCAACAAAGGCTGTTGACGTCGACAGAAATTAGTTTGGCATATTACAGCTCTTCTTTGACGTGGAATATCTCACTGTTATTTATATCCATTCATGACTTTCTCAAATTAAGGTGTCTAAGAGAGTAACCTCTCATTAATCGCTAGTAACTACATCCAGTGTTTAACGGCATCTTGTGGCTCCCAGAGCCGTTGACGTCGACCGCAGCACACTACTAAAAAATCTCATGTGATCTTATACTATAGATAATGAGAGTGTCCCAATCTTATATAAAACGGTTGTTACCGGTTTGAAGGTGTCTAGCAGAGAGCGCGCTCTCGTAAATGCCTTTCGCGTCCCATCCTTATATACGTTCTTATAATTCTCGTTACACCGTTTTAAAGGTGTATAGATGGAGAAACGCGAAGTCAAGCTACGGAGAGTAAGAAAGATGAAAGAGATGAGTTTTAAGTTTTGTTCTGTTTGAAATTAGAGAAATGACAGAACGAAAACACTATGCAGTTACACAATACAATACAATACAACATACAATAATTAAATTCATTCAATTCAATTCATTCAAAAATTTATATATCGTCACTCTAAGGTTATCTACTCAGAAGCACTCCCTACCCAACCCTGGCTGAAAAGTACAGACTTAAGATCTGAGTAAAATGTGGCGATATGCGAACTTGGGACCAAGCGAAGCCCCACAGAGATACCGTTCCAGGTTGCAGGGCCAGTGAACGGGGAACCAGAAGCTCAGCCTGCTTAGAAGAACGCAGCGAACAATGCAACTATATTTGATATTGCCCTCCTTCCCAAGTTCAGAAGAGCACACACGACCATATACGACAGAACATCGATGACGCTGAGCAATAGTGAGTGAAGGACTTGCTCAAGGTTCCTACACAGTAACCGTCTCAGAGGAGGAGGATCGAACCCTTACTCTCCGCGTTACAAGGCAGGCGCTTTAACCAATCGACTACCGTGCCTTGCAGTTAATTCGAAAGCTTGGTACCATCGACCGAGAACCTAGCACTGTGTCTGTGTTAGGCATAGCAAGTGTCAATGTGCTACTCAAACCGTATACTCCACAAGTATGCATGTGATCCACTGCCCGGAACAGGTATGGGACCGTGAATGATTGAATGGCTACCGGTCCAGGAGTAACAAAATTGTAAGGTTCACGGCTAGGTTGTTAAAACAATGACAATAAAGTTGGTGAAACAATGTCGATAAGGTGGGTAAACAATCACATTAAAATTGGTAAAACAATGACAATAAGACGAGTAAACACTGAAATTAAGATTGGTAAAACAATGACATTTACATTGGTAAAACAATGGCAATAAGATTGCTTAAAAAATTACCGGTCCGAGGTATCAGAACGTTTGAGAAGCACTGTTTGTTAGTATGCGTATGAATTCACGTGTGTACATGTTTATATGTTCAGAAGGATGTATATATGAATGTTTATGTGTAAAAGATATATTTTAAACTGAAATCCTTTGCTCGATGAGCAGCCTCTATAATGAGAGCCATACTGGTATAATATGTTGATGCGTATAGGTTTATCTCGGGTCATGCCAGAGAATTCTGGAGCCATTTGTAATTATGTCGCACTGTGGGTGAGCCTGCTTGCCCGTGTGTGTTAGTCTATCTTCTCTTTGCGTTCCTTCGCCCTTCCGTTTCAATTTGAGCGTCTTGGAAAATCTACCATCGTTGCTCCTAAAGAGCTTAACCGGTGAGAGTAAATATCATAACAGACACAAAAGCTAAGGAATACACACAAACGCAAGCGAGCAGGAACATACAAGCGCACGCAATCCTACAAGCAAAGGTACACTCCCTAACACGAGCGAAGACACAGATTTTAAGGCATTCATTATGAAGTTCTTAATTTGCTTCTTAGAAATCTTAGTTCTTGCATGGGCAACAGCATTTCTAGTGCGAACTCATTAGAGCCAACTCAGCCCGCCATCCTTCTGGGTCGTGAAAATATTACCGTAAGTGAATGCTGTGGTTAAAAAGATATACCGCCGTTTAAGAGCTGAAAGCTGCAAAGACATCAGCAATTAGGTTCGCTCGTCGTGGCTGTTGGAGCTACATTGATGTCATAGCTATCTGAACAGAAATGACGTCATTGCAATCGTAATGACGTAATTGAAATTGGAGTTAATGTGACGTCATAGTTCTCGAGGACCGCTTGACGTCATAGATACTGGGCTGCAACGACGTAATTGATATCCGAGACGTAAGCCAATCGAATCGAATGACTACCATAGCTTCTGTGAGACATGGTAGTGGATTGGTTAGAGCGCTTGTCTTCTAACGCAGAGAGTACGGGTTTGATCCTCCTCCTCTGGATTCCTGTTTAGGAAATTATTATTATTATTATGATCAGTTTACACACCTTCAAATCTTTATTTGTATGAATAATATAGTAAAAATGGTATGCTGTGCTTAGACACCTTTACGTTGCATCTTCCTCATGCTATAAATTCCGTGTTTCGCCAGGCCGTTTCCAATATCTAAATCAACATCGTATCATAACGCTAAGGATGGTATTGTGGGATAGAGTAACCGATTGGTTAGACCCTACTCCCCTGAGGGACCTTATTATCATTATCATCACCATCATCATCATCATCATCATCGTCATCATCATTTGTTATATTATGACTCATTTGACTGTGTTAGTTGGTCAGGCGTTGTAGATATGATCAGTTAAGCTCAATTGTGTCTTTTTCTCTGGCTGCTAGAACCTTTAACTGTATGCATGACGTCACCTGTAGCGTAATCGTAATCTCGAGATTTCTAAAGCGTAACTCTAAACGCAGGGCACCAGTTTACTCGCGAGCGCTGCGTCGTGTCAGAAAGGTTGTCCAGAGCGGGTCAAAGGGAGATCGGAGTCTGGTTGCCAGAGAGACCAGAGAGAGGAGGAGCCAGAGGAGCTGCTAAGGTGGGTTTCGTTGAGGACGAGAAAGCTTTGAAGGCCGGAAGTTGAGTGGATTAGGGTGGAAATCCTGGAAGATATGAGACTTTAAGATGATTCATACATGCCAAAAATCTATCTCGCGGTGTATCCACAACTCTTTGACTGGTCTCTCTACCCGTCTCTTTACCAGTCGCTGGCCTGATTAGCTACACTGTTTAGAAAATAGAAATTCATTTGAAAATTAGCAAAGTCGAAGCCTTAGAGTCGCTTCTCTTCCCCTTACTTCCCTCGCCACTTCAATTAACACCATCCATCATGGACACCGTAGCCGTCTCAGTCTGCCTGACTGACCCCTATGGAAATTGACCTGGAGCTGATTTTGTCCTACCTGCCGATCGATTTTGTTTTGACTAAGCGCCTGTGAATAAGCTGGTTCCAGTGACTTCGCTTTTTTGGGGCGCTGTAGAAATCTCGGGTTACGATTACGATCTAGCACGGACCTTATTAATGCTGTGGTACCCATAAAGATGTGCAGTGGAGATGGTGGATCTTACCCGATCAATTCGTAATCCATTATGAACTCAGGTCAAATTTCGATAAGTCAGAGAAACCGCTTCTGCGGAACGCAACAATTATTGTGTGCAACGTCTATTATTTTGTATATATGTATTCAAGACCTTCTCAAATTAAGGTGTCTAAGAGAGTGAGCGTTATTGGTCGATAGTTACATGTACTTTTCAGTGTTGAACGACATCTTATGGCTGCCAGGGCCGTTGACGTCGACCGTACCGTATCTCATTAAAAATTTCTTTATTGCTTTATTATTTTTCCAGAGTTTAACGTCGTCCTATGACATCAAAGGCCGTTGACGACAATTTAGAACATATACAGTGCAGTAAAATGAAGTTATAGCATATAGGCTATAAGACTTCTAAGTTTTACATAAAGGTGTAAAAACTAAACTTTACAATGTCATTTGGGTTCATTGTTTAATAACATAGGATAATACAGTTAATAATGTCTATTATGCATGACCTGTGATTTCTCTTGATGGTTACCGAATAAAAACTGAAATGAAAAAAAACACCTTAAACAATATCTTGCATCAATTATCATAAAACATGAATTTTAGATGTACAAAAGATTCTTGATGAACATTCTCAATGTACGTGTTATTCTTAATCTATTAATACGAGTCAGTAAAACAAAGTTTCATTGCAAGTTTAAAAGATAAGTAATTTTGTTATTCATGAGATCCTTATACTACTTCTGTATTTTCAAGAGTTATGAATCAATACAATTAAACAGAAATATACGAGAAAATTGGAAGAAATAAGTGACATTTGTTTAACATGTGATGCATGCTTGTTTATTGCTTATCGCATCCAATCAAACAACATAATAACCGATGTACGTCTGTCTGTCCCGTAACAAACACTGTTGTGACGTCACTATACTGCCGCCTTGGCGACGGCTGTCTTGACGACGGCTATAGGCCTATAATATGACGTCATAATATAACGGTGAAGTAAGCTTAATTGTTATCACTGCAATAATTGCTTTATATACCGTGATTTTTCACGGGTTACAGCTAGTCCTTATATAACATCGGTTGATACCGACGCTTAAGGCTGTGTAAGTAAGAAAGCGAGCTTCCATTAAACGTTTAGCGCGTCTTATCCTTATATAGCTTCTGCAATACCGTTTTAAAGGTGTCTAAGAGCGAAAGCTCTCAGTGAATTTCTATCGCGTCCAATCCTTATATAGCTTCCGGTTACACTATTTTTAAAGGTTTCTAAGAAAATGAGAGACGAGAAGTCAAGCTATGAAGGGTAAGAAAGATAAAAGAGATGAGTTGAAGTTTAGTGTTCTGATTGACAGTAGAGAAACGACAGAACAGAAAGACAGGCTATGCAGTTAATACAATGCAGTACAACACTATACAATACTGTACAACGTACAATAATTCAATTAATTCAATTCATATGAAAAATTTATATAGCTCTCCTTCAATTTATCTGCTCAGAAGCACACCGGGCCCAACCACGGCTGAAAATACAGTCTCAAGATTTAAGTAAAATGTGGCGGTATCGTATTTGGGACCAAGCGAAGTGCCAGAGGGAGCCCGTTCCAGGCTGCAGGGCCAGCGATGGAAAAACACAGCGCAGCGTAAGGACGGTAAGCAAACGGAGAACCAGAAGCTCAGCCTGCTTAGAAGAACGCAAGGAACAATACAAATGTATTTGATATTGCCATTCTCCCCAAGTTCAGAAGAGCACACACGATCATATGACAGAATATCGATGATGCTGAGCAATTGTGAGTGAAGGACTTACTCAAGGTCCTTACACAGTAACCGTAATAATAATAATAATAATAATAATAATAATAATAATAATAATAATAATAATAATAATAATAATAATAATAATAATAATAATAATAATAATAATAATAATAATAATAATAATAATAATAATAATAATAATAATAATAATAATAATAATAATATAACGAGACAATGAGGGTGGCGGTCGGCCTACGATTGGGTCTGGCAATCTGCGAACCGCACAAATGCGCATGTGGTGCCTACGTCTCGTCCAGAGGCGCGCATGGGCTGTCATGCTCACTGGGGTTCGGCCGACAAGCTAGGCACAGCAACATCAACGACCTCATCCACCGCAGCCTCAACAGAGCCGGCATCCCGGCAGTCAAGGAGCCGTCCGGCCTATCCAGGTCGGATGGAAAGAGACCGGATGGCCAGACCCTAATACCGTGGAGCGGCGGGCTGTCTTTATTGTGGGACGCGACGGTAGTGGACACGGTGGCCGCCTCTTACATCACGGAAACGGCGGCCGCGGCAGGAGGGGCGGCGGAGGTGGCTGCTACGAGAAAGAACATCAAGTACTCTGAACTACAGAAGAGATACATCTTCATACCTGTAGCTGTGGAAACCTTCTGTCCCCTTAACAGAGAGGGTCTCGCCTTTCTATCTGAAATTGGTCGTCGGCTGTCGAAAACCACAGATGACTCCCGCGAAACAAACTTCCTATTCAAGAGCCTATCGGTGATGGTGCAACGCTTCAACGCAGTGGCTTTCCAAGGCGCCATGTCAAAGCTGCCCGGAGCCAAAGAGCAACAAACCCGTCGATATCTATCGCCTTCTTAAAAGGGCAGGGGCGGGGAACTCGATTTTCTGAGTGAACAGAACCTAGACATGAATTCTCGGATAATAATAATAATAATAATAATAATAATAATAATAATAATAATAATAATAATAATAATAATAATAATAATAATAATAATAATAATAATAATAAAAAACTTGGGGAGATACTTAGCTTTAACCACCGGAGACCCTAGGGAGACTTGTTATCTACTCCAGCGGTTGTCAATCACCATACAACGCTTCAATGCTGTTGCCTTCATAGGAACTTTCATGCGGCCAGAACTTGTCGAATGATGTTTTAAAAAAAATAAATATATAATAATAATAATAATAATAATAATAATAATAATAATAATAATAATAATAATAATAATAATAATAATAATAATAATAATAATAATAATTGTTCTATGCTCAGTTTATACATCTTAAATCTTTTATTTCAATAGGTAATCCAGTAAAATTGTGCCCTTACTTAGACACCTTTAATTGCCTATTTCTGACGTTATACACTCTTCATTTTCGCTCACTTGCTATTGGGTAGCATTACTTATGGTTAATTTCAAATGAAACCACAGAAATCTTACAGTAGAAGTAGCGACGTCAGAGTTACTAGGATCGCATTGGCATCACAAAATCGGAGTCGTAGTGACGTCATGATTGACGTCATCAATATTGGAGTCGCAGTGATGTCTCGACTGACGTCGTCACAAGGCGCCGGTAGTGACGTTCGTAGCGGGAGTGGCTATCGTTCAGAGCCATCTGTCGGCCGTTGGCTTTGTTTCGGTAATTAGTTCAAAGACCGATGCCGCCGCCGACGATGACGGTAGAAGGAGAAGATGGCGGCATTCGTAAAGGGAGAGGAATGGATGCGTCGACCGCCGCAGCTTAATTAGCGCTGATCAGCCTAATTAGTCCCTTGGGTTGCTATGACGACAATCAACGGACGGTTTGCACCACTGTGCCTCTGTCTGCTTGTCTGTGTGTATATGCGTGCGTGTATTGGTATGTATGCGTGCATATGTATATGTTTGTTTATGTATAAGTGTATGTATGAATGCACGTAGGTATGTACGTTTCTACATGTTCATTAGGATGTAGGTATGTATGTTTATGTGTATTTAGGTATGTATATAATGCATATATGTCTGCATGTATTCATGCATATGTGTATTTACTGTAAGTATGTATGTGTGAATGTATAGCATTGAATTTAGGTATGCATGAATATATGTATGTGTGTGTGTTTGCGTGTATGTGTCACTGATTTTCTGCCTCCGTATTTCTGCCTCTGTTTCCTGAATTAAAATGTGTTTTTGTTATTCTGTGTTTCTCTGCCTTCGTCGTTCTGTCTGTCTCTTTGTCTTTGTCTGCGGATGTATGTCTACCTGTATGTCTATCTGTCTGTCCTCATTATCTTTCTTTGTCGTTGTTTATCTCTGCTACTATTAATATCACAACTATACACTTATTCAGCGCCACTATATTAAGACCAAACACCGGTCGATGGCACTGAGCAATTGTCAGTGAGGGACTTGTTGAAGGTTGCACCCAGTACCCGTTACAGGGGAGGAGGGTACAAGCCATCGGTTACCCTGTTGCACCATACAATACTTAGCATATTAGAATCAGTGTTTAACATCAGCATGCGTTTCAAGGCCGTTGACGTCGACTGTACATAAACATAACATAACGGCGAGTGAGCGAGAATGAGTTTTAACGTGAGAGAGAGACCTAATTTAAAGGTGTCTAAGCAGAGCAAAACAATTATCTATTTCTATTATTTCTTTTATCCATTGAAATATAAGATTTAGGGGTGTGTAAACTCAGAATAATACAATAATAATTATTATTATTATTATTATTATTATTATTATTATTATTATTATTATTATCATCATCATCATCATCATCATCATCATCATCATCATCATCATCATCATCATCATCATCATCATCATCATCATCATCGTCATCATCATTTGTTATATTATGACTCAGTTGACTGTGTCATTTGGTCAGGCGTTGTAGATATGATCAGTTCTGCTCAATTGTGTCTTTCTCTCTGGCTGCTAGAATCTTTCACCTAATGCATGGCTTCACCTGTAGCGTAATCGTAATCTCGAAATTTCGAAAGCGTTACTCTTAGCGCAGAGCACCAGTTTACTCGCGAGTGCTGCGTCGTGTCAGACTGGTTGTCCAGAGCGGGTCAAAGGGAGATCGGAGTCTGGTTGCCAGAGAGACCAGAGAGAGGAGGAGGAGCCAGAGGAGCTGCTAAGGTGGGTTTCGTTGAGGACGAGAAAGCTTTGAAGGCCGGAAGTTGAGTGGATTAGTGTGGAAATCCTGGAAGATATATGAGACTTTAAGATGATTTATTCCTGTCAAAAGCTATCTTGCGGTGTATCTACAACTCTTCGACTGCCCTCGCTATACCCGTCTGATTACGATCTATAGCACGGTCCGTACAATGGAACCTTAAACGGTTTGGCACCCATTCAAACGTGCAGCGATGGTGGATCTCGCCTGATCAATTTATAATCCATTACAGAACTCACGTCGAAATTCGACAAGTCAGAGAAACCACAATTTAAGTTTCTGATGAAGGAAATTACGTTGAATGTCTCACTGTTTATTTATATTCATTCAAGACCTTCTCAAATTAAGGTGTCTAAGAGAGTAAGCTCTTATTAATCACTATAGTAACTACTTCCAGTGTTTAACGACATCTTATGGCTCCCAGAGCCGTTGACGTCGACTATAGCATACACTTCCAAAAAATTCGATGTGATGTTACAAGGTGACAGTGTCCCAATCTTATATAACACGGTTGTAATCGTTCTGAAGGTGTCTAAGAGAGAGCGCGCTCTTATTAAATGCCTCTCGCGTCCCATTCTTATATAACTTCTCTTGATACCCTTTTAAAGGTGTATAAGATGGAGAAACGCGAAGGCAATCTACGGAGTGTAAGAAAGATGAAAGAGATGAGTTTTAAGTTTAGTTCTGTTTGACATTAGAGAAATAACAGAACGAAAACAATGTGCGGTTATACAATACAATACAACATACAATAATTAAATTTATTCAAAACAATTCATTTAAAAATTTATATATCGTCACTTTAAGGTTATCTACTCAGAAGCACTACCTACCCAACCCTGGCTGAAAAGTACAGTCTTAAGATCTGAGTAAAACGTGGCGATATGCGTACCTGGGACCAAGCGAAGCGCCACAGGGAGCCCGTTCCAGGTTGCAGGGCCAGCGATGGAAAAACACAGCGCTGCTTAAGGGCGGTAAGCAAGCGGAGAACCAGAAGCTCAGCCTGCTTAGAAGAGCGTAATGAACAATACAACTGTGTTTTATATTGCCCTCTTTCCCAAGTTCAGAAGTGCACACCCATTTGACAGTACATCGATGGCGCTGAGCAATTGTGAGTGAAGGACTTGCTCAAGGTTCCTACACAGTAACCGTCTCAGAGGAGGAGGATCGAACCCGTACTACCCGCGTTACAAGGCAGGCGCTCTAACCAATCGGCAGTTAATTCGAAAGCTTCGTACCATCGACCGAGAACCTGGCACTGTTCCTGTGTTAGGCATAGCAAGTGCTACTCAAACTCTATACTCCACAAGTATGCATGTGATCCACTGCCCGGAACAAGTATGTGACCGCGAATGATTGAATGGCTACCGGTCCAGGAGTAACAAAATTGTAGGCCTAAGGTTCACGGCAAGGTTGTTTAAACAATGACAATAAAGTTGGTGAAACAATGACAATAATGTGGGTAAACAATGACACTAAGATTGGTAAAACAATGACATTAACATTGGTTAAACAATGACAATAAGATTGCTTAAAAAATTACCGGTCCGCAGTCTCAGAACGTTTGAGAAGAACTCTACTAAAAAACGTATTTATTAAAGTGAAATTCTTTGCTCGATGAGCAGCCTCTACAATGAGCGCAACACTGCATGGTGTGATATGGTGATGCGAATAGGTTTTTCTCGGCGCCGTAACAAAACGGCGCAGACAAAACGGCGCAGACAGAACGGCGCAATTCAAAGTACCCCGACAACACGGCGCAGACAATACGGCGCAGTACAAAGATTATGATACCCGTCTACTGATTGTTTGCTTATTAGCGATCAAAAAGTGCCGTTCATCCCGCTTCTAGTTTAATTTACATTTTAATCGTCCTTTACCCTTCTAGTATAATTTACATTTTAATCGTATAATGTCGGACTTCGAGAAGGCAAGTCAGAATGCCTGCGCGATTGTCTTCCTGGATACACGACTTGTATGCTTTTTCCATCTCGGCCAGAGTATGTGGCGCGAGGTTCAAGACCTTAACCTTGCAGCGTCCTACCGTGAAGATGAAAATCTGTTCTGGCACCTTTAGCGGACTATTGGGAAGATACTTATATCGGCACGCAAAGAAGGGGTAGACGCGCAAATATTATGACAACGTATGAACTATGAACTAAAAGAGTTTATGAAGTTACACAGTTATTTCTAGTATATGGTTTAGTATATATTAAACTATTATAAACTATTGTTCTTTAGTTCAGTTTTGCGCCGTTTTGTCTGCGCCGATTTGTACTGCGCCGTTTTGTTGCCGCGCCGTTTTGTCTGCGCCGTTATGTCTGCGCCGTTTTGTCCTGCGCCGTTTTGTCGGCGCACCGTTTTTCTCGGCTCTTGCCAGAGAATCCTGGAGGCTTTGTAATTATGTCGCTCTGTGGGCAAGCCTGCTTGCCCGTGTGTGTTAGTCTATCTTCTCTTTGCGTTCTTTCGCCCTTCCCTTTTTCCATTTGAGCGTCTTTGGAAAATCCACCATCGTTGCTTCTAAAGAGCTTTACCGGTGAGAGTAAATATCAGCACAGACACAAAAGCCAAGGAATGCACACAAACGCAAGCACGCAGGCATATACATGTATAAGCATACACAATCCTACAAGCAAAGGTACACTCCATAACACGAGCGAAGACACATAGTTTAAGGCATACATTATGAAGTCCTTAATATGCTTCTTAGAAATCTTAGTTCTTGCATGGACAACAGCATTTCTAGTGCGAACTCATTTGAGCCAACTCAGCCTGCCATCCTTCTGGGTCGTGAAAATATTACCGTAAGTGAATGCTGTGGTTAAAAAGACATACCGCCGTTGAAGAGCTGAAAGCTGCAAAGACATCAGCAATTATTAGGTTCGCACGTCGTGGCTGTTGGAGCTACAGTGACGTCATAGCTATCTGAACAGAAATGATGTCATTGCAATCGGTATGACGTCATTGAAATTGGAGTCAAAGTGACGTCATAGCGCTTGAAGTCATGGACATTGGGCTGTAACGACGTAACTGCTACCCGAGACGTAATACAATCGAATCGAATGACTGCCATAGATACTGTTAGACATGGTAGCCGATTGATTAGAGCGCTTGTCTTCTAACGCAGAGAGTACGGGATTGATCATTGCCTTCTAGATACTGAAGGCCGTAATGCTGATTTTTGTGACGTCACAAACTGAGTCCGTCAATTGCTTGAATATTGTATTCACGGGTACAGAAATTAGACGCGTAATCGTAATCGTAAACTCCAAATTTCTAAAGCACCACTCTGAAACTAAGCGCAGAACACCAACGTATTCACGAGCGCTGCGTCAAGTCAGAGAGGTTGTCCAAAGGGTAGCCAAGAGGTCAGAATCCGGTTTCCAACAGATCCAGATCAAGAGAGGAGGCAGAGCAGCTGCTAAGGCGGGTGTCTTGGGTCGAGAATTGGAAGTCGGAGTATGAGTCAGGGTAGGAATTCTTGAAAAGGTGAGACTGGTTTGAGTGGAAAGCCAGAGGATGATAGATAGAGGAGCCTGAGGCGGATGATGGAGGGTAAGTGACAATGATATGGAGAAACCAAGATTTCGGGTGGGAGATTGTTCTGAAGCCGTGATGCAGTGTTGGAGAACTTGAGATGAGTAGTTAAGGGTGAGTCGAGAAAGACTTGGACAGAATTACGATCGAGTGGAGCGTGTTGGCTGGATGGTGAGGAGTTTGCAAAATTATAGCAATTCTGAAATTTGATGATAAAAACTAGTGTTCAAAACTGACAGAAAATTGCAGAAGAAATAACAGAAACTTTAATTACATTCTATGAGATATTATACACTTTACAAAGTCCTGTAAGTTCTATACATATACTTTATTACATTCTATGAGATATTATACACTTTTTACAAAGTTCTGTAAGTTCTATACATATATAAGTTCTATATGAGTTTGCGCTCGATAGTGTAGTGGTTAGGGTGCTGGATTGTCAATCAAGATGTCGGGGCTCAAATCCTCACCAGGGCAGATTTGGTTCGAGATTTATACCCCACCTGTGCCCTTAACCTACTCAGCTGTAATGAGCACACAAACCCTACACTGTTGGTGGGAAGATCAGGCCGTGAGGGCGAGGCTAAGAAAATGAAGTCGCTAACACTGCATACCCATGACTGCCTCGGGACTATCTTCCAGGATTGCTCTTCTTCTTCTAAAAGTTCAAGGATCATAATTTAACATTGCCGAGCTGTAGAACTGTAAACATTAATTATGCCTTTAGTGTTGACAATTTACGCTTAGTTTTGCTTTTTGCTCTCTTACAGATATTACTAGCATCATTCAATTTTTTGCAGTAGTTGTTAAGCAAGATATTGGCCATTTTGCTAGCAATGACATGGACAAAGTCTGAAAATTTATGTCCACAGTCACAAACACTATTTATAAATGAATACTGTAAAAAGCTTTTCTTAGATACAGAAATAAGAACTTTCTTCTGATTTGATGCACTAAGAAACTGTTGTTCATAAGCTGCTGACACCAAACACTGGAATATACAAAATACTTTTGCAACAACATCAACCAATTCTTGTGTTGGC
Organism: Allolobophora icterica; assembly: GCA_963556255.1. Classification (NCBI taxonomy): domain Eukaryota; kingdom Metazoa; phylum Annelida; class Clitellata; order Crassiclitellata; family Lumbricidae; genus Allolobophora; species Allolobophora icterica. The sequence continues at coordinate 62,619,244 of OY744610.1, read as the reverse complement.
CAAGTCAGACCTCCTCTGTCCAGTGTTTCCAGATAAGAAAAAACTGTGCCTGTAGTGTCACATGCCATCGCATCCGCTGATACCAAGGCAGCTACACAAAGTCCACATGCAACAGACCTCTTAATCTTGCTACCAATATACCCCGCAAGAAAAACAACAACATGCATTTCAGGATCTGAGACACTTATTAAAGTGCAGTCACACAGCACTCCTTCAAAAGCACTTATATCACATTCCATCACATTGTCTGACTTTTCCTCCAGAAAACAATCATTTGCAAATTTCATAATTGACACTTTGCCCTTTGATGCAGAATTGATGTGCAGTATACTGCTAAGCTTTAACTTTTTCTCACATTCCATGATTTCACGCACAGAAACATGAAAATTAGTGCCAGCTAGTCGTCTGTACTGTGAAAATCTGTATTCTAAGAAATCAGTTTGAAATTTGCCTGTAAGAACATATTTAAAGTCAAGACTTTCCAGGAGATATCTGACTAGACAAATCATGGACTTCAAAGTATGTTGCAGAGCAAATGCAGTTTCTCTTGTTAACATCCCATTCCTATTGCCAGTGCTTGCGTCCCACTTTTGAAGCCATTGAACAACACTATCAAAATACAGTAACTGATGGTCATCGACTTTTCTTACAGGGTCACATTTCTCATCACGAAGATTTCTACCTTTGAAAGGATGTTTAACATTTAGCATTTTCCACAGTGACACAATTATATCAACAAATACCAGTGTATCATCAACAGTAGCTTTGTTGCAATTAGGATGCTGCTGCTGTGAAAACAATTTCAGTGCAGCAACCACTTTCTCATTGAATATACACAACATCAGTGGCACACTTTGCCTTTCAGTGTTTGATGGGTTCAATGCCTTATATGATAATGATGGTGCAAGTTTAACAAGATTGTTCTTTTCATTCATATGCAACTGCTTCAAAACGTTAAACTTTGCTTTGCGAATCAGGTTTGCATCTAGCATGTCAGGAAAAATTAATGTCTGGTCACTGTCTTTCTGGTTGATCCAATTATTTCTGATACATTTGAATAAATGCACAGTGTCAAACAGGAAAAACAGTTTCCTACTGTTATCACATGGGTGGTCTATATAAGGCTGCAACAAACCACCACATAGCAACTTAAACATATTGCCATTAACTCGATTATTATCAGAAATCAGAGAAACAGTCCTAAAACCGGCCTTTTCAACCATTCTTATGACATGCATGGTTATGTCTTTCAGATAAGGTGCAGTTAAGTTCTTAACAGGCACTAAGGCGGCTATATCTTTTCTGTGAGACAATATTGAGCAAATCATAAATGTTTGCACAGTGGTTGCCTGGGTCATGTCACAGTTTGCAGCAAAGCCCTTAACTGTTCCACCCTTGTATGAAACTTTAGGCTCAACATAGATCTCATCAAGCAGCATAGTCACGTAACGTTCATGTGGCTCAAGCAGCTGACATTTTTTTGTCAGATAAGTTATGTGAGCATTGCAATCAGTACCAGGTTCGACAGTAAAGCAGGATGAAAGTTTACGTAAATAAACAGGGTGGGGTAACATCAGAGTACTGTCACGTAAGAACCCATATGCAGAAGGTGACAGCGAAAATACCTGAAATGCCCAGTGTAAGTAATCACCACAGTACTTCCTTTTGCATTGCTGTAATAATTCCAACTGCTGGATAACATGTCGAACAACACGAATGCACTTAACTTTACTTATAATAACGTTCCTACCATCTTCAACATCAGCATCACTAGCACCATCATCTTCAGGATCTCTGCTACTGATAAGTGAACATTGTTGCTCACATATATCATGCAACAGAACTAAAGCCATATCTACTTTACCTCTGAAGTCAACCTTTCCACTTTCCCATCCCTGATAATGACTTAGAAGACTAGTCAATTTGGAATAAGAATCAAGTTTTCCATTATCACCTATCACCCACTCCAAGTTTCTGTCATCCCCACAGCAAATGATGACAGACAAAACATCAGTAACACGAATACTTACTCTAATGCAAGGCACATCAGATACATCTAGAATATAGCACAACAAGCAACTGTCAGTCACCTTAAAGTTCCACAGTGAAGACTGTGGAATGTGTTTCATAAAGTTCATGCAAAGTTCCTGAAATGTTGTAATACTGTCAAGATTTAGCCACTGTTGTAGTGTTTGATCATCCCTTGTCTGCATCTCAGAATGTCTATCTTCTGGCTTTCTTCTCTTCATGGGAGGTTCTGATGACAAATATGATGGACAGTTGTGAAAAATAGATGGGTACGCATCTCTTGCTAGCTTTGGAAACTTTCGTGGCACACTGAGTACAGATCCATCAGGACGTGTGGCAGTGTCCACTCTGACGATAAATTCTTCAGCAAAGTGTTTAATGCATATTACCGTATTGAGGTTCAGCGGAAAATTGTCCTTTGGTCGCGGAATCCGTCGCAACCAGTTTTGTAGTTTGCCATCGTTTCCTTTACACTCACTGAATATGCTAAACGACGAAGTATAATCTGATTTCTCGTTCTTGCGAGTGTAGTTAGAATTACATCCTGTTACACAACAATGACGAGGCATTCTCCAAATTTGAACAAGTTAAATCCTTTGAAAGTCAGACGAACGGATTTTAGTGTAACTCAAAGATCTATGTAAGCAGACGACAGAATCCGATTCAAACGTTCGAAAGTTCAATTATTAATACTTTTAAGTTCTAATAGATAATAGGAATGCGTAACATGATTAAAATCTCACTAACTGACATTAAATTTGCAACGATATTCCAAGTTTGACGCAAGGAAATTAAAAATTAATCAAAATCGCTTTACGTGTTGACACGCTTATAGTGAAACGAAGAGGGACTCAACATGTGACGTCACAAGCCTAACTTTAGGCAGCATTACGGCCTTCAGTATCTAGAAGGCAATGGTTTGATCCTCCTCCTCTAAGACGGTTCCTGTGTAGGGAATTATTGTTATTATGCTCAGTTTATACACCTTCAAATCTTTTATTTCTATGAATAATATAGTAAAATTGGTATGCTTTGCTTAGACACCTTTACGTTGCTTCTTTCTTATGCAATAAATAGGGGATTTCGCCCAACCGATTCCAATTTCAAAGTCTATGTATAGTAGGACTATGCTAAGGATGGTGCTGTCGGAGAGAGTAACCGATTGGTTAGACCCTCCTTTCCAGAATCTGTTACTCTGTAGGGACCTTGATGAAGCCCATCATTCACAATTGCTCAACATCATCGATTGATCTTTGGTCATTATACACTGCGCTTGACAAACGCATAATAATAATAATAATAATAATAATAATAATAATAATAATAATAATAATAATAATAATAATAATAATAATAATAATAATAATAATAATAATAATAATAATAATAATAATAATAATAATAGTAATAATAATAATAATAATAATAATAATAATAATAATAATAATAATAATAATAATAATTGTATCGTGCTCAGTTTATACATCTTAAATCTCTTATTTCAATGGATAATACAGTAAAATTGGTGCCCTTGCTTAGACACCTTTAATTGCATACTTCTGACGTTATAAAGTGCTTGTTTTCGCTCACTTGTAACTGGGTATGGCTGCACATTACATTATTGGTCTTTCAAATGAAACCACAGAAATCTTACAGTAGAGGTAGCTACGTCAGAGTTACTAGGATAGTCACTAAATTGAAGTCGTAGTACGTCATGCCTGACGTCTTCAATATTGGAGTCGCAGTGACGTCTTGACTGACGTTGCAACAAGGCGCCGGAAGTGACGTCCATCGCGGGAGTGGCTATCGTTCAGAGCCATCTGTCGGTCGTCGGCTTTGATTCGGTAATTAGTTCAAAGACCGCTGCCGCCGTGGACGAAGGTAGAAGGAGAAGATGGCGGCGTTCGTAAAGGGAGAGGAATGGATGCGTCGACCGCCGCAGTTTAATTAGCGCTGATCAGCCTAATTAGTCCCTTGAGTTGCTATGACGACAATCAACAGACGCTTTGCATCGCTTTGCCTCCGTCTGTCTGCTTGGGTGTGTGTTTGTGTTTATTGGTATATATGCATGCATATGCATATGTTTGTTTATGTATAAGTGCGTTTATTTTTGTTATCATACGCATGAATGCACGTGTGTATGTACGTGTTTATATGTTCAGAAGGATGTATGTATGAATGTTCATGTGCATGTATGTATTGTATTGTTCATAAGGATATAGGTATGTATGTTTATAATGTGTATGTAGCCATATGTATTATGTATGCATGTATGCATTCATGCATGTGTCTATTTAAATATGTATGTATGAATGTATTTATGTATATAAGTATGCATGAATGTATGCATGTGTGTCACTGGTTTTCTGCCTTCGTATTTCTGCCTCTGTTTCCTGAATGTGTTTTTGTCAGTCTATGTTTCTCTGCCTTCCTCGTTCTGTCCGTCTCTGTCATTGCCTACGGATATATATTTATGTCTACCTGTATGTCTTTCTGTCTGTCTTCGTTGTCTTTCTTTGTCGTTGTTTGTCTCTGCTACTATTACTATCATAACTATACATTTATTAAGCGCCGCTATATTAAGACCAAGCATTGTCAGTGAGGGACTTGCTGAAGGTTGCCACCCAGTACCCGTTACATATGAGGAGGGTACAAGCAATCGGGTATACCCTGTTGCACCATAGTAGTTGATTATAGGTCACAGGGCGTGCAGTCAAGAAATTCATGGGGCCACAACCAGTGCATCTCAAAATTCCATGGGGTCACAGCCAGTGCAGCTCAAAATTCCACGGGGTCACAGGGCGTGCAGTCAAGAAATTCATGGGGCCACAACCAGTGCATCTCAAAATTCCATGGGGTCACAGCCAGTGCAGCTCAAAATTCCACGGGGTCACAACCAGTGCAGTCAAGAAATTCATGGGGTCACAACCAGTGCAGCTCAAAATTCCATGGGGTCACAACCAGTGCAGTCAAGAAATCCATAGGGGCACAACCAGCACAGCCAGCCAAGAGATAGGGTCACAACCCATGCAATCAATAGAAGACGCCACACCCTCCAATCCATATCACATGCATTATATTTAATATATTTTTAATTATATTTGAACCCTAATTTGTACTCTTACACGAGGTATTTATCTTATTGAAACATTTCACATGTTGAATAAACTTATTTCTCACATAAATTTTAAGTAGAGCCTACAGTTAAATTATTTTGAACTTCACCAATTTGTATAGCGCCCTAGCACAGACAGACACACAGACAGACAGACAAACATTCAAACAGACAAACAGACAAACATTCAAACAGACAAACAGAGAAACAGACAAACAGACAAACAGAGAAACAGACAAACAGACAAACAGACAAACAGAGAAACCGACAAACGGAGAAACAGAGAAACATTCAAACAGACAAACAGAGAAACAGACAAACCGACAAACAGAGAAACAGACAAACAGACAAACAGACAAACAGAGAAACCGACAAACGGAGAAACAGAGAAACAGACAAACAGACGGTCAACATATTTTGACATCTTAATAATAATAATAATAATATGGAAGCGTTTTAAGCAAGAAGAGAGAGAGGACCCATGAGCTAACCACGAGGTAGCCATGGATATGTTTTGTTAGAAACCTCAGTTTCTTAGACTCGGCATATGAGGGAAAGGCGGCCAGCTCTAACTCTCACCGTCTCATCTTCCCACCGACAGAGTTCAGTCGGTGTGCTCATTATAGCTGAGCTTGCTATGGGGTGCAGCAGGAGTAGAAATCGAATCAAATTTCTGTCTGGACGGGGATTCGAACCCCCGACCTCTCCATCGACAGCTTAGCGTGCTAACCACTACGCTATCGTGCACCCCCTCTAGTTTTAACCAAATAAGTGTTTAAATACATTTAGTTACAAAACGCGAAGAAACAAAGAACGTTAGGTTCTACTGTTGGAAATGTATGCACAGCCTGTCATTTATTAGCATATAGCTGAGTTCTCTAAATTATTTGCTAAGAAATATAAAACTGTAAGTAAAAGAGAAGGAAGAACTCTAAATTATTTGCAAAGAGATATAAAACTGTAAAGTGTGGAGAGCGAGCAGAATTGAAGGTACATGTTAGTGGCTTAGCGCTGGGAGCAGCGGCAGGAACGCTGAGAAGTTGCGGGAAGATCTGAGAAGTTGCGGGAAACGCTGGGAAGCTGCGGCGGCGGCGGAGGCGCTGGCGGCGGCGGTGGCAGCGGCAGCGGCGGCGGCGGCGGCGGCGGCGCTGGCGGCGGCGGAGGCGCTGGCGGCGGAGGCGCTGGCGCTGGCGGCGGCGGCGGCGGCGGCGGCGGTGGCGGTGGTGGCGGCGGCGGCGGTGGCGACGGCGGTGGCGGCGGCGGCGGCGGCGGCGGCGGTGGCGACAGTGGGAAATTTGTTGGAAAGGTAGGTTTTCGATTGAAGCAGTTCAGAGCATTTTGGGTGACGAAACTTATACGTATGGTATTTCTAGCGGGGACATGTGTGAAGTCTAAACGTACAATTTATGGAAACTTAAAGTGTTTGTCTGAAATGCATGTGAACTTGTACCTCTTTTGGAAAATTTTGTTGACGCATATGAGAGTCTAACTGATAAAGTATGAAACATGGGGTTACAATTTGTGGGAATAGAGTGTTTTCCTTTGGAATACACGTCACATTTTAGCGAATTCTGATGTTGCCATATTATTTCTAGATGAAGTTTATTCCTAGAGGTGATTTGCACACATGCAATTTGTTGGAAAAGACGTGTTTCAGATTGAAGCGTATGTGAAAACCACATAAACTGCTCATTTTTTGGAGCCTGTGAATGGCGAAACTGCTCTGTATGATAGTTCTTTGAGAGCGTTGGAGCGAGAAATTTGAAAAATGAGTGGCTTTGCATTTGGAGAGTCAAGGTGGTGAAATTGATGTGACAGCAGCAACTTCAATTTGCGTGAGACTTTGTGTATTTTCATTCTCAAGGGTTTTTCAAATGCTTGCAAAAATTAACAAAATACTTACAGACATGTTTGTCTGTTTGTCTGTTTGTCTGTTTGTCTGTTTGTCTGTTTCTCTGTTTGTCTGTTTCTCTGTTTGTCTGTTTGTCTGTTTCTCTGTTTGTCTGTTTGAATGTTTGTCTGTTTGTCTGTTTGAATGTTTGTCTGTCTGTCTGTGTGTCTGTCTGTTCTAGGGCGCTATACAAATTGGTGAAGTTCAGAATAATTTAACTGTAGGCTCTACTTAAAATTTATGTGAGAAATAAGTTTATTCAACATGTGAAATGTTTCAATAAGATAAATACCTCGTGTAAGAGTACAAATTAGGGTTCAAATATAATTAAAAATATATTAAATATAATGCATGTGATATGGATTGGAGGGTGTGGCGTCTTCTATTGATTGCATGGGTTGTGACCCTATCTCTTGGCTGGCTGTGCTGGTTGTGCCCCTATGGATTTCTTGACTGCACTGGTTGTGACCCCATGGAATTTTGAGCTGCACTGGTTGTGACCCCATGAATTTCTTGACTGCACTGGTTGTGACCCCGTGGAATTTTGAGCTGCACTGGCTGTGACCCCATGGAATTTTGAGATGCACTGGTTGTGGCCCCATGAATTTCTTGACTGCACGCCCTGTGACCCCGTGGAATTTTGAGCTGCACTGGCTGTGACCCCATGGAATTTTGAGATGCACTGGTTGTGGCCCCATGAATTTCTTGACTGCACGCCCTGTGACCTATAATCAACTCACCATACATTGATTATTCTAATTCTTTACTGGTAGGGCTACCGAAAGTCCGTCTCTCTGCTCTTCAATCAGTACTTAACGCGGCTGCTCGCCTCATTGCTCATCGTTCTCGATTCTCGTCCATCTCTACTTACATGACTGATGTTTTGCACTGGCTTCCTATCTCCGCTCGTATCCACTTCAAGATCACAACACTTGTCTCTAAGGCGCAACAGGGCTTAGCTCCAGCCTACCTTTGTGACCTGATGCGCAAACCTCTCTCTGCTTCTTCTCATCGACCCCTACGTTCCCTGAATCGACTTGATCTGTTTGTTCCCCGGGTGAGGTCTGCTGTGGCTCAGTCTCGCTCTTTCGCCGTCGTGGGCCCATCCTTATGGTACTCCTTCCCTTGGTACGGCGTGGGACCTTACTTACTAGGTTCTCTCTTTCTCTTGTTCATCGTTTAAAGTCTTTTCTGTTTCCGCGAGGCTCACACGCTGAGAGCGCCTCTGAATAGCTCGCATTGTGAGAGGCGCTTTATAAGTTCCCAGATACCATACCATACCATACAATTTGTAGCATATTAGCATTAGTATTTAACAGCATCATGCGTTGCAAGGCCGATGACGTCGGTTATATGATAATACTCACATAATAGCGAATGAGCGAGAATAAGTTTATAACGTGGGAGAGATACATAATTTAAAGGTGTGTAAGCAGAGCAAACCGATTATCTATTTCTATTATTTCTGTTATCCATTGAAATATAAGATTTAAGGGTGCGTAAACTCAGAATAATACAATTATTATTATTATTATTATTATTATTATTATTATTATTATTATTATTATTATTATTATTATTATTATTATTACCATTATTATTATTATTATTATTATTATTATTATTATTATTATTATTATCATTATTATAATTATTATTATTAGTCGCTCCTCTTCCCTTTAGCTCCCTCGCAACTTCAATTCACACCGTCCTTCATAAACACCATCCACCCTAACCGTCTGACAGTCTGACTGACTGTCCCCTTTGGAAATTGACCTGGAGCTGATTTTGACCTACCTGCCGATCGATTTTGTTAAGACTAAACGCCTGTAAATAAACTGGTTACAGCGACCGCTTTTTCCGGCGCTGTAGAAATCTCGGGATTACCATTACGATCTAGCACGGTCCGTACAAAGGGACCTTAAATGGTATGGATCCCATTCAAACGCGCAGGTGTTGTGGTGGATCTCCCCCGATCAATTTACAAGTCATTAGAGAAGCTATACGTTGAAATAACAGTGGCTATGTCAACTCAATCCTTCCGTTGACAATCCTTCTGATTAAATCCTTGTTCTCTCTCTCTACTTAACGCCTATTTAACGTTCACCTTTTGAACACTAATTCTACGTATAAGTATAACCTGAATTAATCAGCAACACAGTTTAATATCTTTTCAGTTTAATAAGAAACAAACAGACAGAACTCAATTCGATTACAACTCAACTAGTCAGCGACACTACTACAGCGAACATCGAATTCAAACTTCTCTAGTCAGCATAATTCTTCGCGCCTCTTGACACACCTGTCTTCTGTGCGCATAAGCGAACTCTAATAATATACATATAGCGCGCCGCTGCCGATATCGGCCGGCCGCGCGTGTCACTAAGACTAAACGTTATACATCTATCATATATACATATACACGTGAAACTAAAGTAAGCGCACTATATATATACGCTAATATCTCGCACTGCAAGACTGTACACAAAACTCAGTTCACATTACCTCCTTCCTTTTTCTGGAATTGAGCAAATTAAATTTCAAAATTTGCGAAATTACCAAAATACATGAAAGAAATATATATATATAACTAATTAATGAACAGTCTTACGATTACTTATAACCTTGACAAACAATCAGCAATAACATTCAATCTGCCCTTCTTGTACTTCACCTCAACATCAAAAGTTTGTAAGGCTAACGCCCAACGCACAAGTTTAGCAGACTTAGACATTGACTCAGTCAAATATGTAAGAGGATTGTGATCAGTAAAAATGAAAATTTTTGATCCAATTATAATTTCTTTTAACTTGTTTAGAGCCCAAACAATAGCATAGGCCTCCTTTTCCACAGTAGCCCATCTCTTCTGGGTATCAGTTAATTTCTGACTGATAAATGACACAGGGCGTTCTATTCCCTTGTCGTCCATCTGTGTTAAAACAGCACCGACTGCAAAGTCACTACTATCGCAGTACAAATTGAATGGTTTTCCCACTTCAAAAACATATAACACTACTTTGGATCGCACAGCCTCTTTAAGTAAATCAAATGCTTGCTGATGTTCAACAGTCCAATCAATCTTATCAGAAACACGTTTACTAGTTAAATCAGATAAAGGTTTCGCAATCTGTGCAAAGTCCTTAATAAACTGTCTGTAATAATTAAAAAATCCAAGCAGTTGCTTAACTTGCTTCTTAGTTTCTGGGATCTTCAAATTACTCAAACTTTCAATTCTGTCTGGATTCATCTTTATCTTACCAGACCCAACCACATGACCGATAAACCTTACCTCACTCTTACCAAATATGCATTTTTTCAAATTCAAAGTAACGTTATGCAATCTCATTTGCATCAAAAATGCATCTAGATGCTGCAAGTGAACTTTCCAATTGTCAGAATGCACAGCAATGTCATCAACATACGGTTCTGCAAAGTCACTTATAGGCTGTAAAACTAAATTTATCGCCTTAACAAAAGTTCGGCCTGAATTTATCATTCCAAAAGGAACACGAGTAAATTCATACAGTCCATTATGTGTTACAAAAGCTGTCTTCCATTGATCAGATTGTTTTACAGGACAAGTCCAATAAGCACTTCGACAGTCCAAAATGGAAATCACATTAGACTTTCCAACTTTGTTCAAAACGTCTCTGACAATCGGCATCGGATATTTACAATCCACTGTGAATGAGTTAATGTATCTGTAGTCACAGGCAAGTCTTAAAGATCCGTCTTTCTTTTTAACAATAACCAAAGGGCTTGCCATTCTGCTCGATGATGGTTTGATAATGTTTGTTTTTAACATTTCTTTGATCTGACGTTCCACTTCTGCTCGATAAATCAAAGGAATTCGGTATGCTGCAAATTCCTTGTCACGAAATCCTGGTTTTAGTTCAATTTCATGTTCAACCAATGTACATAATCCAGGTTTTTCTGAAAATCTGTCACAGTATTTGTTCAAGACTTTCAACAACTGTTCTTGCTGAGTTACTGTCAAATGGCTAATTTGTTCAGGATCGAGGTTAAGTGAATTCTTGTCATCTTGAACCTCATTCCTCATTGGTAATTCAACCACTGAACCAAAATCTTCATCTTCTTCAACAATTAGACCACAACTTAATGCTCGAGTAACATATTTTCTGATCTTGTTGGCGTGAATTATTTTTCGACCATTTTCACCCATATCGACTAAATAAGAGTACTTTGATCTTCGATGTATGATCGTACATGGACCATGCCATCGAGAAATAAGTTTGTTTGTTGACGTTGGATACAAAACTATGACTTTCTCACCAACTTCAAATTCTTTGTGCTTTGCTCTCTTGTTATACTGATTCGTGTATTGTAATTGCTTTTCTCGAGAGTAAGATTCTGCAAACAATAATGCTTTCTCCATATTTTCTTTGAGTTCTTTCAAATACTTTTCTGGTTTAACTCCAACATGAGGTGGTAAGTTTATTTCTCTAGTCCAACTCTCTTAATATTGCCAATGGTCCTCTCGGAATTTTCCCATAGACAAGCATATATGGTGATACTCCAGTAGTTGCATTCGGCACTTCTCGTAATGCCCACACTGTGAAAGGAATTATCTTATGCCATTTCCTCGGGTTGTCTATTATCACATGATGGATCATCTTTTTAAATGTCTGATTCCATCTTTCTACTAATCCAGCAGCCTCTGGGTGTCCTGGTGTGTCGAATCTTGGACTACAGCCCATTAAATTGAGAAATTCTCTTGTCAAACTGGCTGTGAAGTTCGTTCCTTGGTCACTTGTAATCACGGACGGTACACCAACGTTCATGAACAGTTCCGTCAACGCTTCACACACAGCCTTCGCTGTCAACGATTTCAATAAGAAGATTGTAGGCCATCTGGTGCACGAGTCTACAATGCATAAACAATACTTGTGACCTGCAGCAGATACTGGATCGATCGGGCCAACGAGGTCCATCGTCATTCTCCTGAAGGCGACCTCTTCTCTTGAGACCGGAGTGATAGGCACTCTATCCATCACCAAACTCCTTGCCTTTAGTTGACACTTCTCGCAAGACTTACAAAATTTCACAATGTCTCTTCTCATCTTTGGCCATACAAAAGATAATTTTATTCGTTCTCTTGTTTTCTCTTCTCCTAGATGTCCTCCAAATACCGATTCATGCGCCAACTCCATCACTTTAATTCGTCTCTCTTTTGGTAACACTAGTTGATATATCGTCTGGTCTAATATCTGATATTTCTTATGCAATAAACCGTTGATCACACAGAATTCAGATTCTTTCTCTTGTGCTAACTTCCACCACGGCTTCAACGATTCATCCTTTCTCTGTTGCTCTTCGAACTTCTTCGAATCGGCAATCTGCACCTTTTGTTCTTCATCCATCTCTTCATCTCTATACAAGTCTCCTATCCCCACATCACATTCATCGTCTTCTTCAGTTTCATTTAATGTGCCATTCTCGCATGCAGCCATCTCTTGCTCATTCATCTCTGATGTTATACCATCTCGCGATAAGCTTCGTTGCTCATTACTGTCGTTTTCCTCATCACTGGAACTTTCAGTTTCACTCTTCTCATCAACATCTACCATTTCCTGTTTCCGACTCTGCGCTCTCGTCATTACATTTGCTCGTACACTCACATCTCCTTGTATCGTTTTAATTTTCATCTGTGGTACGGCTTTTAATTCGGCAATTATCTCTGGATGCAACAAGAATCTTTCTGTACTGCCCATCTTTGCAATACTAGCACACATCAAGGTGACATAAGGTGTAAGTGAACAATGGATTTTACGCGGAAATCCCTCTTCTTCCACGTCACTACCACACAGTCTAACATCGACTTTCACTAACTTCGCAGGAATGGCATCTCCTGCCACACATTGCAAATTCACTTTTCCAATTTGTTCCACCTTCATGCCTTCCAGTAATTCTTCACTAATCACCGGAATCTCTGCTCCCGAGTCGCTCAGTGCTTTGACTTTCACTGGCTCTTTACCGTCTACTGCACGAATTTCAACCTCGACATATTGCAAGAACGATTTCTTCAATATTCGACTGTCATCTTTTCCTATGACTTCTCTCTGAATTTCAGCATCCAATAGAATTTCTTTTTGAATACCACATTTCATTACTGACTTTACTTCAGTCTCTTGGTTTTCTTGACTCGCGGTTTGATTATCTGTATCACTAACCACTTGAATCAAATTCACCCTTGTGTGTTCTTGATTTCTGCTAGAACTAGCTGCTGCCACTGGAACTGGACAAAATTTAACCAAATGTTTGTCTGAACCACAGTTGTGACAACGCTTCACCACCATACCTCGTTGTTCATTTCCTTCATTTCTCTTATACTGCGTAAACGATGTGTTGCCTTCCCTCTTGGCAAACAGCGCTGACGATTTGTTAAATCCCTGACGACCAAACGTCACTTCTCTGGTCTCATTGGGTACAGGGACATTAGCCTTGACTTCTTTACCAATGAACTGATTCCCTGTTCCTGGATTACTTTTCCACTTTCCACTCTGGCTTTGGTTTACGGAACGTTGAGAAGGATAACTGTTTATATTTGGGATCGCAAACCCAATTCGATTGTTTACATGAATGTCTGCTAAGTCTGCCACTGCACTAGCTTGGAGACAGTCAGTTCCTTCCTTCGACAATACAAACTGTAGTGGACCTGGCGGTAAACATTCTTTTAGCTTATCCGCTACCAGCAAATCAAAGAGCGTATCATACTCTCTGTTCACGTTTCGACTTCTCACGTAATAGTTTAGCAAGTTCTTCAGTCTTGCCGTAAACATCGTATAAGTCTCTTCTGTCGTCTTCTTAGCATCCACAAATCTGGCTCTGTATTCTCTCGAAGTCAACTTAAATTCTTTTAATAAGTGCTGCTTGACTCTATCATAATTGTCTAGATCATCGTATGACAATCTATTCAGAACGGTTCGAGCTTTCGGCGTCATCAATGGTAGTAATAATTTCACCCAAAACGGCTTTTCCACAGCAAAACTACGAAATGCGTTCTCGACTGTTTCAAAATATAATGGCACCTCCATCATATCAGTTGGCATTTGAGGCAATACATGCTTCATTGCATCACCTATTTTCTTAATTTTTGACACCAAAGTTTCACTTTCTTGCTGCTTCCTTCTTTCTGCTTCCCGTTCTTCTCTCATTTGCGTTTCTTTCAATGTCAATTTTGATTTCTCCAGTTTCAGACGTTCTTGTCTTTCTGTCTCTGCCTTTTCCAAACTTTCTTTCTGAAATTTGAGTTCTTCTTGTCTGATCTGTTCGGCGCGTTCTAACTCTAACGTTCGCGCTTTTTCTTTTTCTTCTTCACGCATTCTCTTTGCTTCAATCTGTTGCTGACGAACCTCTTCATCACTTTTTCTAGCTTTTTCAAATTCAATCATCTGCTCCAATCTTCTTCTTTCAGCATCTTCCCTATCTCTTTTCAACTGTTCTAACTGAATCTCAAACTGATTCTTTTGCAATTCAAGTTCTGCCTTACGCACTTGTTCTGCTTTATCTTCTCTCTCTCTTTGCAGACGCAATTCCTCTTGCCTTGCAAGTTCCGCTTTCTCTTCTTTCTCTCTCTGCAGACGTTCTGCTTTCTCTTCTTTCTCTCTCTGCAAGCGCAATTCGTCTTGTCTTACACGTTCTGCTTCTTGTCTCAGCTCTTTCTCTTCCTGTCTTCGTCTATCCTCTCTTTCTTTCTCTTCTTGTCTCCGTTTATCTTCTCTTTCTTTCTCTTCTTGTCTACGTTTCTCCTCTCTATCTTTCTCTTCTTGTCTGCGTTTCTCCTCTCTATCTTCTTTCATCATCATCCACTGCATCAACATCTCCATAGACATAGGCGCAGGTGGTTTTTCAATAGCCTTTTCTACGGCACCGCCAACGGCACCTTCTTCTTCGACTTCTTCTTTCACCCACACTTCAGCGAGTTCCTGTATCATGTCACCACGTGACATACCTTCTAATTGTTCTTCTTTAAAACCGGCTTTCAACAAACGCTGTTTTAGCCTTTCCGTAGACATCTTCTTAATATCTGCTTGTCTTTCAGCACTTAGTTTCTCCATCTTACTTGTTTACTTTGGTGATTTCTCTTTTCAAAGAAGTCACGGTTTTTCTTGGTGTGTGAATCTATAAACAAACGGGATTTCTTTTGTATTTGTTCGTGAAAAACAACGAAATTTTTATACCGTTTCTCGTGTTCCACCGTCGTTGATATCGTAGACACGTCACACAGCAAACAACGCGTAGATTCTTCTAACACCGTCGTAGATTCTTCTAACACCGTTGTAAATTCTTTTATCACCGTCGTAGATTCTTCTATCCGCCGAAGGAGGTGATAACGTGAATTTTTGAATTTTAATCCACCGTGAGTTTATATCCACCGTGAGTAATTATTCCACCGTGAGTATTTATCCACACCGACGCTGTTCCACCGTGAGTTTTTATCCACACCGACGCTGCCACCAATGAATGTCAACTCAATCCTTCCGTTGACAATCCTTCTGATTAAATCCTTGTTCTCTCTCTCTACTTAACGCCTATTTAACGTTCACCTTTTGAACACTAATTCTACGTATAAGTATAACCTGAATTAATCAGCAACACAGTTTAATATCTTTTCAGTTTAATAAGAAACAAACAGACAGAACTCAATTCGATTACAACTCAACTAGTCAGCGACACTACTACAGCGAACATCGAATTCAAACTTCTCTAGTCAGCATAATTCTTCGCGCCTCTTGACACACCTGTCTTCTGTGCGCATAAGCGAACTCTAATAATATACATATAGCGCGCCGCTGCCGATATCGGCCGGCCGCGCGTGTCACTAAGACTAAACGTTATACATCTATCATATATACATATACACGTGAAACTAAAGTAAGCGCACTATATATATACGCTAATATCTCGCACTGCAAGACTGTACACAAAACTCAGTTCACAGGCTAAGACAGAATTTATTAATTAAATATTGTGTCCTTATATAGCATTTGTTCAAACCGTTTTAAAGGTGTATAAGAGAATGAGAAACCAGAAGCCAAGCTATACGAGGGCAAGCAATGTGTTAGTTAGCTGCTATTTAACGACTCTGTGTCATAACAAGTATTTATTAGCATATCCTAGTATAATTCTAAGTTTTAAGATGCCAGTCGACATGTCGTGACTACTGATCTAGCCCGAACCAAGGTTTTAATTACTGCTAAAGTTAATGATGGTCATTATTTATTATTATTATTATTATTATTATTATTATTATTATTATTATTATCATTATTAATTATTTATCATTTTTAACGCGCGCAAAGTCACACATAAATGCGAATCTGAGGTGCGGTTAGTCAGTCGCCAGGTGAAGAGCAATTCGATATCCATATGTTTGAAAGCCAGTGAGAAGTAGTGAGTTTTGAGGCGTTTCTTGAAGGACGAAGAAGATGTCGAGCAACGGATAACATTGGTAGTAGGAATCCAACAAGAAATGCACGAGAGCCCATGGCCGTATACCACATCATATTTCAGAACATGTGAAAAATGCGACATCTCTGTATATAATGAATCACAGCTCAAGACTTGTGGTTATTTGTTTAACGACACTCTGTCATAACAAAGATGATTAGCGTCGTCCTCCTCCTTTATCCAGGCTTGAGACTGGCACTGCCTGAGTACGACCAGCGGCGGAGTTGATAAGCTATTTGTACGCAGTGTCCCACTACTTATATATGCGCTTAATCAAGAGTATCTCAAATAAAGGTGTCTGAGAGTGAGCTCTTATTAATCGCTAGCAGCTAGTGTCCAGTGTTTAACAACATCTTATGGCTGCCAGGGTCGTTCAGGTCGATCTGATGACGTCGGTTGACCGGTTCTATACAGTCACTAATTGATTAGCTGTCCCGTCCTTATATAGCATTGGTTGACACCGTTTGAAAGGTGTCTAAGATGAGAGAGCTCTTATTAATCGACTGGCCTGCCCTACGCTTATATAGCGTTGTTCGACGCCGTTTCAAAGGTGTCGAAGAGAGTGCGAAAAGATAAGTGAAGCTACGGAGGGAAAGCACGATTCAACAGATGAGTTTTAAGTTAAGTTCTGATTGACGTTAGAGAAATGTCAGAACGTACACATATGCAGTTAATACAATACAAAACAATACAATAAAACAGCACAATATACAATTGTATTCTTGATACTGCCCTCCTTCCCAAGTTCAGAAATGCACAGACGACCATATACGACAGACAATCGCTGACGCTAAGCAATAATTGTGAGCAGAGGACTTGCTGAAGATCCCTACAAAGTAACCGTCACAGGGGAGGAGGATCGAACCTGTAACCTCCGCGTTACAAGGCGAACGCTCTAACCAATCGGATACCAGGCCTCGCGATTAATTCTATGGCTTAGCCAGCGACCCAGAACCCAACAATGCTTTTGTGTGGTCCACGGCCCGTACCTGTACTCGGTCCGCGAGTGATCGATTGGTTACCGGTCCAGGAGTAACATACGTATAGTTGCAACAATATTATGAAATCTAAATTTTATACAGCAGGCCATACGTATCACCTGATGTTGAAAAGCACCGGTCTGCGATAAGGTTGATAAAACAATGACAATAAGGTTGGTAAAACAAGGACAATAAGATTGGTAAAGCAATGACGGTAAAACAATTACAACAAGGTTGGTAAAACAATGACATTTACGTTGGTTAAACAATGGCATTGAGGTCGGTAAACAATTACATTAAGATTGGTGAAGCAATGACAATAAGATGTATAAACAGTGACATTAAGATTGGTAAAACAATGACAATAAGGTGCATAAACAATTACATAAAGACTGGCAAAAACAATGACAATAAGATGAATAAATTATGACATTAAGATTGGTAAAACAATTAGACTAAAGTTGATAAAAAAATTACCGGTTCGCAGTATCAGAAAGTTTGAGAAGCAATGTACTAAAAGACATATTTTAAAGTGAAATTCTTTGCTCGACGAGCAACCTCTGTAATGAACGCAATATTGGTGTAATATTTTGATGCATGTAGGTTATTTGTGGGTCTTGCCACAGAATTCTGTAGCCATTTTGTAATTATGTCGCACTGTGGTGAGTCTCCTTGCCCGTGTGTGTTAGTCTATCTTCTCTTTGCGTTCTTTCGCCCTTCCGTTTCAATTTGAGCGTCTTTGGAAAATCCACCATCGTTGCTCCTAAAGAGCTTTACCGGTGAGAGTAATATCATCACAGACACAAAAGCAAAGGAATACACACAAACACGAGCGAACACACACACACACACACACACACACACAGATATTAAGGCATCCATACGATGTTCATAATATGCATCTTATAAATCTTAGTTCTGGCATGGGTCACAGCATTTTTAGTGCGAACTCATCTGAGCCAACTCAAGCCTGCCATCCTTTCGGGCCGTTAAAATAATACAATAGGTGAATGTTGTGGTTAAAAAGACATTAAAAGACATACTCTCGTTGAATAGCTGAAAGCTGCCAAGACATAACATCAATTCGGTTCGCACGTCATAGCTACCTCAGTAACAATGACGTCATTGCAATCGGAGCCACAGTGACGTCATAGCGCTCGGGGACCGCTTGACGTCACGGACATTGGACAATGGACTGCAATGACGCAACTGCTATCCGAGACATAACACAATCGAATCGAATGACTGCCACAGCTACTGTGAGACATGGATGCCAATTGGTTAGAGCGCGCGCCTTGTAACGCAGAGAGTACGGGTTCGATACTCCTCCCATGAGACGGTTCCTGTGTAGGGAATTATTATTATTATTATGCTCAGTTTAGACACCTTCAAATCTTAATTTCCATGAATAATATAGTAAAATTGGTATGCTCTGTTTAGACACCTTTATGTTGCATCTATCTTATACTATAAATGCCGTATTTCGCTCAACCGATGCCAACTTTCAGTCGATGTAAAGTAGGACTGCGTATACTAAGGATGGTATTGTCGGACAGGGTAACCGTTAGACTCTCCTCCTCTTAGCCTGTTACTCGCTATAGGGACCTTGAGGAAGTCCATCGTTCACAATTGCTCAACGTCGTCGATTGATGTTTGGTCATTATGGGGTCCTTCGACGGCGTAGAGTAATGGATAACACACTGGCATGAAGAGCTGATGGTACCAAGATCGAACCCGGTAGACCGCCTTAAGGTTTATTCAGCCTTCCACTCGCTAGGTGGCAGTGGTGCAATGAATAGTAGGCCATAAATGGCGCCGTGTGGCTGCCGCTTAAGCAGTTATTTTCGACTCCTGTAAACTGTTATCCTGTGCTTCTACTGCATACATATATGTAATTCGCCCTGCGTGGCTGCCGTTTCTACTATATGGATGTTCATTGTACAGCGCAGTGCGTTTGCAGGCGCTTAATGAAAGAAAAGATTATCATTACTATTATTACTATTATTATTATTATTATTATTATTATTATTATTATTATTATTATTATTATTATTATTATTATTATCATTATTATTATTATTATTATTATTATTATTATTATTATTATTATTATTATTATTATTATTATTATTATTATTATTATTATACACTGCGCTTGACATATGCATAATAATAATAATAATAATAATAATAATAATAATAATAATAATAATAATAATAATAATTGTACCATGCTCAGTTTATACATCGTAAACTTATATTTCAATGGATAATACAGTAAACTTGGTGCCCTTGCTTAGACACCTTTAATTACATATTTCTGACCTTATAAATTCCTTATTTTCGCTCACATGTCACTGTACAAAATTGCACATCGTTAATTGGTCTTTTCAAATGAAACCACAGAAATCTTACAGTAGAAGCAACAACGTCAGAGCAACCAGTGCCGCACTGACGTCACAAAATCGAAGTCTCAGTGGCGTCATGACTGATGTCATCAATATTGGAGTTGCAGTGACGTCTCGACTGACGTCGTCACAAGGCGCCGGAAGTGACGTCCGTCGAGGGAGTGGCTATCGTTCAGAGCCATCTGTCGGCCGTTGGCTTTGATTCGGTAATTAGTTCAAAGACCGGTACCGCCGCCGAAGATGACAGTAGAAGGAGAAGATGGCGGCGTTCGTAAAGGGAGAGGAATGGATGCGTCGACCGCCGTAGCTTAATTAGCGCTGATCAGCCTAATTAGTCCCTTGGGTTGCTATGACGACAATCAACGGACGGTTTGCACCACTGTGCCTCCGTCTGTCTGTTTGTTTGTGTGTCTATGCGTGCGTGTATTGGTATGACTGTGTGCGTGCATATGTATATGTTTGTTTATGTATAAGTGCATGTATGTTTGTTAGCATGCGTATGAATTCACGTGTGTACTTGTTTGTATGTTCAGAAGGATGTATATATGAATGTTTATGTGTATGTAGGTATGTGTGCAATGTATGTATGTATGCATTCATGCATATGTGTATTTAAGTATGCATGTATAAATGTTTGTCTCTATGTATGTATGTGCGTATGTCTGTGTGTATGTGTCGCTGGTTTTCTGCCTCCGTATCTCTGACTCTGTCTCCTGAATGTGTTTTTGTCAGTCTGTGTTTCTCTGCCTTGGTCGTTCTGTCCGTCTCTCTGTCTTTGTCTGCGGATATATGTCTACCTGAATGCATTTCAGTCTGTCTTCATTGTCTGTCTTTGTCGTTGTTTGTCTCTGCTACTATTACTATCATAACTATACATTTATTAAACGCCACTATATAAAGACCAAGCACCGGTCGATGGCGCTGAGCAATTGTCAGTTAGGGACTTCTTGAAGGTTTCCACCCAGTACCCGTTACAGGGGAGGAGGGTACAAGCAATCGGTTTCCCTGATTCACAATACAATCCTTAGCATCTTAGCATTAGTGTTTGACAGCATCTTGCGTTGCATCTCCGATGACGTCAAGTGTCCATTGGAATGACATAATGGCGGATGAGTGAGAATGAGTTTATAACGTGAGAGACACATAATTTAAAGGTGTGTAAAGCAGAGCAAAATAATCATCTATTATTTCTGTTATCCATTGAAATATAAGATTTAAGGGTGTGTAAACTCAGAATAGTAAAAGTATCATTATTATTATTATTTTTATTCTTGTTGTTCTTGATCTTCTTGTTGCTGCTATTGTTTTTGTTGTCATTATTATTATTAACCGTTACCACTAAAATCAGAACTATTATTATTATTGCTGTTATAATTATTATTACTATTATTATTATTTTTTTAATATTTTTATTTTATTATATTATTATTGATATTATTAGCATTATCATTATCATCATCATCGTCATCATCATCATCATCATCATCATCATCATCATCATCATCATCATCATCATCATCATCATCATCATCATCATCATCATCATCATCATCATCATCATCATTTATTATATTATGACTCATTTGCCTGTGTCAGTTGGTCAGGCGATGTAGAAATGATCAGTTATGCTCAATAATATTGTGTCTTTTTCTATGGCTGCTAGAATCTTTCACCTAATGCATGGCTTCACCTGTAGCGTAATCGTAATCTCGAAACTTGTAAAGCATTACTCTAAGCGCAGAGCACAAGTATACTCGCGAGCGCTGCGCCGTGTCAGAAAGGTTGTCAAGAGCGGGTTAAAGACTTAAAGGGAGATTGGAGTCTGGTTGTCAGCGAGACCAGAGAGAGGAAGAGGAGTCAGAGGAGCTGCTGAGGTGGGTTTCGTTGAGGACGAGAAAGCTTTGAAGACCGGAAGTTGAGTGGATTAGGGTAGGAATTCTTGAAGATATGAGACTTTAAGATGATTTATTCCTGTCAAAATCTATCTCGCGGTGTATCTACAACTCTTTGACTGCCCTCTCTACCCGTCTGCTTGCCAGTCGCTGGCCTGCTTAGCTGCATTGGTTAGAAATTCATTTGAAAAATGAACAAAGTCGAGGCCTTACAGTTGCTTCTCTTCCTCTTACCTCCCTCGCCCAGTGATATTTTACTTCTAAAAATAATTCCTAATTCAGTTCTAATTCAGTTCTGAGCTCTTGAATTTTACTTCTAATTCTAATTTTACTTCACAAATAATTTTACTTCTCATCCCTATTTTAGTTCTCAAATAATTTTACTTCTTATTTAGTTTTCCAACCAATTATTAATTTCTGTGCTGTAAAAGTATGCAACGCTTGCAGAGAGAAGCACACCAAACTTGTCTCGAGAAAGAAAAAACTGAAGTAAAACAAGGGGTGAAGCGTTAGTCTAACAATGCTGGTAATTTGAATTTTGATTCGTGTGGTTATCATTTTACGAAACGAAGGAATATTTAGTATCAGCGTAACCAGGTAGGCCATACTGTGTGGACAACCATATCCAAAAAGCTGTGCAGTCGCTGATGGAATTCATTCGAGTCAGTCGGCAAGATCTAATGCTCTTAGGCTATGCCAGCGTGTTACCATTTATATTGCTTGTATTTCTCCAGCTAGTGCTGTTCCACAAATTCCATCATTCTCCCCTTTTAGTACTTGGCATGTAGATCTGCCTGCACATGTAGTTTCGTCAAAATGATAAACCCAAAATTGGGCTATCTCGCTTCCTTCCGGTCAACATTCTTGACAAACTCGTAATTTTACAATTTAACGATCAAACCCGGAATATAATGGCGTATGAAACTGAGGTCGTTGGTACGCAATTAAGTGGGGACAATTAATTATTAGACAACGAAGACGAGAGAAAGTAGATTAGGGCCTACATCACGAATGGTATGCTCAGCGTCTTCATCTCAACCGAAGTTCTCCAATGGATTGTGTTTGAAGCGCGTGCAATTTTACCTATACTCGCCTTCGTCCCAACTTAAGTGCCACAAGAAGTAAAATGATTTTACTTCTGAAAATAATTCCTATTTTAGTTCATAATTTTAGTTCGGCAAATAATTCCTAATTCAATTCATAATTTCGTTCTTGCTGCTGAAACAATTTCTACTTTTACTTCTAGTTTTCGTTAACGAAATCATTTATTTTTACTTTTAATTTTAGTTTTCGTTAACGAAAATATCACTGCCCTCGCCGCTTCAATTCACACCGTTCTTCATAAACGCCATCCACCGTAGCCCGCTGACACTCTGCCTGGCTGGAAATGAACCATAGCCGATTTTGACCTTCCTGCCTATCGATTTTGTTTTGACTAAGCACCTGTGAATAAGCTGGTTCCGCAACTTCGCTGTTTTTGGCGCTGTAGAAATCTCGGGATTGCGATTACGATTTAGCTCTAGCATGATCCGTATGCTGTCGTATTCATTCAAACGTGCAGCGATAGTCATGGATTAGAGAAATCAGGTCGAAATTCGATAAGCCTGTGAAACCAAAGTCAGCTCTGAGGAACTTAATTGCGTGTAATGTCCCACTATTTCAATATACCCACCAAAGCCTTCTAAAATTAAGGTGTCTAAGAGAGTGAGCTCTTATTAATTGCTAGTCGTTAGTTTTCAGTGTTTAACAACACCTTATAGCTGCCAGGGCCGTTGACGTCAACCATAGCATACTTTTTACATAATTTCAAATTATCTCGTAACTTTACCGTGTCTCAGTCTTATATAAGATCGGTTGACGTCGTTTTGAAGGTGTCTAAGGTAAGCGCGCTTATTAATTGCCTATTTTTGTCCTTTGTTTATATAGCTTCTGTTGATGTCGTTTTAAAGGTCTCTAAGAGATCGAGGAAACGAGAAGTCTAGCTACGGAGGGTAAGAAAGATGAGAGATGATTTTTTGGGTTTAGTTCTGATTGACAAAGCCCTACCTGCACCTCACCGCGGTGAGAGGGTGAACAGTCAAGTAAGGGATAGCCTGGTGGGGCTATGCCATCAGTGGTGAAGACCTTGGTCGGAGACCTTGGTCGAAGAACCACCTTGGGCGTCTCGCGAGGTGGAAAGGCTCACCAGGAACCCCGAAACAGCTGGCCAACGCAGGAGGCAGGTGTTGGAAGGACGCCTCAGACCGGAAGTGGCCAAAATGGCCCAACGATCTCCTTACCCTACCAGGAGAGGACTGGTCACCGCCTGGCAAGAGACCAAGAAACTCCTAACAAAATGAATGCCGGCAAAGGCGCTGCACGGAGAAGTGGAGGGAACGAGGAGCAGGGGACGACCGAAGAAGAAGTGGATAGATAATGTACTGGAGGACATTGAAGACAGAGGATGGGAGTTGAAAAAGGCAATAGAACTCGCAAGAGACCGGCCGAAATGGAGAAGTTTTGTTGGAGCCTCATCGTCGGTGAACACTTGACGGAGGAGAAAAAGAAAAGGAGAGTTCTGATTGACATTAGAGAAATGACAGAGGGCAAACGCAATACAATACAATACTATACAATACAACATACAATAGTATAATACCGAAATTTCAATAGCTTCCCTTGAAGGTTATCAACTCAGAAGCACTGAACCCAACTCCGGCTGAAAAGTACAGTCTCAAGATTTAAGTAAAATGTGGCGGTATGCGTACTTGGGACCAAGCGACGCGCCACAGGGAGCCCGTTACAGGTTGCAGGGCCAGCGATGGAAAAACACGGCGCTGCTTAAGGGCGGTAAGCAAACGGAGAACCAGAAGCTCAGCCTGCTTCGAGGAACGCAATGAACAATACAACTCTATTTGATATTGCCCTTTTTCCCAAGTTCAGAAGTGCATACACGACCATAGGACAAAACATCGATGACGCTGAGCAATTGAGAGTGAAGGACTTGCTCAATGCTCAAGGTTCCAACGCAGTAACCGTCTCAGAAAAGGAGGATCGAACCCGTACTCCCCGCGTCACAAGGCAGGCGCTCTAACCAATCGACTACCGAACCTTGCAGTTAATTCGAAAGCCTCGTACCATCGACCGAGAACTTAGCAGTTCCTGTGTCAGGCATAGCAAGTGTCAATGTGCCTCTCAAACTGTATGCTCTACAAGTTTGTGATCCACGGCCCGGAACAGGTATGGGACCGCGAATGATTGAATGGCCACCGGTCCAGGAGTAACAAAATTATAGTTTCACGGCAAGGTTGTGTAAACAATGACAATCAGGTTGGTAAAACAATTACATTAAGATTGGTAAAACAATTATTACTTTTACATTGGTAAAACAATGGCAATCATCATCATCATCGTCGTCATCATCAACATCATCATCATCATCGTCGTCATCGTCAACATCATCATCATCATCATCATCATCATCATCATCATCATCATCATCATCATCATCATCATCATCATCATCATCATCATCATCATCATCATCATCATCATCATCATCATCATCATCATCATCATCATCATCATCATCATCATCATACAGGACTTTCTACAGCGCCACTCAACCTGCGCTCAGTGGCGCCTCACAAGAAGCGTTAGCAGAAGACTAAGGCAAAAAAGATGCTTATATAATTGCCGATCGGCAGTATCAGAACGGTTGAGTAGCACAATACTAAAAGACATATTTTAAACTGAAATTCTTTGCTCGATGAGTAGCCTCAATGAGCGCAGTACTGGTGTAATAGGTTGATGCGCATAGGTTTTTGCGGCTCTTGCCAGAGAATTCTGGAGCCACTAATAATTATGTCGCACTGTGGGTGAGCTTGCTTGCCCGTGTGTGTTAGTCTATCTTCTCTTTGCGTTCTTTCGCTCTTCCCTTTCAAGTTGAGCGTCTTTGGAAAATCCAGCATCGTTGCTCCTAAAAGAGCTTTACCGGTTAGAGTAAATATCATAACAGACACAAAAGCCAAGGAATACACACAAACGCAAGCGAGCAGGCATATACAAGTACACACAATACTATAAGCACAGGTACACTCCCTAACACGAGCGAAGACACAGATTTTAAGGCATACATTATGATGTTCATACAATGCTTCTTAAAAATCTTAGTCCTGGCCTGGGCAACAGCATTTTTAAGTGCCAATTCATCTGAGCCAAGTCAAGCCTGCCATCCTGCCGGATCGTTAAAATATTACTCTACTGTAGGTGAATGTTGTGGTTAAAAAGACATACTGCCTTTGAAGAGTCAAGACATAGCATCAATTAGGTTCGCACGTCCGCTGTACAGTTGGAGCTGCACTGACGTCATAGCTATCTGAACAACAATGACGTCATTGCAATTGTAATGACATCATTAAAATTTGAGTCATAGCTCTCGGGGACCACTTGACGTCATGGATACTGGGCTGCAACGACGCAACTGCTATTCGAGATATATCCCAAACGAATCGAATGACTGCCATAGCTACTGTGAGACATGGATGCCAATTGGTTAGAGCGCGCGCCTTGTAGCGCAGTGAGTACGGGTTCGATACTCCTCCCATGAGAGGGTTCCTGTGTAGGGAATTATTATTATTATTATGCTCAGTTAATACGCTTTCAAATCTTTTATTTCTATGAATTATATAGTAAAATTGGTATGCTGTGCTTAGACACCTTTACATTGTGTCTTTCTCATGCTATAAATTCCGTATTTCGCTCGGTCGATTCCAATTTTAAGATCGACCTAGTATCACAACGCTAAGGATGGTATTGTGGGACAGAGTAACCGATTGGATTGACCTTCCTTCCCTGAGCCTGTTACTGTGTAGGGACCTTGAGCAAGTCTATCATTCACAATTGCTCAGCGCCATCGATTGATCATGTGTGGTCACTATACAAGGCTGTGTCCGATACTGAAGAGGGGTAGCCGTTCCAGAATAATTACACTAATAATTTCTAAGTCCCTGAGGGAATGAAGTACCTCAGGGCAAAAAAAAAAAAAAAAAAAATAATAATAATAATAATAATGATATAATAATAATAATAATAATAATAATAATAATAATAATAATAATAATAATGATAATAATAATAATAATAATAATAATAACAATAATAATATTAATTGTAATATGCTCAGTTTCTGCAACTTAAATCTTTTATTTCAATGGATAATACAGTAAAATTGGTGCCCTTGCTTAGACACCTTTAATTACATAATTCTGACGTTATAAATTCCTTATTTTCGCTCACTTGTCACTGGATATGCTTGTATATCGTCAATAATTGGTCTTTTCAAATGAAACCACAGAAATCTTACAGTAAAAGCAGCAACATCAGAGCAATCAGGGCCGCATTGACGTCACAAAATAGAAGTCGCTGTGACGTCACGACTGACGTAATTAATTTCGGAGCCGCACTCACGTCGTCACAAGACGCCGGAAGTGACATACAAGCACAGGTACACTTCATAACACGATGTATGTTAGTGTTAAATAGACATACTGTCGTTGAATAGTTGAAAGCTTACAAGACGTAACATTAATTAGGGTCGCATGTCATGGCTATCTGAGCAACAGTGACGTCATAGCTATCGGGGTCACAGTGATGCCATGAATACTGGACTGCAACGTCATTGTTTCCGGAAACGCTTTCTAATAGAATCGACTGACTTCTGTGGCTACTGCGGGACACGGTGGCCTGGTTAGAGCGCTGGCATTGTAAGGTGGACACTGGACAGTACGGGTTCGATCCTCCTCCTCTGAGACGATTCCTGGCAAGGGTCCGTGAGCAAGTCCTTCATTCACAATTACTCAGCGCCATCGATTGATATTTGGTCATTCTACACTGCGCTTGACAAATGCATAATAATAATAATTATTGTATTCTGCTCAGCTTATACATCTCTAAATCTTTAACTTCAATAAATAAATATAGCCCGATAGCGCATTGGATAACATCTGGATAACATCTGGCGTAGAGTGCGAGAGGTACAGAGATCGAGTCCCATAGGCGGACATGCTTTGTAGGCTGCAATTTGCGCCGTGTATTGCAGGCTGTCTGTTCTGTTAGTAGTTAAGGTTTATCGCATAACATGTACATGTACAGCGCAGTGCGTTTGCAGGCGCATAATTAAAGAATAAATATTATTATTATTATTATTAGTAGTATTATTATAATTCGAACGCTCACTTAGACACCTTTGCATTGTAACTTTCTGTCGGTATAAACTCCTTATTTCGCTCAATCGTCGTTGATAAGAACCGCATCACTAATAAGTAACAATATATCAGTCAGTGTACATATGAACCACAAAAATCGCAATCCCTTGAAGAAGTCCAAGGCAGCGACGTCACAGCTACCAGTGCCGCACTGACGTCACCGAATCGGAGTCGCAGTGACGTTACGACTGACGTCATAAATATCGGAGTCGCAGTGACGTCTTGACTGACGTCGTAACAAGGCGCCGGAAGTGACGTCCGTCGCGGGAGTGTCTATTGTTCAGAGCCATCTGTCGGCCGTTGGCTTTGATTCGGTAATTAGTTCAAAGACCGCTGCCGACGCCGAAGATGACGGTAGAAGGAGAAGATGGCGGTGTTCGTAAAGGGAGAGGAATGGATGCGTCGCCCGCCGCAGCTTAATTAGCGCTGATCAGCCTAATTAGTCCCTTGGGTTGCTATGACGACAATCAACGGACGCTTTGCATCGCAATGCCTTCATCTGTTTGTATGCGTGCGTGTATTGGTAAGGGGGAGGAGATCAAAAACTGCCGAAAATTTGTTGACATTTAATCGATGAACCCATAGGAACCAGGCGCAGCGCATCGGGGCCAGTTGTAACTATGTACTAACTAAAATTAACTAAAATGAAAGTCCAGTAACTATATCTATAACTATAACTAAAAAATAATACTAACTATAACTGTAACTATAACAAAAATGAAAAACCATTAACTTTAACTGTAACTATAACTAAAATAAAATCTGTAAGGAGAATCACACTGCCTTCTGTCTGTCTTCATTATCTTTCTTTGTCGTTGTTTGTCTCTGCAACTATTACTATCATAACTATACATTTATAAAGCGCCACTAGATAGAGATCAAGCATCGATCGATGGCGCTGAGCAATTGTTAGTTAAGGTTCACACACACTACCCGTTACAGGGGAGGAGGGTAAAAGCAATCGGGTATACCCTGTTGCATCACACAATCC
Source organism: Allolobophora icterica (assembly GCA_963556255.1). Taxonomy (NCBI): domain Eukaryota; kingdom Metazoa; phylum Annelida; class Clitellata; order Crassiclitellata; family Lumbricidae; genus Allolobophora; species Allolobophora icterica. The sequence continues at coordinate 62,590,223 of OY744610.1, read as the reverse complement.
TTAGCATATTAGCATTAGTGTTTTACAGCATTGTGCGTTGCAAGGCCGATGACGTAGACTGTAGGCCCGACATAGAAATTACACACGGCGAGTGAGCGAGAATGAGTTCATAACGTGACAGAGAGACATAATATAAAGGTGTCTAAGCAGAGCAAAAACAAATATCCATTTTTATTATTTCTGGTATCTATTGAAATACAAGATTTAAGGGTGCGTAAACTCAGAATGATACATTTATTATTATTATTATTATTATTATTATTATTATTATTATTATTATTATTATTATTATTATTATTATTATTATTATTATTATTATTATTATTATTATTATTAGTAGTAGTAGTAGTAGTAGTAGTAGTAGTAGTAGTACTAGTAGTACTAGTAGTAGTAGTAGTAGTAGTAGTAGTAGTAGTAGTAGTAGTAGTAGTAGTAGTAGTAGTAGTAGTAGTAGTAGTAGTAGTAGTAGTAGTAGTAGTAGTAGTAGTAGTAGTAGTAGTAGTAGTAGAATTGGAAAAACTCACTTAGACACCTTTGCATTGGAACTTTCTGACGCCATAAACCTCTTATTTTCTTTCTATCGTCATCGATAAGCACTGTATCATTAATGGGTAACAATAATATATCAGTCTGTGGTCTTTACATATGAACCACAGAAATCGCAATCCCTTGAAGAGGGCCGAAGCTGCGACGTTAGAGCTACCAGTGCAGCAATGACGTCATCAAATCGGAGTCGCAGTGACGTCTCGATTGACGTCGCCACAAGGAGCCGGAAGTGACGTCCGTCGAGGGAGTGGCTATCATTCAGAGCCATCTGTCGGCCGTTGGCTTTGATTCGGTAATTAGTTCAAAGACCGGTACCGCCGTTGACGATGACGGTAGAAGGAGAAGATGGCGGTGTTCGTAAAGGGAGAGGAATGGATGCGTCGACCGCCGCAGCTTAATTAGCGCTGATCAGCCTAATTAGTCCCTTGGGTTGCTATGACGACAATCAGCGGACGGTTTGCATCGCTGTGCCTTCATCTGTCTGCTTGTGTGTGCTTGTATGTGTGCATGCATATGTATATGCTTGTTTTTGTATTGCTGTATATATGTTTGTTGGTATACGTATGAATGCATGTGTGTATGTACGTGTTTATATGTTCATAAGGATGTATGTATGCATGTATGTTTATGTAAGTATGTATATAATATATGTGTGCATGTAATCATGCATACATGTATTTAAGTATGTATGTATGAATGCATGTGTGTGTATGTCTGAGTGTATGTGTCACTGGTTTTCTGCATCCGCCTCTCCGTCTCTTTTTCCTGAATGTGTTTTTGTTAGTCTGTGTTTCTCTGCCTTCCTCGTTCTGTCTGTCTCTCTGTATTTGTCTGCGGATATATGTCTTTCTGAATGTCTTTCTCTCTGTCTTCATTATCTTTCTTTATCGTTGTCTGTCTCTGCTACTATTACTATCATAACTATACATTTATTAAGCGCCACTATAAATAGACCAAACATCAATGGATGGCGCTGAGCAATTGTGAGTGAAAGACTTGCTCAAAGTCCCTACACAGTAACTGTCTCAGGGGAGGAGGGTCTAACCAATCGGTTACCCTGTCCCACAATACAATCCTTAGAATCGTAGCATTTAATGTTTAACAGTATCATGCGTTGCAAGGATGACGACGTGGACCTACTTGTCCTACTTGCATTGACATGGACAATTGGATCCATCGATTAGGCGAAATACGGTATTTATAGCGTCAGGAAAACCCAATTTAAAGGTGTGTAAAGAGATGGTACCAATTTTACTTTACTCTCCAATTAAATAAAAGATTTAAATAATAATAATAATAACAATCTTCGTTTAATATCTTCAAACTGACAATAACGCAGTATGATTACAAATCAGTATGAACGGATGATCACAAGTTATTACAGGAGTCGAATTTAACTTACACGGCAGCCATGCAAGGCGCCCATCACGTCCTACATCTCATTTTAAGAACGCGCCATCTCGCGAATGAAAGGCTGAGTGGGCCTAAATTTGAGGGGGTTGCGGGAAGCGATTATTATTATTATTTGTCATTATTATCATTATTATTATTATTACTGTTATTCAATCAGTGTAACTTGTCCACGGTTGCGGTGTGTCAACTAGTCCATGATCAATAATAAAAACGAATATGATATAGTGTTTTAAGAACATCATACGTTGCAAGACCTATGAAGTATACCGCAGATTTTGCTCGTGATCTCGCGAATGTGCGAAATTAGGAATTTATAGCGTAAGAAAGACTTAATTTAAAGGTGTTCAAGCAGAGCGTACCAATTATTTTTATCTGGATATTTATCTATTTCTATTATTTCTATTATCAATCGAAATAAAAGATTTCATGGTGTGTAAACTCAGAATACTGCAATTATTAATATCATTATTATTACTATAATAATAATAATAATAATAATAATAATAATTATTATTATTATTATTATTATCATTATTATTATTATTATTATTCTCTGTCAAGCACACTATCTAATAACTAAGCATCAATCGATGGCGCTGAGCATTTCTGAGTGAAGGACTTACTCAAGGTCCTTACAGAGTAACCGTCTCAGAGGAGGAGGATCGAACCCGTACTCTCTTCGTTACTAGGCGACCGCTCTACCCAATCAACTTTTGTGCACCACGCATGACCTTCGACCCTTTTCGTTTTCAATTAATTCCAGCGACGAGAAAGCCGAGAGACGGCTTAAGGAAACTCTCGGATCTGCTCCAACTCCATCGTTGGATTAAATCCCTTCCACGGCTTCGTTTCCAGGTATAAACAACATATCCGTGAACAGTCGTCAATTCCCTAGGCCTAAGAAGTTTCTCTCCACGAATAGCATTAGACGCGTTTCTCATGTAGGTAGACGATGAAGAAAGTCGTCGCCACCTGGCGAATAGATGAGCGATACCAAACCCAGTTGCATTTCTATTGTAGTGTATTGTAAACATAGATGTAAACTCTTGTCTGTTGCGATCGTATGGCCTCAGCACTGGTCATTTTTCAATGAATTGATCGGATGAGATCCTTCACCACCGCTGCCCGTTTGTACGGGCGCCACGCCTTAAGTAAGGTCCCTAGGCCAAGGTTCTAATCGCGGCCTCATTCACCATCGGGAAGCGAACCGGGTTCTGAGCGCACATAGGCGTGTATGGGGCGTGCGTTCTAACCAATATGGGAAACTGGGCCAGCATTTTATTGTATTGCAATTCAACCTCTTCTCTATAAATGGTTAATATTTTATCAACGGTGATTTAGACACATAAAGAGCACGATTTAAGCGCTTTAAACTCACGAAACTGTTACTGTGTAGGGACCTTGAGCAAAGTCTTTGACTCACAATTGCTCAACGCCATCCATTTACGCTTGGTTATTATATAGTGGCGCTTAATAAAAAAAATGCGAAATAAGAATAAATGAAAATGAGCAAATGTCAGAATTGAAGACCAGATTCAATGTTTCACAACTTCAGACACCTTAATACACTCACATACAACCAGTTGTCACATTCGAATATGCATAGGCCTACTATTAAGAAAGCAAGTGCTACTTTAGAAATCTCGCATTTTCGTCACAGTTTTAGAAAGTTTCAGAACGTTTCAGAACGTTTCAGAACGCTGTAGAAAGTTTCAGAACGCCGTATAACGTTTAAGAACGCCTTAAAACGTTTTATAACGTTTTAGAACGCCTCAGAACGTTTCAGAACGTCTTAGAACATTTCAGAACGCCTCAGAACGTTTCAGAACGTCTTTGATACATGTTGATCCATGGTTTCCCCCCCCCCAGAGAGACGATTTCCTAAAAAAAAGGTCATCAACTTTTTAACTTTTTTAAGAGAGTAATTGCTGTAGAAAAGTGAAAAAATCGGGCGAATGACTAAAAAAAAAAGTCATCAACTTTTTTTGAAGATGAAATTTGGAAAAGTCATAGACTTTTTGAAGATGGAAGACAAAATCTTGTGTAAATTCTTTGCTCCCCCCAGAGACCTTGTTTCCCCTCCCAGAAGAGGGGGACTAGATTAAACACTGGTATGTATGTCTGTATGTATGAGTGTATACATGCATGTATGTAATGTATGTATGCATGTATGTATCAATGACTGTAAGTCTGGGTATGTACGATGCCTATGTGTCTTTATATGTTGTGCCTATATATGTGTGTGTAAATGTGCCTGCATGTTTTCTCTGTCACTTTCAATTCTATCGCATGCTTGTTTGCGTGGTTGTGTATATGAGTGAAATGTCAGTGCATGTTTGTGACTATGAGCTTATGTAGCTGTGCATATGCGTGTGTGTATGCTTATGTATGTGCGCGTTTGTATGACCGTTCGTGTGTGTATGTTTGTGTATGTCCATATGCATGCGTGCATGTATGTGTGCGTGAGTCTTCAGAGGACAACATAGACGATCCAGTAGATGATGTTGAAGAGGAGGAAGGCGGCGGGGAACACTCGTCTCGACATCTGGTCGATGTCCTTTGACCGGAAGTTGAAGTTGAAGTCTTTGAAACGGTCCGCCACCGGGCGCTTCCAGCTGGATCCGCCCGATGGCTCCCCAGTCAGTGTAGTCTGCTTCTCCTGACAGTTAAAAGAGCATTTTGTCAGTAAAAAGACCATCCTGAAATTTTAAAAACATCATGACAGCTTAAAGAACATTCTGACAGTTTGAGGAACATTCTGTCAATAAAAAGAACATGCTGACAGTTAAGAAAACATCATGCAGTTCAAAGAACCTTCTGACAGTTGAAAGAACATCCCGTCGGTTAAAAGAACATTCTGACAGTTTAAAAACACCAGGATAGCTCAGAGAACACCCTGGCAGTTAAAAGAGCATCGTGACAGCTAAGAGAACATCCTGACAGCTAAGAGAACATCCTGACAGTTAAGAGAACATATTGGACGAAGACAATGAAGAAGAAGAACAACAAGAATTAAAAGAACAAGAACATGACGAACAGTGCGAAGAAAAAGGAAGAAGAAGAAGAAATAGAATAAAAAAAGAAGAAGCAAAAGAAAAGAGAAGCAAAAGAAGAAACGAAGAAAATTAAGACAGAAAGAAAGAAAATCCAAGAACAAGATGGTGAAGATAACGATTAAATTGCTAAATCTTCGAGGAATCGAACCAGGTCGTTCTGCTTCCCGTTTTCCATCTTCTTCTCGTTCCTTACGCTGACGTTGACGAAGGCGTACTCGATCAGCGCTCCAAACACGAACACCATACACGTAGAGTACCAGACATCAATGGCCTTCAGGTACGACACCCTCATCATGTTACTTCTTGATGACGTCAGCTGTGTCGTCATCGTGAGTACGGTCGTGACGCCGAGGGCCACTCGTGCCGGATCGGAGTTCTTGTTGATCCAGAACCCGACCCAGGACAGGACGACGATCAACATCGAAGGGATGTAAGTCTGGAGAACGAAGAAACCGACCTTCCGGTTGAGCTGGAATTCCGCTCTCAGGCAGAAATACTCACCTGTGCAAGATGGACATTATAAGGTTTATCAAGGTATCTTCTGTTCATGAATGCGAGCGTGCATGCATGTATGATGTATGTATGTGTTCTGTGTGTACTGGTGGATTTGCCCGTCATTATGACGGGAGAGTTAGGAATGGAGGGACGGAGAGAGGGAGTGTAGGAGGGAGAGCGAGCGAAAGAGAGAGAGGGACGGACGGACGGACGGACGGACGGACTTACAACTGTTTGTCTGCGTGTCAATGCGTCTGTCTGTCTGACCGTCCGTCCGTTTGTCTGACTGGTTTTGCGACTGTACGTCAATCTCCGTAGTGCCCAACGTTCTTGGGCGGGGCCAATTTCGGGCGCCCATGAGAGCGTTTATCGACACACAGATCTGGGAAACTATATTAATGGATGTATGTGTGTTTATATCTAAGATCTTGACAGAGGCCCTCTAGTGAGCTCAGAGACAAACCATGTACTTTTACTTCACACAACGACAGAACGAACTGGAAGCCCGTCTTCGTGCGCCGAGGCCGAGAAAAAGAAGTCAATGGTCGTCCAATGTGTACCTGTTTTGTAGGATTCGTTGCAGAATCCGTGGCTGAAGTTGAAAATCTCGAACTGTGGAAGGTTCAGTTCTTTCAGTTTGATCTCAATTGGATCTTCATCAAACCATTTCAACTCGATCTCTTGCGAATCGTAGGAGTCTAAACACATGACATTATTACTCATTGTTAACTCCAGGTGTGTCTTTATGTCTGCCTGTCTGTCGTTCTGTCTGTTTGTATGTTTGTCTGGCTGTCTGTCTGTCTTATCTGTCTGCCTTATCTGTCTGTGTGTCTGTGTGTGTCTGTGTGTGTATGTGTGTATGTATGTGTCTGTGTCTCTGTGTGTGTATGTGTGTATGTGTGTATGTGTGTGTCTATCTGTGTGTATGTGTGTGTCTATCTGTGTGTATGTGTGTGTCTATCTGTCTGTCTGTCTGTCTGTCTGCCTGTCTCTCTGTCTGTCTGTCTATCTGTCTGTCTGCCTGCCTGCCTGCCTGCCTGCCTGCCTGCCTGCCTGCCTGCCTGCATGTCTGTCTGTCTGTCTGTCTGTCTGCCTGCCTGCCTGCCTGCCTGTCTGTCTGCCTGTCTGTCTGTCTGTCTGTCTGTCTGCCTGCCTGCCTGTCTGTCTGTCTGTCTGTCTGTCTGTCTGTCTGTCTGTCTGTCTGTCTGTCTGTCTGTCTAGACATCATTCATCCAATCATCGATCTACATGTATATATCCACGCTATGGATCTCATTCGCCGTTTTCATAAAATAAAAAGCCTTTATCTATGATCTATTGTTATTCATTAAATAAGCCAGGTGAAATTGATTAGTTAGATAATCATCATATTTTTTAATTGAATACTTCAATAGCTAATTAACAAGGCATCATCCGATGGCGCACCAACCCGTAACCATAATTAGGTCAACATGCAGAAGGCTATTCCAGTGAAGTCATTCTAGGCAGTGAATTCCAATGCTGGGCAGGGAAGTCCAAAGCTGGGCAATGAATTCCAAACTGGACAGTTAATCCCAAAGCTGAACAGTTAATTCCAAAGCTGAACAGTTAATTCCAAAGCTGAACAGTTAATTTCAAAGCTGAACAGTTAATTCCAAAGCTGAACAGTTAATTCCAAAGCTGAACAGTTAATTTCAAAGCTGAACAGTTAATTTCAAAGCTGAACAGTTAATTTCAAAGCTGAACAGTTAATTTCAAAGCTGAACAGTTAATTTCAAAGCTGAACAGTTAATTCCAAAGCTGGACAGTTAATTCCAAAGCTGAACAGTTAATTTCAAAGCTGAACAGTTAATTCCAAAGCTGAACAGTTAATTTCAAAGCTGAACAGTTAATTTCAAAGCTGAACAGTTAATTCCAAAGCTGGACAGTTAATTCCAAAGCTGGACAGTTAATTCCAAAGCTGAACAGTTAATTCCAAAGCTGGACAGTTAATTCCAAAGCTGGGCAATGAATTCCAAACTGGACAGTTAATCCCAAAGCTGAACAGTTAATTTAAAAGCTGAACAGTTAATTTCAAAGCTGAACAGTTAATTTCAAAGCTGAACGGTTAATTCCAAAGCTGGGCAGTGAAATCCAAAGCTGGGCAATGAATTCCAAACTGGACAGTTAATCCCAAAGCTGAACAGTTTATTTCAAAGCTGAACAGTTAATTTCAAAGCTGAACAGTTAATTTCAAAGCTGAACAGTTAATTCCAAAGCTGAACAGTTAATTCAAAAGCTGAACAGTTAATTCCAAAGCTGGGCAGTGAAATCCAAAGCTGGGCAATGAATTCCAAACTGGACAGTTAATCCCAAAGCTGAACAGTTTATTTCAAAGCTGAACAGTTAATTTCAAAGCTGAACAGTTAATTTCAAAGCTGAACAGTTAATTCCAAAGCTGAACAGTTAATTCAAAAGCTGAACAGTTAATTCCAAAGCTGGGCAGTGAAATCCAAAGCTGGGCAATGAATTCCAAACTGGACAGTTAATCCCAAAGCTGAACAGTTAATTCCAAAACTGGGCAGTTAATCCCAAAGCTGGACAGTTAATTCCAAACTGGACAGTTAATTTCAAAGCTGAACAGTTAATTCCAAAACTGGGCAGTTAATTCCAAAACTGGGCAGTTAATTCCAAAGCTGGGCAGTTAATTCCAAAGCTGGACAGTGACTTCCAAAGCTGGCAATGACTTCCAAAACTGGGCAGTGACTTCCAAAGCACCCAAACAGTTAATTCTAAAGCTGGACAGTTAATTCCAAGGCTGGATAGTAACTTCCAAAACTGGGCAGTGAATTCCAAAGCTGGACAGTTAATTCCAAAACTGCAGACCAGCCACCGAAAACTCCCGAGAGCCCGACACTGCTTTGTTGCGAGGCACAGCACGAGTGAAGGCTACCCTTCAAACGAGTGCAATAGCCGATTGCATGACGGGCGAGCAAAGAGAGGAGATTGGGTAGATTGATTGGAATCCAATACTTTGTGAACAGTAAGCAGATTTTAAACTGTGTTCTTTGCTAGATGGGATTGTGTGTAATGAATTTCATACCTGTGTAATTAATATCTTGCAGTGTTTTGTATCAATATGTGTTTTTGGTTAAATTATTATTATTATTTATTGTTAGTATTATTATAAATGACACTATCTAATGACCAAGTATCAGTGGCGTAGCTAGGGGGAGGGCAGGGGGGTACATGTGTCCCCGGGCGCCAAGTTAAGGGGGCGCCAAAATGAGGGTTAAGATAAATAATTTTACTCTTAATTTTGATGCAGTTTTAACTAATTTATCACAAATGAATGCATAAGATTTAATTTTAGCACCCCAAATATATCCAATTATATCCTCATTACTTACAAATAAGTTCTTAGGTATGATTTTGGCGCCCCATTGAGCACTAAGGGGAAACATGCATGTACTGTCTGTATTTTTCATATTTTATTTCATAAAAAAAATTAAAATTGCCATTCGATTATGTGGAAAATGTGAAATAGTAAAACGGGGGGGGGGGGGCGCCAAATTCATTGTTCGTCCCCGGGCGCCAAATATCCTAGCTACGCCACTGCCAAGTATCAACTGATGGCGCAGAGCAATTGTACGTGAAGGTCCGCACGCAGTAGCGGCCTCAAGGGAGGAGGTTCTAACCAATCGGTTACCCTGTCTCACAATACAATTCTTAGCATCGTAGCATTGGTGCATAACAAACTTATGCGTTGCAAGACCGATGTCATCGATATATCAAGCCATTACAGATATCGAATCACTGAAAATAATGGATGTATAGCGTCAGCAAGAAACAAGTTAAAGGTGTCTAAGCAGAGCATACCAATTTTATCATTTTATTCATTGAAGTGGAAGATTTAAAGGTGTATAAACTGAGCATAATACAATTATTGCTGTTGTTGTTATTATTATTATTTTTATTATTATTATTATTATTATTATTATTATTATTATTATTATTATTATTATTATTATTATTATTATTATTATTATTATCATCATCATCATCATCATTATTACTACTACTACAACTACCACTGCGCATTTGTCACGCGAACTATCTAATGACGCAGAGCAACTGTGAATGAAGGGCTTGCTGAAGTTCCTTACACATTAACCGTATCAGAGGGAAGAAGATCGAACCCGTACTCTCCGTGTTACAAGCCAAGCGCTCTAACCAATCGGCTACCGTGTCCAACTCCTCTATCCATCCATCAGTTCATCCATCCATCCATCTATCCATCCATCCAGCTATCCGTTCGTAAGTTCTAACATTTTTTATAATTATCATTTTTGCTTATCTTATCTGGATGGAATGAGATCTAATCTGTCACTTGCATGTGCTTATCTTGATCTCGCAGACTTGACTGTCGAGAGGAAAGGTCTTCAAGTCCATTGTGCACGACAGACCCATCGCCATTCTACAAAGATGAACAGATAACACCTTAGAAGTTTAGATGATTAGATGGAATAGATGACACAGATGAGATGACGAAGAAGGGACAATGATGATATGGATGACAAAATGAATAAAATGAATAAGCAAAACTGACAGAGATAAAGCGATGAGGACGATCACAGATGACACTGATGACAAGATGAATAGACGAAAAGATGACATGGGTAAAAGAGTAAAGAGTCAAGGCAAGACAGATGGCATAGATGACAAGACGATAAGGTGAAGGGATGACATGGATGAGCATTTTGGCTTAGTTCAATTATATTTTCTGGATACATTTTCGTTGAAGTCTTTAATAAATTCTGTATATTATGGTAAAGTTCCCAATTAAATTCCGGATAAAGTGATAAATTGTTTTTAATTGATAAACTGATAATGTTAACTTTAAAAATATCTAAGCGAAATTCTGGCAGATTCAGTGTTTGATTTCCTCGAAATTTCTTATTACATTCTGACTGAATATCTAAAAAATTTCTGGATATAATTTTTTTGAATTCCAACATAAAATCCGGATATAAATTGCGGACGCGGTAACGAATGGATAGAGAGCTCGGTTAGACACCTATAAAACGGTGTCAACGGATGCTATATAAACTATTGAGACCCTGCTGACAAGATGAATAGACAAAAGATGACAATGGGTAAAATAATAAAGAGGCAAGGCAAGACAGATGGTCTAGATGACAAGATGATCAGGTGAAGAGATTACATAGACGAGGATTGCGGCTTATTTCAATAATATTAAAATATCCGCAATGGTAATGGCAATGGTAATAGCAATTGTAATGGCAATGGTAATGGTAGTGGCAATGGAAATGGTAAAGGCAATTGTAATGGCAATTGTAATGGCAATGGTAATGGTAAACATAATGGCATGGTAATGGTTATGGCAATGATAATGGTAATGGCAGTAACAATGATAATAGTATTGGCAATGGAAATGACAATGGTAATGGCAATGATAATGGTAATGGTAATGGCAATGGTAATGGTAGTGGCAATGACAACGGTAATGGTAATGGCAATGGTAAAGGTACTGGTAATGAAAATCACCATGGCAATGGTAGTGGCAATGGAAATGGTACAGATACTGGTTATGATAATGACAATGGTAATGGTGATGGTTATGACAATGATATTGGTAATGGCAATTATAATGACAATGGTAAGGGCAACGGTTATGGTAATAGCAATGGTAATGGCAATCTTAATGGTAATAATAAGTGGGCAATTGCAGAATTTATATAGAGCCACGGTAGAGAGCTAACCTGGAGAAATATCTGATCGTTCCGTTACGGTAGATGCGTAGACTCTTGTTGGGAATCGTGATTTCGTGGGAACGCCCGTATTTCTCGTTTGGGAAGTAGATGTCCGGAAGCCAGAAGTGGTGGACATCGTGCGCTGGGACGTAGACGGGGGTGTCGACCTCCGAGGGAAATGCCAGTCGCGGATCGACCCAAGTCTGACGGAAATCCAAGTCGACGTTGAATTGCTGTAGAAAGGACACATCAAGTTTTTCACTTGTTAATTGTTAATGATTAGGGCCTATTATTGGGGGAGATAGCCACGTCGTTGGCATCTTGGCCTGTCTAATGAAAGGTCGAGGGTTCAAATCCCCGCGAGGGCAAAAAATTTGTTTCGAGCTTTCCGCTCCATCTGCGCCCCCTAGGCTAGCCAAATCAGCTACAATGAGTACACTGACCGCACACTGTCGATGGTACGCTGAGACAGCGAGGGTGAGGACTGGTCACCCGCCCTCATTTACCGATGCTAAATCTGACAATGAATCCCCCCCGATATATATATAAGCTGTGTCAGTTGTGTTCTTCCACCTGGATCAGCAAGATATGTAGGGTCAGCGTAAAGAAGGTGGGGCAAAGAGAGCCAGTGTTAGGCGAAGGTTGAATGCTTCGCACTTTCCGTTGTTATTCGAGGATTGGGTGGGAGAGGGAGAGAGAGAGATAGATGGAGAGCGAGTGAGAGAGGTGGGGAGAGAGAAGAGAGAGAGATTAGAGAGATGAGAGAGAGCGCGAGACAGAGAGAGAGAGAGAGTGTGAGAGAGGGAGGGAGGGAGGGAGGGAGGGAGGGAGGGAGGGAGGGAGGGAGGGAGGGAGGGAGGGAGGGAGGGAGGGAGGGAGGGAGGGAGGGAGGGAGGGAGGGAGGGAGGGATAGGGAGAAAAGCAGTTAATAAAACATATATATTTACATGTCATATATACATACATGTATTTATACGCAGAAATTCAAGCATGATGATTGACAAGCAGGCAGTTAATCACAACAACAGAGGGCAAGAAAAGAGCGTTAGAAGTTGAGTTGAGGAGAAGTAGAGAGTCGTCGTCAGAAATCGAGTCAGAAATAGAGCCAGAAATTCAGTCAGAAATGAAGCCAGATAGAAAGCCACAAAGAAAGCTAAAGCACAGCTACGTGGAAAGGTAGAAAGATCGAAGGAAATAAGGAAAAATATGCAGAAAGAGTCCAGAAAATTAGCAGTTACAGAATTCTAAACAGACAGAAGAGGAGCCAGAATAGAAGAAATACAAGAACGACAAGATAACGCCACAATGAAAGTCATTAGCTTGGCTTATGATATGATCTAATCTGAAATAAGATTAGATCATATTAGATTAGATATGAGCCTTCTACATGGCCACCTACCATGTCGATTTCGTCCAGTGGACCAAAACTTTGGACAAAGAAATCAATGAGAACGAGCGTTGGTCGACCTGAAACAGTTAATCATTCAGTACGTTCTCTTGACAACTTCCAAAGGCGCAACATCAATGCTTAGCTAATCACATACATACATACATACATACATACATACATTACATACATACACACATACATACACACATACATACATACATACATACATACATACATACATACATACATACATACATACATACATACATACATACATACATTACATACATACATACACACACACATACATACATACATACATACATACATACATACATACATACATACATACATACATACATACATACATACATACATACATACATTACATACATACATACACACACACACACACACACATACATACATACATACATACACACACACACACACACATACATACATACATACATACATACATACATACATACATACATACATACATACATACATACATACATACATACATACTTGCATCTGAACATTTGCATCCGATAGCTACATACACAAAGAGATGCAAACATGCACACATACATACATATACATGCATACATAAACACATGTATTCATACATACATATATCTGTAAATGCATATTCAATCAATCAATCAATCAATTAATCAATCAATCAATGGTTATATGCAGCCAAGCGGTAGTACAACAAGTAATATAAATTCAGACGCAGTGGATCACGCCAATTAGGAACACCATAATGTCAGATCGAGTCAAACGGTATGCGGTGGCAGCCAGGTAGAATGCCTTAATTAGCACTCATTAACGCGTAAAGCGAACAGTAATGCATCCGTTTATATAATTATACATAATAATTTATGTAGATATACATACGTATACAGCATTACAAACATGTATATACATACATTGATATATGCATAAGTATACATTTAAACTAGCATTTATACATCGTGCATACATGCTTGGCGGTATAATATATAGACCCTTAATATAACGCCTTTTAATTGCCAAACAATAGCTAGACTAATTGCTTTCAGACTTCAACGGGAGCAAACAGCACTCGGTGAACTTGAATCCACATTGGTAACCATACCGCTCTTAATGCCCTGCCTTACATTACCTTACATTGCAGATAAATCGATTAAATACATGGGCGTAATGTAACCGAACATTTTCTAGCGCTATTTCAACCATTCACGGGCGCATCAGCGTTACTGTTCCTTCCAGGAGGGAGGAATGCGTCTATATGGAAGTACTACTGGAATGCCTGGAAAATCCACCGGTGATTTCAATTATACACCAGCTGCGTTAGAACCTCGTGGAAAATGGATGCGTAAGTGATGCAGTAGTCTGCCTCCAGCCCCCTCTCTCCTTCTCTCCCTCGCTTTCTCCCTGTCCCCATTCCATTCGCAAACGCCGGGTCGAGTAAATATGAGCTGAGTGGCAGCTGAGGTCCCTGGACGCAGTTGAACTCGAACTGTTTTGTTGAATTCCAAAGCGGTTCGATGCCCAAGCGAGTTTTGACTATCTGAGTAATTGCTTCTCTTTGACCTTGCCAGATCTAACAGGTCTCGGATCCAATCTGACCTAATTCGAGTTGATCTCATGTGATATAATCTGAAAGATCTTTGATCCAATCTGACCTAATTTGAATTGATCTCATGTGATATGGTAGATCTTTGATCCAATCTATTGAACGTTGCAAAACTCAACAGCAACAGCCTGTAGGTCATTTTGTCACAGTTTACTATTCTTTTCTCTAGGTTAAGCTAATGTTCAATCTTTGTTTTTCCTGTCCACGGTTGCGGTATGTCAACCAGTGCATTATGATCAATAATAAAAACAAATATGATGATGATAAAAATCTGTCTGATTTCAGTTGATCTCATAATTCATTCATTGATTTAAAAAATCTGATATAGCGCCCCCTCAAGGTACCTGCTCAGGGGCAGCAGGTACAATCTGACAGATCTTTGCTTCAATCTGACATAATTTGTGTACTGATGTGACCTGGAAAAATCTGATATGACTCTGATAGAATTTTTTTAATTCGGTCTCATCTGATATTATATGATCTCACAGAATCTCTGATCCAACCGGATCAGCTTAAATTAATCCATTGCTCTTTCTGAATCAGAATTCTATCTTCAGATGTCGAAACCAACACTGGACAGAAAACGAAATTATTCTGATTGGATTTTTGCGCAGTTCAATACAGTTAACTTTCCTGGTGCATGACCACACTCAGCATGATGGGTAAACAGCTCGACGTGAATATTCCCCTTGGTTTTGTAATTGTAATTGCAAATTTATATAGCGCAACTTAAAGAGAGATTCATCCATGGGCGTAACTTTTCCCCAGATAGTGGTGGTGACTATTCCTCTGCTCACTACTCTTCCCTTCCCTTCTCTCTCTCCTCGCCTTCCTCTATCTCTTCCTCCAAATACGAATTTAGTATGCTTTGTCCGCCACTTTAGGGTATTACCCGTAAAGTAGAACAGTACATGTTTACATTTTGTTTAACTACTGTTAAGGGGTCATCCACAGTGGCGTCACTAGGGGGTGCGGGGGGTGCGGGCCGCACCGGGTGACACCTTGAGAGGGGGTGACACCAACATGACAAAATGACTGTCTAAAAAATTTTGGCAGAGTTTCAGCAGAGATTCATTATTTTTAAATTAACAATAACAGATAACAACAAAGACATTTTTGTAAGCTTAGCTTACATGTACTGTATTAGTACCAATTGACATAACGCTGAAACTCTATCCTAATTTAACTTTTTGAACCTTCTAATGAGGGTGACACCATGACTTGCCGCACTGGGTGACACCAACCCTATTGACGCCACTGGTCATCCATTAAGGACGTCCGCAATGAAGGTGGAGGGAGGGGTAATCAAAATGCAGACAAGGGGAGGGGGTTATTACCAGTGCAGACGTCTGCATCTAAACTTTTAAATTTGATTGTTTTTCAAATGCCACCTTGTTTCAACCTTCCCCGAAAGACGAAAAGGTTAGTGAAGTGATTGCCTAAAACCCCATGCATGGTGTAACCTTTACTGCAACTTTAAAGAGGCTTTTATTACTGCACATCACATATGAAACCCGAACTGTCACTTAAACGTGCACAGGAACTGTAGAATAATTGTAAAAATAATGATGATGACATTAAAAATTGGCTTAGGCGTGTGTACGTCCGCAAAGGGGGGAAGAGGTGGTAAGGTAAAATACGGACAACGGGGAGGCAGAGGTTCAAAGTAGGTCATATTTTGCGGACGTCCTTTATGGACGACCCCTAATAAGCTGACGAGACAAGGATAGAG
Source organism: Allolobophora icterica (assembly GCA_963556255.1). NCBI lineage: Eukaryota > Metazoa > Annelida > Clitellata > Crassiclitellata > Lumbricidae > Allolobophora > Allolobophora icterica. The sequence goes on along the minus strand of OY744610.1, from coordinate 62,574,232 downwards.
CTTAAGAGCAGTCACTCGTGAATCGTGACTCATTGGAAATGAGAAGAAAAGTCAGAACTTTCCAAATAGCAGAAGTCTGCGATCATTTGCGGTTGCAAAGTTATTTGCAAGTAGGCAAATGTGAAGGCAGTCAGTGTATCGGTGATGCATATGGCACACTGCCACAGAGTTGAGCAGCTCTTAGCTCATAGAAGACTGGAGCCAAGTCTTTAGACGACGGAGTCCGCTGAATGGCCGTTCAGCTTCACATGACGTTGTTGGCACTACTAGCAGGAGCCGCAGCAGAGTTTCAACCTGGTTAAACATTCGCCTGACTTCAGGAATTGCGGAACGCAGTATGACAGCCTCTCGTACTGTCGTACTGAACGTGAATTGCTGTCGAAGCATAGAGTGGTCAACTTCAGGATAGCTAGCACACGTATCGTTTACTTCTCCAGACACGATACATGTCTCCAACTGTTCGTACACATTGCCGCCATTGGGATATTAAGTAAGTCTTATGCATGAATACCCTAGAAGGTAGACAGCCAAATGTTTTCATGCTAACAAATTATATATGTCACTGCCGGACCAAAAAGTGATGGTGACTGTCACCACCACTTTTATAAGTGGTGGTAACCGGACACCACCGTCACAATAGAAAGTTACGCCTATGGATTCATCAGAGGCGCTCCCGAACTAAGACAACGAAACCACGATCGAACAGAATGGTCTTCAAGCGTTTGCGGAAAAGAGGCAAAGAGAGGCCGAGGAGTTCATGTCGCAGGTTGTTAGGCAGCTTGTTTCGACCTCAGCAATACTTCTATGCTGGACAGTGGAAGTCTGGGACGGTGGAACAACCCAGTCGATACCTGGTCGCAGATTTCTCCGCTCTGACACACAGTCAGAGCGGAGAAATCTGCGACCAGGTATGAAGATACTGAGACCCTGAGATAAGATGGAGCAGAGCCTACTAGACAATTACACAGGAGCATCAAGATCTTAAACTCAAGTCGCTTTTACCAGAGGAAACCAGACTAGATCGTCCGACATGAACCCGGAAATATGAGCAAACCTAGGTATACAGCCGACCAGCCGATCCACAGCATTCAAAACGATCAACACACTGAATAGAGCGCCTCTGATTGGCGAACACTGTCAGAGGCGCTTTAGAAATGTTCAGATACAATACAACAGTAACAACACAATACAGTAGAACGGAATATAACAGAACAGATAAATTACATAAGATTAGATTAGATTGTATTGTATTATATTACCGAAAATGCCGGGTCGTACTCTGCTGTCTATCTTGTAAAGCCGGTTCAGAAGATCCACAGTCTCTCTTTCGGTTCTTTGAAAAAATAATTAACAAGCAAACTTCATAATGATTGTCACAAGCGATTTTAAATTACAGTGGTGTCACTAGTTGCACGTACCTATACAGTTTAAAAATAAAATATTTGTGCTTCGTTTATATCTAACCTAGGGGCAAAAGAAAATAATAAAATAATAATAGAGATTTGATTGCCAAAGTTCGTAAACAGTCAAGAAGAAATCGAAGCAACGATTCAGGAGCACTTGGAGCAGGGAGATCAGTCCAGATAGGCATGTGTTCAGTCTTTGGATGTTTTTCGAAAGTTGTGAGTGTCACAGAGATCCTGATTTCGGAGGGTAGGTTGTTCCAGATTCGAGGGGCGGATGAGATGAAAGATTTTGATGCTCTCCTCTCCCTCACCGTCTGATCGCTCAGTGACGATGTGCGATTAGTGTACACATTTAACGGCTGAGATAGAATATTCTTTAGTCGGAAGAAAGTGAACTTATTCCCTTTCCTTTTAATTCTGCTTTATGAAAATTAGTCTATTTTCAGAATGAACAATACATAGTCATGATCCACCTTCAGCTTTTCCCAGAAAAGTATTCTAACTTCGAAACAAAGGAATCCAAATGCCCATTCATTTATATCTGCTGATGGAGAAATTTCCTAATTTTTAGAACGTGTAGAACCTAGAATACTCCTACTGTTACTGTTCGTGGAAAACGTTCTAATTTCGAAGTAAAACAAGTCCAGTAGCTTTCAACACAAAGCTGCTTTCAGTAAAGTAGTCTTAAATCGGAACACATGTAGAGTTGCAACTTTCGATTTGCAGTTTGTCGTAGAAATGCATTCCGATACTAGAATAAATGAAGCAACTTAACTACTGATTGCGGTGGCTCTATGAAGAATTTAAGAAATGCGTTCTAATACCAAAACAAAACGAACTCACCTTTCGTTCGTCTTGTTTTCCGCAGACACAGCTGCACACAAGGCGAGAAAAAAGAAGAGCAGCAGAGACTTGACCGGCATCTTAGCCATACTTGCGTTGACCACGATTCGTTGGGGTTTAACCCAAACTTTTGTCTCTTTTTCCTAGGAGATCTTACGGATCTTTTTTCCTCACTACAAAACGCCAGATGAAAGTGCTTAACGTTTCGCCTGATCGGAGTATACTACTCTTCTCTTTAGCTCTCTTCCATGCGGCCAAAAATACTACATCTGTGACCGCCCGATATGCTACAAATTGTTACTAACCATGTGATATATCGGAATGGCCAGAGGTGGCGAGAGGCTCACGCGGCATGGTGTGAATATCTGGAGACCAGTGTCCAGGCCCAGCTGTAAAGAAGACCCCCGCTGTATAGCTCCCAATGCCACAGGATCCCGAAGAGGTATATGAACAACATATACATACATATATATTGACAGTTACTTATATATGTTTGGCAGAATGCCGCGCAGTTGAAAATCACTAGGGAACATATGCTATGGACTGAGATAATACGCAGGCCGCCATGATGCAAGATGCGAGATATTTTGGGACGAGGCCAACATAGCGCAGAGGGAGCTAGTAGCACGAACTGGAAAGGGTGTGTGCGATGCGAGGTAAGTAAGTAGGCGGTTTAATTGGTAGATTTGAAGGGCACGTGTGATGCGAGGTAAGTAAGTAGGCGATTTAATTGGTAGATGGAAAAGGTATGTGTGATGCGAGGTAAGTAAGTAGGCGGTTTAATTGGTAGATTTGAAGGGCACGTGTGATGCGAGGTAAGTAAGTAGGCGATTTAATTGGTAGATGGAAAAAGTATGTGTGATGCGAGGTAAGTAAGTAGGCGGTTTGACTGGTAGATGGAAAGGGTAGGTGTGATGCGAGGTAAGTAAGGCGGTTTAAATGGCAATTGTAACCAATAACTTCTGTTGCGCCGGTGCCTAGTGTCCAATGCATCAGTCGATGGCACACCAAAACCAAGCTAAAAGGTTAATCTTAGGCTACACGTTGCACCGAGTAACACAAAGAACGGTAAAGATGCCATGTGTAACGACGGTTTAGAACCTGTCTGGAAGTACAGAGCGTGGGGTTCGAACTTCACCTCGGACCCAATTCACAACTGCTCAGCCACATCGATCTGTGCTTACAACAGAAAACAAATAAATTAATTAATTAAAAATCGACTACATGAGCAAGTAACAAAACAAGTAAGAAAGGAAGCAAGAAAGTAAGTCAGCAAGTAAGAAATTAAGTAAAAAGTATGTAAGAAAGTAAATAAGAAAGTAAGCAAGTAAGCAAGTAAGTAAGTAAGTGTAGATGGAGGACTGTTTTTCCGTTGCACTTACAATTGCAATTGGAAACTCTGAGCTTCTTTTTATAGTTTGTGTGGATTATGCAATCGGAGAAAACGTTAAGCTTGACGAGAGTGTAAATAAACCTTACCTGCAGTCTAAAAGCACAGCCATATATACGTCATATATACGTCATCGAGGTTACGACCTTGTAAAGATACCTATACATCACGTATCTGCCGTCAGAACATCCCTTTCAGAATTAGTCTGGACGTTCTCCTAAGCTATCCGATGTCTTGGGCGAAGCTCAACGTCAAGCATACTGATATGTTTTATTGCGACGGTTTTATTGTGACACCTGTTAGCAGTAATAATAGGCGTGTGCAGCTCTTTCGTATATCATATATAAATACCAATGTTACGTTGTATGTGTGTACACATATATGTATTGTACGTATTTAGATACCAATGTTGTGTTGTATGCAACATTATATATACATGTTTTTGTGTATTTATTTTAGGTGTCATATTGATGGCTCGTTTTTGTTTTCTTGTTACTGTTTTCTTTATACCACCCTGAAATTATATATCCTACAATATATACATAATATATAGGATATATATATATATATATATATATATATATTCTATATATGTGCATGTGCATATTACATATATATATAGACAATGTATGTAATATATGTAGTATTATAATGTATAGTCTATAAATAATTATTGATGTGTTTTCGATATATATATATATATATAATATATATATATAATATATATATATATATATTGTAACGTATTGTATTGCATTGCATGGTATTGTATCGTATTCTATATAAATTGTATGCATACATAAAAAGTATGCATGAATATATATATATTGAACATATCTATATATATATAGCTGCTTTTCTCGGTTCCCTTGACGTTTTCCTTTTTGCCAACCTTCAATAGTAATCAAATGCCCGGACTGTAACCGTGCACACTATGGAAAAGAAAATGATATATGAGTTGTATAAATATACCTGAAGATTATTTTGACTTTCTATATGACGTAAATATGGCATATTCAACAACCCATGTTGATTTTGCTGTCAATGTTCGTTTATTTTCCTGATGGCTACTTTTTCTGTGAGTGGGAAACTTTATCCCACCTTACCCTATACCTTTAACCTTTATGATAAAACATTAGAACAGCCGAAATTCTGATTAATGATGGTGTAAAGTTTCTCAAGAGGTGCGGAAAGCTGTCTGAAAGTCATGGGGCGTTGATATAGGCAGATGCAGTGGGACAAGGTCGCCCACTGGTTATAGCGTTCGCCTTGTAACGCGGAGACTACAGGTTCGAGCCTCGTACTCTAAGACGGTTACTGCGTAGGGATCTTGAGCAAGTCCTTCACTCACAATTGCTCAGCGCCATCGATTGATGCTTGATCATTAGATAGTGGCGCTTAATAAATGTGTAGTGATAATAATCCACTATTCAATCCCTAGCATCGACTGTTGCCATAGGCGTAGACTCTGGGGGGGGGGGAGCCGGGGCACGTTCCCCCAATAATTGAGATGGACTGTACACTCAATGCAACAAGTGTAGAATGAATAACCAAATCCCCCCCCCCATATTTTTGACAAGTTTACGCCAGTGACTGTTGCGCTGAGCAGTGGTAAGGACTTGCTGAAGCTCCTGTACACAGTAACCGTCTCAGGGAAGTAGGATAAAATTATATACAACCCGTATTCTCCGCGTTGCAGTACGAATTAACGCTCTAACCAATCGGCCTTCACCACAACCTCCCTACACCACCAACAACTCGACTGCCAAACTGCCTCATACACACATCAATCCTGTTTCATTGTCGGATTCTTTTCTGACAGGTGCCAATCTAAAGCAAGCACCTGTTGCTCGCGGTCTACTCTCCTTGATCTTACACCGAAGCTGGCGCAGTTTTTCCATCCTTGAGGCGCCGTCAGAAATAAAAACCTAAGTATGGCGAAATCTAATAGCAGACGAAAAGAAACTGCTTTTCAAAGCTGAATGCCGCAACAGTATCGGTTTTCACATTACACAGTAATGCCTATTGTATACGGATAGGGGGCCTATAATTCATACAACTGCCACGATGGCTCTGTGCCATCAATGATCTGTGGTAGGTTATATAATTATGGTCGAGTGCGCAATTCTGAACTTTGGATGGAGGGTAATACCAAATGCAGTTGTATTGTATTGAATTGTGTTTTTATTGAATTGTATTGTATTGCATTGACGTAATGTAAAAACCTTCCTTTTGCCGGTGCTGGTATTGATGCTGGTTGAAAGTGCCGATGATCTGAGTGGCGCAATATAAGTGTTCGGTTACAATTACAATCACAATAATATTTTTGAAGTCGTTGATTCGACCCTGGCCACAGAGTTTTGAACCACTATTAGTTTATGCAGTCTGCTTCACTTAGCGATTCAGTATTTCAAATTGTATCTGCGTTACATCGCGTTACCAGTGGCATTTCAGTAACACTGAAACCCATTTCAGTAACATTGAAACATGTTGAGGTAGTTTAGACCCCACGTTACATTTCTTCGAAATACATTACCTGTGACGTCTTTCATTACCACTTCTAGATCCGCCTATGTATGTATGCATGCATACACATACATGCATACATACATACATACATGCATACATAAATAATTACATACATACATACATACATACATACATACATACATACATACATACATACATACATACATACATACATATATACATACATACATAAATACATACATACATACATACATACATGCATACATACATACATACATACATACATACATACATACATACATACATACATACACATACATACGTATACATGTACATTATTTGCTAAATTGTCGGCACTGTCTTATATCCATAGAAATGATGGTGGCACCGAAACGGCTGAGCCACAGCTGATCCAGTTGATTAGCCTCATCCACAGAGACTACTTTACAGCCAATGGGGAACCAGCGGGGCCCGACGCTTGTTCCCAGTTGGGTTCGATACACGTACGAGCCAAACAAAAAAACACCGATGGGTCATTGGAGGAGAGTTTTCGCCGGTAGGGCAGACGTAAGGGGGACAAATTCAGTTCGTGGGTAATTAAATTGTGAAACACCCAGGCGGCTCTTCAGTATGAGTCCCAGTGGAGTCGTTGAAAATGTGGACCTTTTGAAATAGGAAGGCGTATTTGGTACCTCCACCCCCCATGAAATTCGCATAGAACCGCTCCAAAGGAGGGGCGTTAGGTCGGCGAAGCTACACGCAAACTCACAATGAACCGCTCCAAAGGAGGGGTGTTAGGTCAGTTAGAATACATGCAAATTCTACTCACAGTGTACCGCTTTATAGGGGTCTTAGGTCGGTTAAGCTAAAGGCAAACTCAAAGCATTGTCTGCGGGATGCTTACTGAACGTGTCCTTATTTGTCAGCATGTATGTATGTATGTATGTGTGTGTATGTGTGTGTATGTATGTATGTATGTATGTATGTATGTATGTATGTATGTATGTATGTATGTATGTATGTATGTATGTATGTATGTATGTATGTATGTATGTATGTATGTATGTATGTATGTATGTATGTATGTATGTGTGTGTATGTATGAATGTTTGTATGTATGTATGCATGTATGCATATATGTATGCGTGCAAGTGTGTTTGTATGTCTGTGTGTACGAATGTATGAATCCCTACTAATAAATGCGTATGTTGTCTGTGCTACAAAATCAATATTTAAAAAGAGAAGAAAAGAGTCTTCTATGGCCATCAAAAGAACTTTACAGTCAACAGAAGAGCCTTTGGCCCAAAGAGAAAGAGGAAAAGAGCCACATGGTCAAATCAATTATATAAAAAATTATATTAAATATTAATCTATATATTATCAAAGCTGAACACCAACCATCTTTCTAACATCTCCATCTTAGACACGAAAACAACCAGGAGAAAAGCAAACGAAACTGAAACTGATATATAACAGATAAATGAAAATGAACTATATAAATAAACTTTAAAGACGTCAACGGCCTTTGTACCTATAAGATGTCGTTAACAATGGAATACTCTGTACTCGAATATTCATTTTATTTCGACCTCAGACGAGCTATCCTAGCAGAAGCGTGCTCAAAAGGCCACCTAGTGACTGTCAGACCATAAACGCCACCTAGCGAATGATCTCGAACTACTGCATGACTTAAATCTGTCAGCGCGCGATAAGAAAATAACTCTCAAGCAGTTACATTGGATTCGTTGGGATCAGATCAAATCATATTAGAATAGATTAGAACAGATTAGAACAGATTAGAACAGATTAGAACAGATTAGAATAGATTAGAATGGAATGGATAAGAACAGAATAGACTAGAAATTATTAATAGAATGTGATAAAATTAAAAGAATATAATAAAATCAATAGATTATAATAGAGATTAATATAATATAATGGAAATTAATAAAATATAATAGAAATTAATAGACTTCAATAGAAATTAATAGAATATAATATATATTAATAGAATATAATAGAATTTATTGCTCTACGAATGATTCAATCTATCCTTCAATTCTCGAGCATCCTCTGTCGCCAGGCACTCGCCGTCGTCACGGCAGCGATCACCATAGCAACGAACGCAACGACGTAGGTAAGCAGCACCTGCGTGAACGCGAACAGGTAGGCGGTCACGTGACACCAGTCTTTTGGCGCGTCGATGGTTGCCTGGAAACGCGGTCTCCAGACCCCAAGGACCCAGCATCCGCCGCAGACGGTCCAGGCAACGAGGAAGAGGTCGAGGACGATCTGTGAAAAGCGTGACGAGCGCGACATGATGACGTCAGCGGTGTCGTCATAGTCGTCGTCGTAGTCGTCGTCATGGCGACGGTGACGCGCGTCTCGCTTGGCGCGCCGACGGTCGTCTGCCGTGAGGCTGCTGCTGCGATAACGGTGGCGCCGCATCTGTTGCCATAGCAACGAGACGAGCTTCAGCAGCCAGAAGCAGCCGCCGACCAACAGGTAGACGGGAATCTTCGGCTGCGCTGGACAGTTCTCCAGATGACGCACACCTGGACGAACGGACGATATGTGTCATCAATATTATTATTATTAATTATTATAATTATTATTGTTATTGTTACTTTTATTATTAATATTATTATTATTAATATTAATATTATTATTATTATTATTATTATTATTA
>OY744610.1:62537914-62560414 GCA_963556255.1 Allolobophora icterica | reverse complement strand
TAGCTTGATACTGAAGCCTCAAAGGCTCACATTGATGCTCTTTTTTGTGGCCTTTTAGGCTCTTTCAAAACAGTTTTCCTCTGAATATTTGAGAGATTCACATCCATCTAATTCTACATTAACATAAGACCACCCACCATCATTTATATGCGAGAGCAAGTCGTACGACTGGAGTTTAAATAGCTTGCTTGGACAGCGTCTTAAAGGTGTCTAATTTTGTGCGCATATATTGATAAAAATCAAGCATTAGTTAGCTTATCTGCTAATGCGAGACCGTGAAACAGATAGCTGGCTGTTTTCGTTTTACAAGTTTAATTTTGTAATCAATATTTTTATTGTTATTTTGTGTTTCCGGATGAATGAATGAGAAATAAATTTATATGCGATCCTGTACGTCTGATTTCTCCGAAATTCAGTCAGATGAGTTCCCGTAAGATCAGTTTTGATCAGATTAAATCAGTGTGGGATCATATTAGATCATTTCAGATCAGCACAGGTTCAGATCAGGTCATCCGAACACTCCCAGAATGAATTACGCGTGTTAAGTGGCCCAAGTCTTTCGATTCTAATGATCGCCAGAGGGCGGACTCAGCGTCCATCGATGCATGCACGCAGAGCGGCCATCTAGCGGTCAGTCCAGCGTCTTTCAATCAAAGCCCGATCGCTCTCGGCACAACAGAATGGCCGACATCCGTTTCCGGTTTGTTTTCTGGCAAAAGACGTCTAATTTATAAAGATAGATTCCCTCGGCCCGGCTGCGTTCGAGGCGGGTGCGGTGGTCATCAATCAGTTTCTAATGCCTGTTCATCCTCCTCCTCCTCCTTATCCTCTTCCTTCTCCGTCTGCTTTCCTCTGATAGGATCCAGGGATTATTAGGATCTTTAGAATTAAGCATCCTGATATCACGGAAAACAACTGTTTATAATACAATACAATACAAGATACAGTTCTTTTAGCTTGCATTGGACCACGATTGAATTACGATTACATCACATCACGATTTGATTACATTACTAATAGATTACACGTTACGATTAGATTACATCACGATTAGATTTTATTACGACTAGATTATTACGTTACGATTATATTAATTTTAGATTACAACACGATTAGATGACGTCACGATAAGATTACGCTTACAAGCCTTACATTACAATTGCACTATGATTAGGTTACATTACGATTACTTCGCGATTACATTATATCGTATCACATAATATTGTATTACGATTCGATTAGAATGATCGTACGGGTTCGTGTCCTGGGCGTGATCTTCTTCCTCATTAGCCCAGATAGTGCTCCTCCTCCTCCTCCCCCTCCTCCTCCTCCTCTCCCTCCTCCTCCTCCTCCTTCTCCTCGTCCTCCTCCTCTTGTCTCCCTGTCATCGGTCAGGGCGACCGTAGTCGTTGTGGCGACGTCTTCAAGGGCGAAGGACACCGATGGTAGCGTCTTGGTCCCGCAGTCATGGACCGGCGTGCGGTAGGGGCTCGGCGAGTGAACCCAGCGCCCCGGCGTCTTCTCGTTCTCCTTCAGTAAACAGAGAAAGGAAGCAATTATGTAGCGCCTCAATTAATATTATAAATTTGTAAAGCGCTACTCTAAAACTAAGCGCATGGCACCAGCATATTCACGAGCGCTGCGTCGTGTCAGAAGGGTTGTCCAGAGATGGTCGAGGGAAGATCCGAGTCCAGTTGCCAGAGCGACCAGAGAGAGGAGGAGGATGAGGCAGAGGAGCTGCTAAGGCGGGCTTCGTTGAGGACGAGAATGAATGGAAAGCGGAGGATTGGAGGACTGTTAATAGTGTGATCACGTGGAATTGGAAAGGGGTAGGTAAGTAAGTAAGGGTGAGCGAATGAAACCGTGTAACTTACTCGAAGAATAGCAATCATTTACACACCTTTTTTAAAATCAAACAGCGGCCATATAAGTAGGAGTAGACGCAGTGCAGTGCTCTGATCTAGCAATATAGCAGCCATGGGTATACGAAGTGTTTGCGACTTCATTTTCTTAGCCTCGGCATATGAGGCCGAGTGGCCAGTCCTATCCATCGCCGTCTCGTCTTCCCACCGACAGTGTACTCATCATAGCTGAGTTGCCTAAGGGCGCAGGTGAGGTAGGAATCTCGAACCAAATGTCTTCCATGGCGGGGATTCGAACCCCGACCTCTCGATTGACAGTCCAGAGCGCTAACCTATACACTATCGAGCACTGCTCATCCAGGCATGCTTTCACTTGGCATCGCTTATACTGCCATGCTTTTCTTTATTCTAACTTACCTTGCGTGAGTTCACCTTACCTTACCATACATGACTTTACTTTGCCTTGCCTGGTTTTGCTTGACATTACCTTACCTTGGCTTTATATATCTTATCTTACATTGAAATGATCTTTACTTTTATCTTACCTGACATTACCTTGTCTTGTCTTATATTACTTTACCTTCATGTCTGCCTACCGTGCGCAGGTATGAAAAATTTAGATTTTCATATGCCCCTTCATGCATGCAATGAAATCGCTTGCGCGTAACGAGTTGCGCAGTATTCTTATACTTTCAGAGTATGCTAAACAAAGGTTTTTATTCAACTTTTCAATCATTTTTTTAATTAACGTTCAATCATGTCTATGTACTGTTGCAATGTAATGTAATGTAAATCTTCGAAATATCTCACTCCCCACAAAAGCCGCGCCATGGAGACCAGCTTAAACACCGGCGCTACATCAAATCAAGTTCACACTAGCCAGGCTGCCTTGGTCGTTCCGTTGCCAGGTCAGGGTCCGGAGAGGTCAAGTCGAAGAGACAAAATGGTGCTACGGTGGTAATTGGTGATGACGGTGGCTGTGTGGTGGCGCAGAAATAGAATCAGGATTGAATAGCTGGAAGAGTTCGATTTTCAGTCGTGAGTGGAAAGCAGCGGAGGAGAGTGCAAGCGGAGGAGAGGTGAAATTAACAGGCGAGATAGGAGGAAGAGCATAATGGAGGAGATATTTAGGGAGTTCGTTCCAAAGAGCCGGTGCAGCATTGACTAAGGAGCGGTTGCAGAATTCCAGAGAGGAGGAGACTGGAGGCCGAGATAGAGAAATATATGATGATGAGCAGGTAGACTTAGGCGGTTGGATGGTGAATAGCTGGTGAATGTAAGAAGGTTGGAAGAATTGAAGGGCGTTGTACGTAAGAGATAGACCTACAGGTTTGTAATGGATGCGCTGAGGGAACTTTTAGTCAATGGAGCGATTTGAGAACAGGTTTTTCATCCAAGTTTTAAACTGAAGTATTAAAATTGCCTGACTTAAAGTAAAAACCAAAACAGTCGACGTCAATAACACTGGCAGCCACGAGATGTCGTTGAGCACTGCCAACAATTATTCACTTCAAACAATTATCCAATGTTTACGCTCTTTCTTATACACCTCTAAATCGTTTTCCTCTGTTGCTATAATAAACCATATATTTAACCAGTGCACATCTTGTTCTAAAGAAGTCTAAATAATTCAAGTAAATGGCTCCGGCAGCATTATTGATGACGTAACTCCGGTATCGGCCGTGCTCAGGCAGTGCCAGTCCGACGCATGGAAAAGGAGGAGGGCGACGCTGATAATCTTTCCTATGACACAGCGTCGTTAAACAACAACTAGCCAATTGATATGAAACATAATGCCCGCGTAGCTGTCATAGTACGGTTGTAACTGCACAAGAATTTAATCACAGAACTTAACGAAGATGCAGGTTTAACAGAACGTAGGCCTAAACAGCTTCAGGTGGTAGACCAAAAACTGACCATACCTAGTCTCGCTTAGCTCTCCGCATCTCTATATCGCTATCTCTGTCTCTGTCTGAAACATTTATACGCTGTCAATTCATATCATGTCGTTATAATTAATTTTTAACGCCTTCTGAAATGTGTTATTCCAGATCATGGCCTCGTGTTTTCCTAAGGTAAATCTGCCACTCGATACACCCCTGTTTAAACTCATTAACTCTTCATTGTTATGTGCAGCATAATTAAAATGCAATGCAAACGAGAAACTAATAGCGTCCGAAAGACACCAATAAGAGGTGTCGAAACAAAGCCTTATAATATCACTAATATTCGTTATTTAACACATTTAAACTTTAAAGCAATACAAATAATGTGATAAAATGTTTTGATGCAAATGAAACAGTATTACGCAGCAATCATTCCATACAAGAAATTTATAAAGCAAAAAATTCTTCATAAATATTCCATGTGAACAAGCAATTCTCACTCCAATTTCATCTGAAAACAGCTATACAACGAAATTAACGTAATTATAGCATCAAAATATGTAACTTTAAGGTGTCTAAGAAGAGCGTAAAACACTGGATATATAAGGGCCTAATAGTTACAGCGTTTAGCGACATCTTGTGGCTGCCAGAGCCGCTGACGTCCCCCTTACATTACATTACTGCATTTCAAAATAGAAGAATTGGTTATTGCGTTCGGTGTCCTTCAAGAGCCTTTTCCAAGAGATTACATAGGTTCGTAATCGTAATCGTAATCTTCGAATTTTGTTTCATGCTCAATATTATATTAGGATCATTTTAGACAGACAGACGCTTTCTTTATAATATATCCTACAGTGTGATTCTCCTTACAGATTTTAGTTTAGTTACACAGTAGTGGTTTTCATTTAAGTTATAGTTACAGTAGGCGTAGACTCTGGGGGCAGCCGGGTCACCTCCCCCAATAAATTAGATGGACTGTACACCCAATGCAACAAGTGCAGAACGAATAACCAAATCCCCCCCCAAATGTGGACAGGTTTACGCCAGTAGTTATAGTAAGTATCTGTTTTACTTGTACTTATAGTCACTGAATTCTTATAATAGTTAGTTCTTAGTCACAATAAGGCAAAGCGAAATTGTCTACAATTCTTCTCTGCATATTAAGACACGTTACACAATTTGCTTAGAGCTTCGAAATGCTACTAATTTTGTGAATTTGCGCTACTCAACTTGGTTCGCAATCGCTATAGAAACGTTTACGAAATAATTAAATTTAATAAAATATGCCACTACTACTGGATTAAATCAAAAATCAAAATTCTTAGGCGAACATATATGCAATTAGTTGTAGCGCATTTTCACGTTCTCATGTCTGTCGATATTGCGCTTTTTATTTTTTAACGAAAATAACGATGAATTTTGTTAGTGTTACTTTTGCTATAGTCATAGTTAATGATAGTTCTTAGTTACAGTTATAGTTATCGTCAACGAACAATTTAGTTACCGTGCATTATCGTTAACGAAAATCACACTGAAATGATTAACATAATTTTTATAATACACTTCATCTGACCGTAGCCAAAAGGCCGGAAGTCGATATTTGGCATAACGACAAGATATAAAGAGCGATAGAAGCTAACCTAATTATAGCAACAGAATATCAAACTTTAAGGTGTCTAAGGAGAACGGAAAACACGGCAGTGTTTAGCGACCGCGGATGTCTACCTTACATTACATTACTGTATTTCCAAAATTGAGACATTGGTCATTGCGTTCTGTGTACTATCATACTATGAGAGCATTTTCTAAGATATTGTATAAGTTCGTAACGGAAATCGTAATCTTCATATTTATTCAGCAACAATACACTTAATCATGCGAACGAAGGGAACCAGCTTATTCACAGTCGCTCAGTCAATGACAAGATCAGCGCTGGTCTAGTGGTTAGCCTGCTCGGCTGTCAGTCCTACGTTCGGGAGTTCAAATCTTCGACAGGGCAGAAAAATGGAATTTCGACTCCACTAGCGCCCCATAGCCAACTCAGCTATAATGAATACACTAACCGTACACTGTCAATGGGATGACCAGGCAGCGAGGGAGACGAATGGCCACCCAATCTTATATGCCGAGGCAAAGAAAATGAAGTCGATAATGCCTCATACCAATGGCTGCCTCTCTGGATTAGCGGTAGACGCCGTTTTCAATACATACCTTTAAAACAAGTTAAACTCAGTTTATATATACTTATCAGTTTCATTTGGACGGTAGCGTAATCAATACAAGTAAATGGCTAAGGTAATGTCGATGTCAACGGCCATGGCAGCCACAAGATGTCGTTGCACGTTAAAGTAGTTTAGACACCTTTATAAAGTTTATTTCAGAACGTATATATTTCTTATTTTGAGTTTAATGATGACATGTTTCTGATCAGTTGATGGTGCTAGCTGTATTAGCTGCCCCTTTTCTGCCTACGTCAACGGCCTTTGTTGCCATAAGATATCGTTAAACTCTGCATACATCCATCCATCCATCCATGGATAAATTGAACCTATATATTTTTTCATTTTGGTTCAGTGGATGGATTAACTCAGCCACTGTGATTGTTGGCTTCCATTCTGTTTTTGGACTTATCAGTAGCTGCATGCCAGAACATCCAAAACAAATGTCATAAGTTTACATGTGAGAGGATCAAATTCATCAATATTGGTTTTATTGGGCTGGGCCACATTTATTGCCTTTTAATTATTGTAATTAAAATAAGTGAGGAATTCTTTTGTATTTTCATCCGGTGAAGGTACTGATTTAGTGTTTTCTGTTATCTAATCGGTAAAATTATCTCTATTGTTGATATCATCACGATTATTTGATGTGTCTGCAACTGGTAGGTTATTTCTTTGTGTCAAGTAACACAGTCTTATTTGACTAAGAAATCTTTTGGTAACCTCTGCATGCGACAGTTAGGACACATTTTGTATGGCCCTGATTTCAAAATTTCCTGGGTCTTAATGTACTCAGGGCATCCTCTTTGAGTCGCGCTATGATTTTCATGGCAGTGAATACACTTCTTAATGTCTTTATTGGGACAAGTGTTATAGGCCAATAAATGATTCTCACTGCAAGGCTGCAAATTACAGGACTAAGACAATGAAGTTTGGTATGACGAATCGCTGACACCGGTCACATCTCATTGATTTCGGCCACAAATACACAATACATACAATTATAATTATAATATAATTATAATTATGACATTAGATTTTTATTCCATTTTTTGAAATTTTAAAGAGAGCGAATATTATTATTCTTCAGTGTAGTGGAATCTTACGGCAACATCTAGGGGCCAACCGTTAAAATCATATATCATTGTTACTATTTGATAATAGTAACAATTTCACACAGAGTATACACATAAAATGAAACAGGTAGTTTACCAAGTTACTCTTTTAAACAGTTGAGCTATCTAACACACTCGAATCTAAATTTCATTATCTAACAATTACCATACATGAGCACGCCTAGGCCTAATATATGTAATTGTTTCAAGTTCGGTGCCAATTTATTCATTATCATAAATATAGTTTCCTTATTGAACATATTTTAACAATCAGTATTATTACCCGTATTCCATTGTTTAATGACTATGGCTAAAAAGGCTACATAATTATATCTCTAAAGTTTAACGACATCGTTCAGTTAATTTTCATTTGCTTTATTTCTGGATGAACAAATCAGTTAGTTTGTAGCTGGTTAACGACACTGTGTCCTAACAAAGCTGATTAGCATCGCCCTCCTCCTATCTCCAGGCTCTGGACTGGCACTGTCAGAGGACGAACAGTGGCGGAGTAAAAATGCATTGGACAAAATATGAGTTATATATATTGTCAGAAGTACCTGACTTAAGGTGTCCAGGCTAAGCTTAACATGGTTCGTAGCATTAAAGTGTTTACTCTATTTTGCGGTGATGCCTGCGACTCCACGTTACCTTCAAGAAATATAATAGTCGTGTTTCATGACTGTCAGACATAAACCACGCAACGAAAATTGGATTTATATACAATCAGAAGTAAACGATTTAAAGGTGTCTAAGCTGAACCAAATATAAATCGAACTATTAAGATGTCAAACGACACCTCGTGACTCCTGACCAAATCATGATTTTAAAAAATACTATTGCTAATGATGGTCATTTCAAACAGTCCTCCCTACCATGTGAAGAATGCGACATCTCTGGAGACATTCAAATCACAGCTCAAGACTTCTAGTTAGTTGTTGTAAAACGACTCTGTGTCATAAAAAGGATAATTAGCGTCGCCCTCCTCCTTTCTCCAGCCTTAGGACTGGTACTGCACAAGCCAAGAGAAAGGAGGAGAGCTACTTATCTTTATAAATAGTCATTTATTTTTTATCATTTAAATTTAATCATTTTAATCCGTAAGAACCAGGTTTTTTGTCATTTTAATAATAATATTAACATAATATTTATTCTTTAATTAAGCGCCTGCAAACGCACTGCGCTGTACATGTACATGTTATGCGATAAATCTTAACTACTAACAGAACAAACAGCCTGCAATACACGGTGCAAATTGCAGCCTACAAAGCATGTCCGCCTATGGGACTCGATCTCTGTACCTCTCGCACTCTACGCCAGATGTTATCCAATGCGCAATCGGGCCCCCGATGAAACATTAACATGACTATTAACATGACTATGAGATTATATAGTTGCATTTAGTTTATATTAGGCCCCTAGTTTATTTACACCAAACTTTAATTTATATCATTTCATCATTTTTAACAATCATTATGACCGTCATTTTTTTAAATTCGTGTACAGCGCCCTTTCCTTCGTTCTCAAACTGTTCAGCAGTTAGCTTAGTCAGTATCGAACTATTGGGTCATTGGTTTGTATATATATAACGTTAAATGTGTACGTTATAAAGGTGTTTTTGAAGGTTTTGAACTGGCGCTCCCTGGCGATACGTTATCGTAAACTCTAAATTTCCAATTGAAGCTTTGATGGTTACCGTGCGACATACGATAAGCGAGTAGTTCATGTTTTTTCCAACGCTGAACTGTTTTGACTTTTCGAGCGGCAGTTCAAGGCCGCGACTTTGCTTGGACGAGTTCAAGGGCCAGTCGTAGTCGTCAACGGAAAATATTGCTTCAACGGCGAGTTGAAGCTCTCTAGTAACGACGCAGACTCGCAACAGTGAGTTGGCTTTTTCGAGCCACGCAAAAGCATAGATTCCAGCAGCGAGTCGGTCCCTTCGAGTATCTCAGATGCATAGCTTCCAGCCGCGAGTTTGCCTTTTCGAGTATCTCGGAAGCATAGTTTCCAGCCGCGAGTTTGCCCTTTTGAGTCGCACAGAAGCATATTTCCTAACAGCGAGTTGACCCTTTCGAGTCACGCCGAAGCATATTTTCCGGCTGCGAGTTGGCCTTCGAATTCCCAGCGCTCACTACTCATCGTTAGTATGCATATTTCCGTCCGCGAGTTAGTCCTTTTGAGTCGCTCGATACTCGATATCTTCATCGAGTTGATCCAACTGCGCACAACTGATTCGACGTAATTAAGCAGCGTTCACTGTCTACCGCACACAGTAAGCGCACAGTCCAGTGCGCGGGGGCGTATGAACACGGGCCCATCTGCGGCGTAGATCTAGCAAGAGATTTAAATCTCCGAAGTAAGCAACTGTGTGGGATGCATGAAGCCCATATGAAAGTATTCCCATAATATCAAATTGTGCCTTATATAGCTCCTTTTCAAGAGGGCTACCCAGAGGCGCTCCCAGCCCAGGCACAGCCACAGCTAAAGAAATGCCATTTGAGACTTACAAAAAGCTTTAAGTTTAACCGAGGCAGCAAGCGCAAGTATGGGACCAATACAAGTTAATGGAATTAAAGCATATACCGGTGCGGTGTATTTAGTTATAGTAAATTGCGCTTTTTAAATCTTCATATAATACTGATGGTGGTGATGATGATGATGATGATGATGATGATGATGATGATGATGATGATGATGATGATGATGATGATGATGATGATGATGATGATGATGATACCACTACTACTACTACTACTACTACTACTACTACTACTACTACTACTACTACTACTACTACTACTACTACTACTACTACTACTACTACTACTACTACTACTACTACTACTACTACTACTACTACTACTACTACTACTACAACTAATAATAATAATAATAATAATAATAATAATAATAATAATAATGATAATAATAATAATAATAATAATAATAATAATAATAATAATAATAATAATAATAATAATAATAATAACAAGTTAATAATAATAATAATAATAATAATAATAATAATAATAATAATAATAATAATAATAATAATAATAATAATAATAATAATAATAACAATAACAATAATAATAATAATAATAATAATAATAATAATAATAATAATAATAATAATAATAATAATAATAATAATAATAATAATAATAATAATAATAATAATGATAATAATAATAATAATAATAACTGCTGTATAAAGAATTCTTCGTCATTTGTTCACTGTAGCCTACAAATAAAAATGTCATAGCACTATAGTTTTAATGATTGCTCCGATATCTAACCTATTAGTTTTATTTCCAATGGCAAGCCCTTGAAACGTTTTCTGCTGTTTGTTTTACATAGCCTATATACTTTTAAACTGTACATTTAGACTTCAAATCTGTTTGTAATATTGAATCGGTTTTTCTGATGACATCGTGATACTTTCTCCACTATTGCATGCATTATTGTTGTAAAGTGTGGACTTTTGTCTCATGCTTATAAAGATTAGCCTACTTACTTACTTAGTACTTACTAACGCTACGCGAAGCACATTTGACAATATTCCATATGGGCTTCATGCGTCTTATTATGTTCAGTGTGAGTATTATATATAGAGAAACTGAGGGTTAGGCTTTGATGAGTTTGATCTATGAGGAGTTTAATATTTTATCCGTATTTTGCAATAGAGAGCTTAAACTCCTTAAAATGATTACATCGCCAAATTTATTAGTATAGGCCTACAATTCACATGGTCGCAAATCTCACAATAAACGAGAACGTTAGTTTATTAGTAACCCACAAAGTGAATTGTGAAAGAAAATGCTGATACAATTGTGTTGCAACAATATAATCACACTGGCACAACTGAGGGGGCTGGAAACGCCCCCTCCCCGAGGTGTGCAGTGAAAACTTAACGGTGGGGTCCTAAGAAATAGTCCCCGGCGCCGCCGCCATCCGCCGCCGCCGCCGCCGCTAAGCCCTCAAGTCGAAACCAGTCGCTAAGCTATCGACTGCTAGCGACTTCGTTCACTTAATATTTTGCTTGTAGTTTTAAGCAATAAGCGATTGTTTTAATCGCGGTTTCCAAGTTCGGATTAGATCTAAGCAGCAGGACATGGTCGAGCAACACTTACAATACAATATTCGTTGTTGAGGAAAACAAGCTGGCATGCAGCAACTTAGTAGATTATAAGAGAGTTTGCTCTTCTAGTATTCTTATAGAGAATACGGGAGATATAGGCCTAGTTGTTGTCTTCTTTTGGTAAAGTGAATTTATGCATTGTATTACGCAGATGTAGGGCCTATTGTGGTTTTGATGATTACGAAGAGAGGGGAATAAGCATTCCCGCCTGAAGCGTCCGCTAGGGGACGGATTTGGGAGGTATTGGTTCATCTAGAAACTATTTAGAATTCAGTGTTGTCATATCTAAAAATAGCACGCAGCTTTCTTCCGGAATACTTATCTATGAGCGGAGCCATTTTTTTAAGCAAAATCTATTGTTTAAAGCATAAAAAATTACTTTTAAATGACACGTAAAATTATACCGTTGGCGGAGGTCTTGAGGCGCGTCATGGACGACCCGGACGAAGACTTTTCGTCTTCGGATGACGAAGCAATCGGCGATGTGAGGGTTGGAGGAGCACAACTGGTGTGGGAACACACTGCAGCCCGACTTCGCATGAAATCGACCTTAGAACCGTGCCAGATGGACTCGGCATTGCTAAATGACGAGGATGTTGGAGAGGTAAGCATTGAAATATTTCTCTTTTTCTTTGTTTTTTGTGTGTAAATTGCTTGATTATTGTGAAGTACAAGTATTGTGATTATGTCTATTGAAAGCCTACTGATAGTGACTGGTAGTTACTGATATTCAATACAAGGAAACTTACAAAATAAAAATAATTTGCTGATGAAAAGTGGGCGTGTCCGTTGATCAGCTGATTGATGTTGAATTATGCACTTTTATATTTCTCCTATCTAATTCAGACTTTGTATAATTTTCCATTTACAGGCATCATCTGCACAACCTCCATCTTCTGTAACACCTCCGTCAGCATCACCATCTGCACCGCCAGCAGTGGACATAACAAAAGCGAATGGTCGTGGTCGCGGACGAGGTCGTGGTCGCGGACGAGGTCGAGGAACTGCCCAGCCTGCCAGCCGGACACAGACAAAGCAGAGTGCATCTGCACAACCTCCATCTTCTGTAACACCTCCGTCAGCATCACCATCTGCACCGCCAGCAGTGGACATAACAAAAGCGAATGGTCGTGGTCGCGGACGAGGTCGAGGAACTGCCCAGCCTGCCAGCCGGACACAGACAAAGCAGAGTGCATCTGCACAACCTCCATCTTCTGTAACACCTCCGTCAGCATCACCATCTGCACCGCCAGCAGTGGACATAACAAAAGCGAATGGTCGTGGTCGCGGACGAGGTCGAGGAACTGCCCAGCCTGCCAGCCGGACACAGACAAAGCAGAGTGCAGCTTCCGCTTCTGCTGTTGACGAGTGGACCTGGGAAAGGACGTTCCAAAAGAAGGACATTCCTTTCTGGGGAACACCAGGACCCTCAGAATCTGCACGCCGCTGCGTGACGCCTGCCGAGTTCTTTGGACTCTACATCGGTGACACTGTCATGGAGTTATTAGTTTCAGAAACTAATAAATATGCCATGCAATCTAGACACGATACGCCATCAACCATGTCTTGGGTCCCAGTTACCAGGCAAGAAATGGCAGCATTTCTGGGCTTACACATTGCTATGGGTGTTGCCAACTTGCCTGAAATCCATGACTACTGGTCTACTGAACCCGCCCTTGAAATTGGATGGTATAAGTCTGTGATGCCCCGCGACCGATTCACCCAAATCCTGCGCTACCTTCATTGTTCTGGCACACCATCCAAACCTCGCACTGATCCTGACCATGACAAACTCCATAAAATACGTCCTTTTCTGAATTCTGTTCTTGACAGTTCTTTGTCACACAACATCCCGCAGGAACACATCTCGATTGATGAACAGATGGTCGGCACACGGTGCCGGGTCAGTTTTATACAATTCATGCCAGACAAACCACAGAGGTTTGGAATTAAATTGTGGGCATTAGCAGACAGTAGAAATGGATACCTGTGTAATTTTCAAATTTACACAGGTAAAGAAGCTGGGACTGCCGAGGTTGGTTTGGCGTATCGTGTGGTATACGATTTGATGCAGCCGTACCTGAATAAGGGATACAAATTGTACACCGACAACTTCTACACATCTCCGAAGTTGGTGAAAGATCTCCTGAGAGATAACACATATCTAACAGGAACAGTTAGGTCCAACAGGAGAGGCTTTCCCAAGGACTTCGCAACTTCCAAACTGGACAGCGGTGCATCTGAGTTTCTGCATTCAGATGGCATCACCGCTGTTCATTGGAAGGACAAACGAGATGTGTATTGTTTGTCAAGTTTGCATGGCAGTGAGATTGATGCTTTGCCAAGTAACTCTGGAGATGCTGGAGTAAAACTGAAGCCAAGGTTGGTCTGTGACTACAACACTCACATGGGTGGTGTAGACCTGCATGACCAGCTTCAGGTTTACTACAGCATCGGCCGGAAGGGAATGAAATGGTGGAAGAGGGTCTTTTGGAGGCTGTGCGAGATAGCAGTTCTGAACAGCTATTTGCTGCACAATGTTGTGCACGGCAAAAGCCGGAAGATCACGCAGAAGGCGTTCAGGCTGAAGCTCGCTTACAGCCTCACAGAAGACCTGGTCACACAGCGTGCAAACCCTACGGACAACGCTGTTGTGCCAGGTCCTGGTAGACGCCCTTCCTCCCTCATTCCCAGGCTACTTGGCAAACACTTTCTCAGTAACTCCCATGTCAGGAAACGATGTAGAGTCTGTGCAAAGCAGAAGAACTCGCAGACTGGGAATAGCAGAGACACAAGAACAGTAATGAGGTGCGAGAAATGTGATGTGCCTCTGTGCGTTGGCGAATGCTTCGAACTCTGGCACACCAAGGCCACTATATAAATGAAATTTTTTTAGTAATGAAATGTGCATTTTATAGCCTGAAATGTGCTGATACAGAAAATATCAACTTTGTTATGCCTATCTGTTATACTTGTTGCACTATTGTTGTTTCAGTATAAGAACCGTCAGTTTGTTGCACGTTGGCTTACTAAGGCCGCTATATAAATGAAATTTTTTTAGTAATGAAATGTGCATTTTATAGCCTGAAATGTGCTGATACAGAAAATATCAACTTTGTTATGCCTATCTGTTATACTTGTTGCACTATTGTTGTTTCAGTATAAGAACCGTCAGTTTGTTGCACGTTGGCTTACTAAGGCCGCTATATAAATGAAATTTTTTTAGTAATGAAATGTGCATTTTATAGCCTGAAATGTGCTGATTCAGAAAATATCAACTTTGTTATGCCTATCTGTTATACTTGTTGCACTATTGTTGTTTCAGTATAAGAACCATCAATTTGCACATTTTCCAAAAAAACAATTCAGGCGGGAATGGGTTATAAGAGAGTTTGCTCTTCTAGTATTCTTATAGAGAATACGGGAGATATAGGCCTAGTTGTTGTCTTCTTTTGGTAAAGTGAATTTATGCATTGTATTACGCAGATGTAGGGCCTATTGTGGTTTTGATGATTACGAAGAGAGGGGAATAAGCAGGGTGAGAATTGTCGGGGAGTAGGGCTTCAACCCCTAGTCTTTCTTAAGACCCCACTGTTAAATCTTCATTGCACACCCCAGGGGTCGTTTCCCCTTCAGTTGTGCTGGTGTGATTTAGCATTATTTGAGTCTGAATCTCTGACAAAGAGAAGAAATTTCCATGGTGTTTCATGTATGGATTTTTGAATTTTCTCAACAAAGGAAATGATTTCGATTCGAGTTCGACTTGCAAAACTGCTAGGGTTGAAATCTGCTGCTTTCAAATTTCGCTGACATCAGTTTGCAAAATACAAATAAAATATTCAACTCCACTTGGATAAAAGTCTAAATTCCCCAGTCTTTTTGGTACAATTCTCACACTGGGAATAAGTGCCGGAGTACATGATTCTCGTTCTCTGCTACTGCCTGAAAGAGCCAAGCATCAGCAGTTTCGGCTAACTAGTTGGCCGTAAGATCGGGTACTGCTATGAGATCATATATCCTACTGTTTCATTCGATTTAGCAAGCGCTCAATTTGACGAATTCGCATTAACATTATTTTTCACAGTCATCGGTCTATTCCCTGTCAGCATGCCCACATGGAATGGAGCCCATATTCCCATATTGGACCCGTATAGAGCACATATGGGTTCCATCTAATGGCACGGTCAGCACAGTATGCGGTAAAATGCATTATATTGTTAGGTGATCAGGCATGTCCAATAGACACACCTGATTACCTGAGAAGTCGATAGTAAGTCGCTAAGTCAGTCGATAAGTCTAAGCGACTTAGTCAGTCGATAAGCATGCGACTTAGTCGACTGAGTCGCTAAGTCAGTCGCTAACTCATCAAGTCAGTCGCTTACTCCTTAGCGACTGACTCCGGGTACTACTAAGAAAGACTATGGGTTGAACCCCAAACCCCTGGCAATTCTCACCCTGATGATGTCCCATAAGGTACGACGTATGACTCCCATATATCCATGGGTATATTGTCTCAGAGGACTTTCTATGTCCCATATATGAATTTGCCATTTGGGTTTGTTATATTGCATAGGGGTTATTTTTAAATTATTAAAATTAAACTGACTTCGTTATCTCGAACAATATTCCATTGAAATTCGAACAGCTCTGTTAGAAATCGGCTCAAGAAACAGTCACAGCTCATAATAAATAGCACACCTTGTTTTATACATGTAAACCAGCCATTTATACGCCTAAAATCGTTGACCTTTAATTATAGAACAAACTTTCCATCCATGGATCATTTTCTACCTCGGGTAAAATAAATAAATTAATTAATGAATAATAAAAATAATAATAATAACAATAATATCGCGTTCGACGCGTTGGATGAGGCGTTGCCGGAGTTGACGCCATGCTGCCTTCTAGCATGCGCCGAAACCTCAGGTCTCCGCTTCGGACGTTACACCAGCACCTCACAGGTCGGCCCGCAGCAGGGTGACCCTCTGGGTCCGCTACTGTTTTGCCTCCCGTTGCAGCCAATTTTGCAAAGCTTCGCATCGCTTGGGGTAAAGGCAAGCACCGTGGAAGAAGATCTAGCGACGGTAGAATGCGAGAGCGGACTATTGAGCCTGCAACTTGATCACGCCAAGTGCGAGGTCGTCGCCGACTCGGCAAAAACAGGCAATACCGGCGATCCTCCAACAATTCGCCCGTTTGAGCCTGGAACAGCGTGCCAGATGAGGGCTCCTCTGTGCACCGAGGAAGCCCTCACATCTGTCTCTAAAATCGCTGCGCAGAGCTGCCATGGAGTTGGCAGCTGACAGATTGGCAAAGGCCGCTAAACACAACGCATTCATCCCACTCAGGAGTTCGATGAGCTACCCTGAAGAAACTCCTTCACACCTTAAGATGCTGCCCATGCATCGACCGCAAGCTGCTCGTCAAGTATGATTCTTTCCTGCAGGACGGACTGGGCTCATTACTGAATGTAAATGTAACGTAATGTAAATGTAAATCTCCGCAATTTCTCAGCGTCACACAAAAGCCACGTCAGGGCTTATTCACCGGGGCTATACCAAATCAAGTCCGCAATAGCCATGTCCGCCTTATCCGTTCCGGTGCCAGGTCAGTCCGAAGAGGTCACCCCGAGGAGACAACGGGGTGCTACGGTGGTAATCGGTGATGATGGTGTTTGTGTGGTGGCGTAGAATTAGAATCAGGATAGAATAGCTTGAAGAGTCCGGTTTTCAGTCGTGAGTGGAAAGCAGCGGAGGATAGTGCAAGCGGAAGAGAGGTGATGTCAACAGGTGAGATTGGAGGATGAGTAAACTGGCGGAGATCTTTCGGCAGTTAGTTCCAAAGAGCTGGTGCAGTATAGTCTAAGGAGCGGTTGCAGAATTTCAGAGATGAGGAGACTGAAGGCCGAGATAGAGAAAGATATAATGATGAGCAAGTAAACCTGGACGGTTGGATGGCGGGTAGCTGGCGAATGTAAGAAGTTTGAGAGGTTTGAGGGTCTTTGTAGGTAAAAGATACAATTTTGTAATGGATGCGCTGATGGATTTTTAGCCAACGAAGTGATTTCAGAACAGATATTGCATTCAAGTGTTAAACTGAAGTATACAAACTTGTTTCACTTAAAACAAAAACCAAAACGATAAGCTAGGGTCGACGTCAATAACCGTGGCAGCCACGAGATTTCGTTGAGCACTGCAAACAAAACGCCTAAATCCAATGTTTACGCTCTTTTTATACACCTCTAAATCATTGTCCTGTGGTGCTATAAAGACACATATGTTCAATCCGGGCACAGCTTAATCCAAATCATTTAAGTTATAGACGGGTCAAGTTATGGTTGAACCCAAAAAAAATTGATACAAAAGGTTTCTCAGTTGATTTTGTTACCATTTGGCATGCTTATTAACATAGTAAAAGTCTACTCTATTCTGACCATTGGAAAAGGGTCATTTTCAAGATGGCGCCCAAGATGGCTACCGGGAGCTTAAATTGTCTATATCTCAGGCACTATTCAACCTAGAAAAGTGGTTTTGGTGTCTAACCGTATGGTTTATTGCTTAGCGTTCACTTAAAATAACTTTAAAATCACTAAATGTATCATTTCAAGATGGCGTCCAAGATGGCTGCCGGGAACTTAAATTGTCTATATCTCTAGCACTATTCAACCTAGAAAGGTGGTTTTTGTGTCAAACCGTAGGGTTTATTGCTCAACATTCAGTTGAAATAACTAATCACTAAATGTATCATTTAAACACTTAATGTATCATTTCAAAATGGCGTCCAAGATGGCTGTCGGGAGCTAAAATTGTCTATATCTCAAGCACTATTCAACCTAGAAAGGTGGTTTTGGTTTCAAACCGTAGGGTTTATTGCTCAGCATTCATGTGAAATAACTTCAATCACTTGGTATATCATTTACTGACAAATCTAAGTATATCATTTACTGAAAAAAAATATATATATATATGTATATATATATATATATATATATATATATATATATATATATATATATATATATATATATATATATATATATATATATATATATATATATATATATATATATATATATATATATATATATATATATATAGCAGTATCCGGGAATGATTTAACAATCTGCCGCCCTTAGGCCAAGTTTCTTTAGGCCTACCGTCTCCAATATTTTGTTTCAAAGTTAACTTTTTTAATTTTTGTTTCAAAAATACCAGATTATTGACAAGAAGGCAAACCAATAAGGACACAATTTGAAAATGATGAAACCATTTGTCATATATGCTGTCATTAGTATCATATCGTTGTAATTATATTCAGTTTTGAATTAAATTTTATGTTCAATTTTCAATTTTTAAACTGTAACACCCTCTGAAATGTTTCATTCCAGACCATAGCTCGTTCGTTTCTAATGTAAATCTGCCGCCCAATTAACATCAATGACTTAACGTCAGCCAACCGGTATTTGGTGATATAACTTATTATTCCAAAGTTTAACGTCGTCTTATGACATCCTTGTCTCTAAATCTCAACAGCCTACTGCCCCGAAATATCTCTCGAACTATCTGCGAAAACCGCTATCTGCATCTTCTTCTCGCTCATTGCGCTCTGTAAATCGGCTTGATCTTTTTGTTCCAAGGGCTAAAACTGCCTGGGCCCAGCACCGGGCGTTTGCTGTAGTGGGTCCCACGATCTGGAATGACCTTCCTCTCTGTTCAGGGCCAAACTGCTGACTGGCTTTTCCTCATCGGTCTCGCGTTCCCTAAAGGCATTTTTGTTTCCCAGGGGTTTCTGTGCTGAGAGCGTCTCTGAATAGTTATTCTGCGAGAGGCGCTTTATAAATTTCTAGATACAATACAATACAATCAAAGGCCGTTGAATAAAATTCAGAAATGCGTACAGTGGTAGTGTTGGATCCATAGTTTAACGACATCTGATAGCAAGAGAGGCTGAGGCAAATTAAACAGTATTCCGCAGCAGTTGTCCCAAGAAATCTTAAAGCAATCAAAAAAATTCTTGATAAATATTCCATACGAACAAACAATTCTCATTCCAATTGCCTCTATTCCAGTCAAAGAACATATATATAACGAAATTAACATAATTATAGCATCAAAATATGTAACTTTAAGGTGTCTAAAGAGAGCGTAAAACACTGGATAATAGCTACAGCGTTTAGCGACATCTTGTGACTTCCAAGGTCACTGACTTCGACCATGGATTCGTAATCTTCGAATTTATTCAGCGCCAACACACTTCATCATGCGAACGAAGGGAACCAGCTTATTCACGGGCGCTCAATCAATGACGAACTCAACGCTGGTCTAGTGGTTAGCCTGCTCGGCTATCAGTCCTGCGTTCGAGAGTTCAAATCTTCGACAGGGCAGAAACATGGAATTTCGACTCCACTAGCGCCCCATAGCCAACTCAGTTATAATGAATACACTGACCGTACACTGTCAATGGGATGACCAGGCAGTGAGGGAGACGAATGGCCACCCAATCTTATATGCCGAGGCAAAGAAAATGAAGTCGATAATACCTCACACCAATGGCTGCCTCTCTGGATTAGAGGTAGACGCCGTTTTCAATACACACCTTTAAAACAAGTTAAACTCAGTTTATATATAATTATCAGTTTCATTTGGACGGTAGCGTAATCAATACAAGTAAATGGCTAAGGTAATGTCGATGTCAACGGTCATGGCAGCCACAAGATGTCGTTGCACGTTAAAGTAGTTTAGACACCTTTATAAAGTTCATTTCAGAAAGTATATATTTCTTATTTTGAGTTTAATGATGACATGTTTCTAATCAGTAGATGGTGCTAGCTGTATTAGCTGCCCCTTTTCTGCCTACGTCAACGGCCTTTGTTGCCATAAGATGTCGTTAAACTCTGCATCCATCCATCCATGAATTGAACCTATATATTTTTGCATTTTAGTTCAGTGGATGGATTAACTCAGCCACTGTGATTGTTGGCTTCCATTCTGTTTTGGATTTATCAGTAGCTGCATGCCAGAATACCCAAAACAAATGTCATAAGTTTACATGTGAGAGGGTCATATTCCTCAATATTGGTTTTATTTCCTTTTAGTTATTGTAATTGAAATAAATGAGCAATTCTTTTGTATTTTGATCAGGTTTAGTGTTTTGTGTTATCTGATCGATAGAATTACCACTGTTGTCATATCATCATGGTTTTTTGAAGTGTATGCAACTGATATAGGTTGTTTGTTTGTGTCAAGAAGCATGGTCTTGTCCATAGTTCGAGAATTCGGATTTTACGAATTTTAAGAATTTTAGAAATTCACGAATTTTAACGAATTTTAAAACTGCAGTTTTAAAATTCGTTAACATTCGTAAAATAATAAAATAATAGAATTCTTTGCCACGGCAACTAATTTTATTAGACCTATTTGTTTACTTTTCAACTTTTTAGGCAAGCAAATGTCAATGTCATAGGCAATCAATCAATCAGCCGTAAAAGATAGCTGCCATAGTAGGCCTACTGATATTCAGGTACTGTTATACTTGGAGTCTTGACCTTCGATTTCTATCATAGTTGGGGTGTGTGACTGTGAGTGTCATTCAGCAGAACGAGAAACCACCAGTGCCGCAACTCCAGTGTGACCAGTCAGTCACTAACACAGCTTGCAACCAAACGTGGTTAAAAAGGGTTGGCAACGTTTACCGAGCTGTGTCTTCTGCTTCATCGTCCTCTAATTCTGAGTCAGGAACAGCCCACTGCTCCCACTCGACTCTGGTTTCAATATTTTCGCCATGCAAATGCTCTCGAATTCGGACAGAACAACCAACAAATTCCTTGTCACAAAACAACACTGTATTTTTGGATTTAGCTTATCCCTTCCTTCACCTCCAAAATTACTAAATACTTCCACTCCGGTCCATGTTCTTTTATCTTTAAGAAATTAGATTTTAACTAAATTAACTCGTTACGTAATAAACTTTTATATTGAATTTTACATTGAATTCTAAGCAGAAGCTTGACACAACAAATCATGACGTCATCACATTTGTTGTTGTTGCTTGCGCTGTTTTTGCAAGACGCCTCTTTCAATGTAAAACAGGCCCAACAATGGCCAAGGAATTTTTACGAATTTTTACGAATTTTAAAATAGACCAAAAATTCACGAATTTTTACGAATTTTAAAACCGAAAGTCACGAATTCTCGAACTATGGTCTTGTCTGACTAAGATATATTTTGGTAGCCTTTGCATACGACACCCTTTGTATAGCCCTGATTTCAAAATCTCCTAAGTCTTAATGTATTCAGGGCATCTTAATGTCTTTTTTGAGACAAGAGTTATAGGCCTATAAACGTGTATCGCTGTAAGGCTGCAAATACCAGGACTAAATCTGCTGTGGGACCCCATGGGACTAAAACATGGGACTAAGACACTGAAGTTTGGTTTGACCGAATCGTTGACACCGGTCACATCTCATTGGTTTCGGCCACAAATACACAACACATACAATTATAATTATAATATAATTATAATTATGGCATTATATTTTTATTCCATTTTTGAAATTTTAAAGAAAGTGATTATCATTACTCTTCATTGTAGTGAAATATTACGGCAACATCTATAGGGGCCAACCATTAAATCATATCATGCATCAAATAGTAACAATTTCTCCAAGAGTATACACGTGAAATTAAACAGGTAGTTTGCCAAGTTACTCTTTTAAGCCGTTGAGCGTTCTAACACACTCGAATCTAAATTTCATTATCTAACAATTAGCATACATGAGCACGCCAAATATATGTAATTGTTTCAAGTTCGGTATCAATTTATTCATTATCACAATTATAGTTTTCATACTGGACAAATTTAGAGAATCAATTTTATTATTCCATTGTTTAAGGACACACTATGGCTAAAAAGACCGTTGAAATCTCTAAAGTTTAACGACATTGTTCAGTAATTTTCGCTTGCTTTATTTCTGAATGAACAAATCAGACACTGTGTCCTAATAAAGCTGATTAGCATCGCCCTCCTCTTTCTCCATGTTTTGGACTGGCACTGTCAGAGGGCGAACAGTTACGGAGTAAAAATCTGTAGGGAAAATATGAATTATATAGTATCAGAAGTGTCTGACTTAAGGTGTCCAAGCTAAGCCGAATATGGTTCGTAGCATTAAAGTGTTTTTTACGACATCTAGCGTTGATGTCGACGTTACTTTAAAGTAAATTGAGTCGTTTTTCATGACTACCAGGCATTCAAGTAAAGAAAGAGAATATGAATTATATAATG